>OY744612.1:5654785-5847285 GCA_963556255.1 Allolobophora icterica | reverse complement strand
TATTTGTTTTTGATCGCAAGCATTGCTGAAAAACCAGTTCGCACAGATATTGTGTGCTGAAGGGAATAAAAAAATTTAAAGCTCGATCAGAAATTAATCCATATTCAGCTGTTCGCTTCAGCCAGAAATCGCACAACACGTCTTTCATGAATTCGTTCTTCAATGCACCATCACATGAAAGTTCAACAAACTGGCCTCTTTCCTGGACTGAAAAATCTGCCGGCCACACTACATCCGAAAATGGATTTCGAATCCATTCCTTGGCATCAAACTGTTCAGGAAAATATAAATGGAAATCCTATGTCAATTGAGAGCAATGTTTCTTGATATCTTAAAGCAAATTAGTCTGCAGTTTAAGCTCATTCTCCTTTACAAGAAAATGAAGAAGTCGAAATGTTGACAAGAAAATGAAGTTACACGAGATTCCTCAAGGTCTGACAAAAAGAACTGAAGCTTCTTCACCATTGCATTTATTTTATCCACAACAGTAAATGGAGTGATAGCCTATTTCTGCCTTGTAAACTGGAAGTGAGGTCTTTTAGTCAATAGCTAATCAAAGAAACACGGGAATAAACTTAGAAAATTTATTTTTTCCACTTTTTCGCGTACCCCTTAGCGACACCTGGCGTACCCCTAGGGGTACGCGTACCACCGTTTGAGAACCCCTGTCCTAGAAAACTGATGGATTGGCAAGAGAAAACTAAATTATGGAAGCTGTCAGAGGATTAGAATGGCTTCATTGGAGTGGATTGGATGGAACTGGATTGCATCACTGAGTTTCCATTAGCTGAACCTGATCGTGACTGACAAACAGATATTAAACTGCGACTTTATAGGTGTAGAGCTACTAGGCTGTAAGACTGTAACAGGTCGTGTACCTGTTTGAGACTTTCAATGAGCGTCTGGTCATCCTGTGACATCTTCAACGCCGCCTGGACTTTGTTCGCGTTCACCTGTATCTCAACGTTCAGTTCCTGGCACTTGGCCATCAACCTCTTTTCGCTCTCGTGCGACTTCTTCAGCGCCTCGTACAGTTTCTCGTACTCATGACGAAACTTCTCGATCGACTGATCGCCAGACAAGTCCTGCAGAACAGCCACGAACTCCTTGTCCAACGCCTCATAGGTCGCAGCTTCCAGAATACTGCGATCCTTCGGTTTTTCTGCCTCATCTGGGGCTTTCTTTTTCTACAGCGCAAGAGTAGAGATACATACAGCGTCAGTGTAAACAAATGACTGATTACAACTGTTATTTATTCATAAATGTAAGGAAACTGAAATAGACTTTAATCTTTACCGTAACTGCTGACGATTTTTGAAATCGTTAGTAGTTTGTAGATAGAGATAGATAGGTAGATGATAGATGATGGATAGATGGATGGATGGATAGACAGAGAGAGATAGATAGATAGACAGACATACAGACAGACAGCCAGACAGAGATGTAGATAGATAGATAGATAGATAGATAGATAGATAGATAGATAGATAGATAGATAGATAGATAGATAGATAGATAGATTGATAGATAGATAGATAGATAGATAGATAGATAGATAGATAGATAGATAGATAGATAGATAGATAGATAGATAGATAGATAGATAGATAGATAGATAGATAGATAGATAGATAGATAGATAGATAGATAGATAGATAGATAGATAGATAGATAGATAGATAGATAGATAGATAGATAGACAGAGAGACAGAGAGACAGAGAGACAGATGGATGGATGGATGGATGGATGGATGGATGGATGGATGGATGGATGGATGGATGGATGGATGGATGGATGGATGGATGGATGGATGGATGGATGGATGGATGGATGGATGATTGGATGGATGATTGGATGGATGGATAGACAGATAGATAGACACTGACACAGACAGATGAAGATACAGTAACTTAGACAAGCAAAAAGTAAATAAAGTGTATGTGTACAAAGTGTGTAGCATAATAGATATTGAAGTTATGGATGGCATCATTGGCATGTCTTGCTATCTGGCGCACTGCCCATTCCAAGTTACTTTCGATTTGTTTCTTAGTTTTATTGTAAATAAAACTTCGAAAACGCCAAAGACTATATAGCTCGTTCCAAGAAAAGAAAATATCTTCATAATCATCATCACCATCACCCTCACAATCACCACCATCATCATCATCATGACCCTCACCATCATTATCATCATCATCATCATCATCATCATCATCATCATCATCATCATCATCATCATCATCATCATCATCATCATCATCGTCATCATCATCATCATCATCATCATCATCATCATCATCATCATCATCATCATCATCATCATCATCTATGGGGCCCGATAGCGCATTGGATAACATCTGGCGTAGAGTGCGAGAGGTACAGAGATCGAGTCCCATAGGCGGACATGCTTTGTAGGCTGCCATTTGCGCCGTGTATTGCAGGCTGTCTGTTCTGTTAGTAGTTAGGGTTTATCGCATAACATGTACATGTACAGCGCAGTGCGTTTGCAGGCGCTTAATTACAGAATAAATATATATATCATTGGCATGTCTTGCTATCTGGCGCATTGCCCATTCCATAACAGGCAGCTTATATTCAGGGCTCTTCAGGCCGTGGCAGAAAGCGAACAGCAGAGATCAGATAGGTAAGACGGAGCTACACCAGAGAGAGACCGCCAAACAAGAGAAACAATCCTATAGGAGATGCGCTGCGACGCAGGAAGCCAATGCAGGACATCACCGCATAAGCTGAAACTGGTGCATATTTTGAGATTCGTTATGCTGTTTACATGAAAAACACGAACCCATTCTGTATAAAATTTATATTCAAGAAGTGGTTTTATTATTATTTTACTTTTCACAAATAATAAGCCACGTATTTAACCTTTTTATAATATTTGACACATTATGTCTTTTATTAGGCCTATATATCTGTAGCGAGACGTCATATAGTTCCTCAAAACCTCCACTCCTATCATCACACAAATCAACCTTCGCCACTGCAGTAGTCGGGTGGTGCCAGTCTCAAGCTTAGCTAAAGGAGGAGGGCTGCCCTAATTCTCTTCATTATGATACAGTGTCCTTACAGTGGTGCGTGACAACATACAGTTCTTTGTCTCCCGGTGCAGCTTCCACGCTTGTCCATGCTTTTGTTGTTTCTCGATTGGACTACTGCAGTGCCATATATGACGGACTCCCGGTCTGCCGGATTGAGTCCCTGAATAGAATCCTGCGTACTGCTGCCCGCCTTGTAGGCCGCATCCCCAAGTTTGGCAGAGTGTCTGCGTATATGAGGGATGTCCTCCACTGGCTCCCCTACCCACAGCGCATCACTTACCGAATCTCTGCCTTGGTCCGGCGATGCTTTGAAGGTTTGGCCCCTCCATACCTGCGGGAGCTCTGCTGTCCCACCTCATGGTCGCAGCGCCGTTCCTCTCTCCGCTCAGCTGCGCAGGCTGAACTTGTTGTTCCCCGCGTGCGGACAACCATACGGCAGCGCCGTGCCTTCTCTGTGGCTGCCCCCATGACCTGGAATGGGCTTCCTACCAAGCTCCGTCAATTACCGATTGGTCATCTCACCCTGTTTCTTACTGTCCTCAAAACTGCGTTATTTGACCGTGGTTGGGCTGGGAGTGCTCCTGAGTAGGCAATTCTTGAAGGGGCGCTATATAAAAACTACTTTAATAATAATAATAATAATAATAATAATAATAATAATAATAATAATAATAATAATACAGAAGAAAAAGACAAGCCCTGAGGCAGCCATTGGTATGAAGTGTTAGCGACTTCATTTTCTTAGCCTCGGCATATGAGGACCGGTTGCTAGTCCTCTCTCTTGCCGTCTCATCTTCCCACCGACAGTGTACGGACAGTGTAGCCTACTCAATATATATCTAAGTTGGCTAAGGGATGCAGCTGGAGCGAAAATCTCGAACCACATTTTAATTCTGCCCTGGCGTGGATTTGAACCCCCAACCTGTCGACTGACGTCCACCACGTCAATCACCAGACTATCGAGCACAACCGACAACATAACAAGGACGACCCTAATGTAAAACAACATTGAGATCCGAGTCTTTGTGTAAGCTCCTCCATTGCTCGTACTCTGGTAGAGCCAGTAACAAGCCTGGATAAAGGAGGAGGGCGACGCTATTCGTCTTTAATTGTTGTGACCCAGAGTCGTTTAACAACAACTAACCAACCAGTCTTTGTATAGTTACACAGTGGACTTCTGAGTAATTAATTAATTAATCAATGTGTGTAATTAACTCCCAGCAGCATAAAGGAGACGCACAGACCATTGATTATTCGCCAAACTATATACGAGTTATAAGCAGAATAAGATCAGAAGAAGCGGTAGATTGGTTGGTTGAATGGAGCGGCGTATCAGACAAATGCTAATTACTATCTGATGACTTAATAAGCGAGTGATAATTAGCCGTATACCACAAATATTTGAGATTGCGTCTTTGAAATTTATAGAACTCGACGTCATTGGTTCTTGCAGCCGACTTTGCCGTCTACGCGTATTAAGACCTGTGATCAATCGAGCACTAAACATTCGACTGATTCAGGTTGCTTGTATTGCATTTGTCCGTCCTATCCACAGCACATGGGCCGTATGGCCTCGACGCTGCTTATTTTCAGAGCAGGATCTTCGAAGATCTTATCACCATCGCTGCCCGTTTGAATGGGTGCCACGCAATTTAAGATCCTCGTGTACGGATCGTGCTAGCCCGAGATTTAAATCTCTTAAATAAGCCACCGGAATATGCACGCACGGGGGCGCATGGAACCTGTGATCGGTTACTAACCATGTAGTTACCGATCTGAAGGATTTCGTAGATCTGGCAGCTGAGTGGTTCTGAGCAGTGACTCATGTGTCTCCGCGATTTGCAAAGTTTTGCTTAAACTGCCACAATAATCTGTATCTAATCAACGATCAATAACTTTGACAGCATAAATCCGTCGGTAAATAATCTTGGTCATAGGCCTATATGGAGACTGGAGTGCATTCTTCAATTGACCGACACTCGGGTGTTGTGGAACGTTCGACGGAACTCTTTCTATGTATGGGCTTCTATAGAAATAGGGAGAACAATCGTAGGCCTATGGAATTATATTGTCCTAGATTTATTCGCCATTTACAGCTTTGCGACAGACTTTAATAGGCTATCATGGATAACTGGCTATAGGCCTAAGTTATAACTTATAGGCTCTATAGGGCTATTAATCTAGAACTAATCGGCTATCAGATTGCGACCAGTGTTAGGAAACTCTGAATAGGATTCGTTTATCAGATCTGTGAAGATGTTGTAGATTCGCTAATCGCTAGACTGCCTTGCGCTATGGTTAGACAAGTCACAACTGCGAAATCAGGTGATCAATGCCTCTTTCCAGCTATCGGCCTACCTGTGACCTATCTGTGGCTGCGATCGATATGGGACACCGCAATCGCAGTCTACATACAGTAATTTACTGAGCGAAGGAATTCCATTTTATAACTCTATCGATCATCCCGCATAGACCGAACCAAATTGCACACAAGTTAGAGAACATTTAAAGGAAACCCGCTTCAGAGTCGTTTGTGTTTTAAAAAAACCTGCATCCGTTAAGTAAAAAAAGCTCAACAGGAATACAGTAACAAGGTAAGAATTTATCAAGAGTTCAGCTTTGTTTAGACCAGTATTTCGCAACCGGAGTTCCCCGGAACACTGTAGATCATAGTCCGCGAGAAGTCGTGAAATAAATAAATCGTAAAATTATACATAAATAAGAAACCATAAAAGGAAATTCCTTCAGGCGAAGTCAGTCTGCGGGGAAGTGCCAAGAATCTCTGTTGCGTGTCGACTGCTTTCCATAATGCTCCGCAGTAGCCTAATTGGATCGCGCACGCACTCCAGTTATAACATCTTCTGAGCTGTATGTAACGTTGTCGCAGGAAGGGATTCATCTTTCTATGAAAAAGTGCTGTATGTAGGCCTATGGATATATGTAGTCCTCGGAGTCAGTCGCTAAGGAATTACCGACTGACTTGGTGAGTTAGCGAATGACTTTGCGACTTAGTCGACTGGCCGTAGACGTTGAAGCCAACGTAGGCCTATATTTAACGCTACGTTTGCCTGTACGCCTAGCCTATAGTTCGAGAATTCGCATTTTACAAATTTTAACAATTCTAATATTTCACGAATTTTAACGAATTTCAAAACTGGCAATGAATTTTATTATTTGTTTACAGTTCAACTTGTAAAGTAAGTAAATGTCAATGTCATAGGCAATCAAACAATCAGCCATAAAAGATAGTTGACTAGCAACATAACAGCAACTGAATATCAGTAGGCCTAGTCTTGAACTTCGAATTCTATCATAGTTGGGGTGTGACTATGAGTGTCAGTCAGGAGAACGAGAATCTCGGAGATCGCGATTGAAGCAATAAGCAAAATATTACCGTGAACGAAGTCGCTATACAGTAGCTATCTTGCTATCTAGCTATTTTGCTTATTGCTTAGGGACTGGTTTCGACTTGAGAGCTTGGCGGCGGCAGACACTGGCGGCGATCTTGTTTCACAGGTGGGGGGACACTGTTGAACTGATCTGGTGAAAAGAGTTTTGAACTGATCTGCTCCAAAAAAGAGGTCAACAAATTTTTTCACGCTCACACGGGAATTTTTTTACACTTTTTTTGACGACCTTTTTCTGGGGTCTCTTCGAAAAGTGGGGGGTGGCAGATGTATGTGGGGTGGGGACTTGTCCCCCTCGACCCCCATGATCCCCCCCATGGCGGCAGAGGCCCTACGTTTGTTTGTGTGTATCATGTAGGCCTATGCCTGTAAAAGACTGTAATACCATTTGTATAGAGCATTTTAAAGGATCGCTCAACGCCGCTACACGCACGGCTCGAAGAGATTTATATTAGATGTCTTACGAAACAGTAAGACCTACAAGAGAAAGACAACTTCTGGTGGATAGTGCAAGAGATTTGTTCGTGTTAACATAGGCATGCATAAGCGAGCGACAAGAAGAACTTCACAGGCAGACGAGCGCAGCGATTGGCGCCCAGCAGATGCCTTGAGCGTATAAATGCCCGGTTCCAAGCCAATGGGGCAGTAGGATCTTTAATTGTCTTATCGCGCTTTTATCATGTTAAAACAACACAATAGCGATTTATAAGAATTGTCTTCGAGGTTCGGGGCAATGAAAGTCAAAATACATGGTGACCGAGGAGGGTGCATCTAGATCGACTGTAAACCCTATACCTTGTAAACAGCGAGACAGATTAAGCCCTATATCTATTACCTTGCCTTAACTGCCTCAACTATATGTATACCTCTCGTCAGATATTATTGGAATTAACCATAAGACCGAGATAACGTCGATAATTATTATATAGGCCTAAATGACCCAAAATACCTATACTAGAAAAGCGGAATTATATAGAGCACAATAAATTGCTTACCTCCGACATTGTAATATGTGAAAACCTTACGTGTATCAGAGACGCGTAGGCTTAATATACAGATTACATATTAAACTATCCGCAATAGCTTGAACAAACGTTAAGCTAAATCCACGCTTAACTTAGAAAGCTCTTAATGGCCGACTAAATCGCTTTCTGTGCCTTTCGTTGTCCAGATTAGCCTTATTTTAGGCCTTGTACGTTAGGCTACGACCTGCTCTGTTCCCATATAACGTCAAACGGACGAACGTCTCCTAATTGTATTATTCCCAGTCCAGCTGAACTTTTAGTCGCATTCAAATCTTTAAATTACGTCATTTATCAGCCGTCCAAAGATTACAATACAATACGATACATGTCGTGCAACTAAAGATTTATAGCGCGCTTTAACAAGACAAATCTTGCACGAGAGCGCGATACACTGCATTCCTAGTCATAGTGCAATGTGAATAGATGAGAATTTAATTCTGATTAAATTGAGTCAAAAAACTGCGAAAGTGCCCTGAACGAATGAGATACCTAAAAGGCGCTACATCAAGTGTTTGGTTACATGCATATTGTAAATGTAAGTTGGCTGACGACGCTTTAATTCATGCATGTAGACGATGAGTCAGCGCAATGTTGGAAACACACGCTTGCCCAAATGTAGAAATTTGTAATAATGTTGGAAAGTTTTGGAAAGACTGATTACGTAACAGAGGGTTTCCTCGGTCGCGTCACGATAGCGTGTCCAGTCGGCCCTGGTCCGGCGATGTATGGAGGGCCTGGCACCTCCATATCTGCGGAGCTTTACTGCTCCACTGTGGTCGGCCTGCGCCGTGGCTCTCTTCGCTCGGCTGTGCAAGAGGAGCTCTTTGTTCCTCGTGCGCGGTCTGCTATAAATCCGGCAGCGCCGTGTGTTTTCCTTGGCTGGCCCAGCGACCTGGAATGGGGTCCCGGTAGCACTGCAATTAAAGCCAATAGGTCACCCTGCCTTGTTCCTTGCTAGCCTTAAGACTGTTGCGTTTGACCATGGTTGGGCTGGGAGCGCTTCTGAGTAGATAATCTTAAGGGGCGCTATATAAAACTAATGTAATAAATAAATAAATTTATAGTGTAATAAAACGTGTGTGTTTTAATAAAATGTAGCCTAATAAATAATTTCTGCTTATCGACTGTTAATCACTTCTGCGCCCAAGGTGAGCGCGATGTATTTGTAGTATGCTGGTCTATTTCCTGATTGTGTCAAATTGTAGAAACTTGTAGAAATTTGTGGAATTCCCTGAGTTTAGCCTTCAAATGAACGATAATAGGCTATACCGAGTTTTGCAAAGCATATCCCTATTTCGTTCACGTTCGCTGTAATATCCTAACTATATAATTTTGATGTTTGCAGTAGGGTATGGATAAATCATTTAAACGTAAGGAAACAGTGCTTATCCAAAATAGGACCAAGAATAATTGACAGTTTGTGCAAAGCAAATACATCCCTCCCACTGTTTTTGGCGAAACCCATGTTACTGATTTCTTTAAAAAAATGATCGTGTTCCATAATTATTGCAGGAAGTTAATGTTGAGAATTTAAGTTCGCTGTTTTAAATTTGATTGCTAGTGCGGTAGTCATGCCCCTTTTGTAGCCCGGCCTTTGATGGTGCAAAACGCTCTATCCTCCTTTGTCTGTCTTCCCTCTTCCTCCTTGTGCCTACACGGGCGGCTCGTCTTTGAACTCTGTCTCTGTATCTGTCTGTCTGTCTGTCTCTCTCTGTCTCTCTCTGTCTCTCTCTGTGTGTCTCTCTGTCTCTCTCTCCATAGGTCTGGACACCTCCCTCCTCCGATGTCCGGACACTCCTCTCCGCCGATGTCCGTAGCCGATGCCCTTTCTGTAGAAAGGGGTGAGTGAGTCAGTATAAAGCGACAGATGAATGAATATAGGGATTGATATTGACGATTGAGTGATTACTGATTAGTGATGAGTGATTATTTATTTATTCGTGATCAGATTCGGATAGAGTCAGTATTGAGACTGAAAGCGAGTTGCTGCTGAGTTAGTGGCGTCGTGTTGAGTAAGAAGGAAAGAGAGTTTGCGAACATAAAGAAAGTAGGCCTACATTTGCTGTTAGAATTTCACGTCTTTACTCAGTCAAGTCAGTTTGGTAGTTACGTCGATTACGCTGAGTTTGATCGAAGGCCAAGCAGCCGAACTGTATACTGTTCTCTGGACGCTGATGTTACGATCTCTTTCGTTGTTGTGTTGAATGATGAGTTGCCGTCTTCGTTTTTCAATAAAGATTTTTAAAACAGTTCGAACCGTCGATCAATCTAGTATGACCTCTGATAGACGACGGAGGCCAGACCCGCAGATCCCACACACGCCTACAGACTGTCACATCGGGAAAGCCCCGCTGTTTCCATTCCTACGCCCGACTCGGCTTGGTACTCGGGGAGGAAGGATGAAAAGTTTGCGACGTTGATACTCCTGCTAAGTGGACTGAAGTCTGTCATTAGTCGGCCATTTTTGCTACAGTACTACGACGGGGTAGTGTTGTGAGTCGGCCATCTTTGTTACATTAATAACAATTTATTCATTGTTAACTTTTGTATTTTAATAGTCCTCAGCATCATAAGCAAACTTGTATTGTGGAAATTGTCTGCCTGTATAATATAGTAGGGCTGTACCGAATAGGTGATTTTCACTATTCGGCCGAATACGAATAATTGGACCAACTAGGCCTATTCGGCCGAATACGAATACGAATAGTGTACAAAATAGGTCTACCAAACACTTTCAAAAATACGTTAACGTTCACTCACTGTACACAAAGAATGAGACTGCGGACACTGCGATACCGCGGTCCAGGCAGTAGGCAACGCCTGGCTGCAGCCACAGCATATATTATGTTATGAGAGACTTACTTCAGTCCACTCGCTATAGCAGCCGCATATGCAGAAACAGATGTCACGTGACCACTATTCGTATTCGGTCCGACCGCTACTATTCGGCCGAATACCGAATACCTATTTGGCCAACTATTCGGCCCCGAAGCGAATACGAAGCGAATGTTCGGTACAGCCCTATAATATAGTCAAGATTCCAATTAATTAGTAACAGACGATGAAATTCAATGACGACGCTGAAACCTGGGATATTAATTGACGTCATCTCTATTGTTGAAAGCTTATGACTATAATGCAATAGTGATAGTAACAAATCAAATGATGACAATAATCAAAGCTCCTCCGACTGTCAGCTTCTTAATGACACTTTGTCATCGTTGCATATCGCCAATATCTTTATTATTTTTGTTTGCCCTGAGGTAGGGCCTATGCAGGATCCCTCAGATAGGCCTACTTAAATATTAACTATTGTAGAAAAAAGTGTCCGGATTAATGGCCCTATTCGTAAATTTTGTATTAATATTATCATTATTATGTTTATTATGATTAGGCCTATAACACAAATTTATTTCTTCATGCAACCAACAAACTCATATAGGCCTACAGACGAATTGTTTAGGCCTACTGTTTCCAGTCACTGTATCTAGGCTATAGGCCGTCATACAGTCCTGGCTGCACCGTCTCCTTATTGCTTAAATCCGAGGTGCCTAGAACAGATAGGGAGTTTCCAGTTTGAAGGGCTACTGATAGACGCTGGAGCAGATGGCTGGTCTCACGCTGGTCACGTGTCGCTGCTTTTTATCTTGGCTCCAAGTTCTTGGACGAAATCCAGTGAGTCAGCATGCCAGCTTCCTGAGGTTTCGACTGCCACAAGGATGAAATGGTGCGACTGTGAGATGGCAGCATATTTGCTTTCCTTGTTATGGGCTGCTCTTTCCGATGCGGCTCCTGCGTTTTGCGACGTTACCTGTTCATATGATGCTGCAAATGTATCTGGCACCGTGACATCCCACGCTATAGGCAACGACCTCTAGACCAAGGTATGATGGTGACTCCATCAAGCCTTTTGCCGTCAGATCTGGAGAGGCCATTGGGCTCTTTGATGGCAGGTATTTTGGCTCTGATGAAAGCCGCCATATCACGTCATTGATCATGCTATGTCGTTGTTGCCTTCCCGCTCCTTTGAGGCAAGAGAATCCGTGATGACCATTGGGTTCTACTATGGCACCACATTTACATGTGCATTTTTTCACACAACGCAGTGCCCAGCCGGATGCCGGATGCTATTATGATTATTATTATAATTAATATTATTATTATTATTATTATTATTATTATTATTATTATTATTATTATTATTATTATTATTATTATTATTATTGTGCATTTATTAAGCGCCACTATTTAATGACGAAGCGTCAATCAATGGCACTGAGCCATTGTGACTCGTGAGTGAAGGACTTGCTCAGAGGCGTAACTAATTTGGTCTCGAAAGTGGGGGTGTACCAAATATCGCAATGTTTAAGCTTCGCGACTGTTAATTATAACGGCATCGTTTGTATCACAAGCATGATAATTATTATAGGCTCAATGATGATGATGATGATTTTGATGATGATGATGATGATGATGATGATGATGATGATGATGATGATGATGATGATGATGATGATAAAAATAATAACAATAACAATGAGAGTGATGATAATGGTGATCACACTGATGATAATGCTCGTTAATTGTTTTGAATCTTGAGGGCTTTCTCAGATAAACTAATATTGGGCAAACGCAATGAGTCTGAAAAGTTGGAAGTACAGTACCCTCCAGTCCAAACAGTGGGGTACGAGTACCCCCTAGGACCCCCTGTAAATTGAGCCTATGGACTTACTCAAGATATACAGTAGGCCCCCTAACCGTTTCCGCGTTACAAAGCGAACGCTATAACCGATCGGCTACCGTATTCGAAAACATGAAACGCATACAACATTGGTGCCATCTGGCGTGTTTTAGTGATTATCGGCGACCAATCAAAGCTCCTCCGACTGTCGGCTTCTTCATGACATTTTGTAATCGTTGCATGTCGCCAGTATCTTTATTGTGTAATTGCCACGACGATGATAATTTTCCTAACGATTTGAGCGATAATAACTGACATGAATATGATTATGATGAGTATGATGATGATGATGATGATGATGATGTTGTTGTTGTTGATGATGTTGTTGTTGTTGATGATGATGATGATGATGATGATGATGATGATGATGATGATGATGATGATGATGATGATGATGATGATGATGATGATGATGATGATGATGATGATGATGATGACCATCTTAATATTACGTTGATGATGATCTATGCATTTGATTATTTTAATGTACTTATAGCGATGTGTAGGCCTAATCACATCGCTGTGTCGACGGGAATCTTTCAATAAACGAATATATGATTTTATTTGATTTGATGACAATAATTGTTAGGAGTTGATAGCATTGATGTCATTACGATAGTCATGCAACTCTAATCAACGTGGCGGGGCTACGATATTGACGACATTCAGTAGGCTAGCTATGACGGCGACGATAAGAGATACGATGAGGAAAATCGGGGGAAGAAGAGGAGGAAGAGGAAGAGGGGTAGAGGTCGAGGAAGTAGACGACGATGACGAGAAGATATAATATAGTCAAGGTTCCGATTAATTAGTAACTGGCAATGAAATTCAATGACGACGCTGAAACCTGGGATATTAATTGACGTCATCTCTATTATTGAGCTTATGACTAACGTACAAAAGTTGATTTTATCTTCAGAAAGGTTAGGTTAATTAATTCAAATTCTAGTTGATCACTTATTAAAAGCATATATATTCAAAATGATTCGAAACGAGGTGAGTTTTTCATGATGTAGGCCTATTTGGAATATATATCATAGCCTCGCATACTGATAGTTTTCTTATCCTAAAGATCGGAAACAATAAAATGGTCAGACCAGAAATATAAGGCTAGGCGTATATTTGCTTCTTTACTCTCGACAATTTAGTTGCTAAGGCGTTCAGTTAATTTGTGAGATATTGTGTGGTTTAAATTTAAAACCACGGCGTGATTAATGTTCATATATTCATAGAGTGCGTGTGGGGAAGTTCGACACATTAAGCATATTTGTGAAATTTCTAGACTAAAGTGAGGCCAACAAATTTTAATAAAAATACTTTAAAGTAGTACCATGTCTCTTCAAACAAAAGCAATGCCACTTTTAGTCTTTGCAATTTATTTGTAGAAATTACACGCGCTTTCCTAAGGACTACCAACTGTCGAATTTCCCCTCACATGTGAGGGTAACTTCGACACTTATTGTCTGCTAACGTTTTTTGTTTTTACAACTTGTGCAGGTGAAATAAATATCATTGACAGTTACAGCCTCTCCCCTCTCACTATTTGTCACTTGTAAAACACATTTATCACCCTTTGCTGCCCAGACTTTCATTGGTCTGAGATGAGGTTGTAATCTAGTTTTATCACAATTATAAATGGAATGTGGTCTGGCGCGAAATTCAGCGTATCAGCTTCGTGCTCGTATATATATGTCAAAAATATATGCACCATTGGTCTGTTCATACACTCTGCCCGTGCATATGAGATATTTGTGCTTGTCTGACTATTATTTCTGGGTGACGTTTCATGAAAGCATACATCAACACACTGTCGAACTTTCCCCAATCCGAGGTGTCGAACTTACCCGACCTTGGGTGGAAGTTCGACAGGTCACTTATTCGGCTGCCCTCTGGGGAATGAGCACTAAGCATCTTACACGCCCCTTTTCATTGACATTAGTTGTAGCTCACGCAGAAAACAGAACAAAATTTCTTTCCAAATGCACGATTTACGAACAAACTCTTGACATCAAATTTACATTGCACTGTCGAAATTCCCTCCAATTTATCAGGAGTGCTGATTTAACTTACAGTTTCCTGGATTGCGTCAGATTAAAATTTAATCTGAGAGGGTCAAAACAACAACAAAGTACCTCTCTCTTCAAAAACATAACCAGAAATGATTTGACATTAACGTTCGTGAGTAAGTAAGTAAAACAGTTACGACTGTCGAACTTCCCTCCAATGTCGAACTTCCCCACACGCACTCTATATGTTTATCTGTTGCTCTTCTTTCAAAAAAGCCTCGAAACTCACTCTTTCTCACTGGGTCAAACATGTATCTGGATATCTAATTGCTCTTCACCTGGCTACTGACTAACCGCGCCTCAGATTCGCATTTCTGTAAAATTAATGTTCGTAATAATAATCACAACAATACATGTACATTACTGAGTGGAGGCTATGGATCCAATTACTGACTTTACGTATTCCATTGTATTAGGCACTATTTCTAGCCTATCCCGCGCAGACCATATGCGCCGGAATTCTGGTAATGTTCCAGTTGGAGGAAAATCCTCTTGCTTTCCGTTATCTAGGCCTACAACCTTTTACTCTCATATTATCCGCCAGATAGTGCCGTAGTTATAACTAGCCTATTATAAATGTACTACCGGTACGTAGATGTCGTGTGAGCCGTGCCCTGTCCCTTTCCCTCTTCCTGACCACGTAGACCCCCTACATAGAAAATTAATTACTTTGTTCTCAAATTAATCGTCACATGGCGCCGGCGTTACATGTCGGTCTCGAAGAAGAGAAGAAGAGCAGTCTCGTAAGTTAGTCCTGAGGCAGCCAGGGGCGTCTACACCATACAAACCTTGGAGCAAATGCTCCATCCAAGAAATAGGGGCGGGGGAGATCTGTCAGTGTGTGTGCCACCATTTTAGGGGGGGGGGAAGGAACGGGAAGGGGGAAGAAAAGGGGGAAAAGGGACGTTGCTCCAATGACTTAGGAGGGATAGACGCCCCTGGTGGCAGCCATGGGTATGAAGTGTTAGCGACTTCATTTTCTTAGCCTTGGCATATGAAGACGGGTGGCCGGTCCTCTCCCTCGCCGTCTCATCTTCCCACCGACAGTGTACGGTCAGTATACTCATTATAGCTAAGTTGGCTAGGGGGTGCAGGTGGAACAGAAGTCTTTAACCAGATTTCTGCTCTGGCGGGGATTTGAACCCCCGACCCTTCAGCACGCTATAGCCACTACACTATCGAGCGCTCCCAATCTCTAAATCAACCACAAACTACGACACGCGCCCCTCAAGCTTTTTATTAAAGAGATTTTTATAGCGAAACAGTGTCGGAAATGGAGAGCATGCAAGAAGCAAGTTAGAGTTGATGGCGATAACTAAGATTTCAGCAACATATAGGCCTATGCAATAATGCATGGCATCTGTTGATGCAGCAACTGATGCACCGAGATCTCCTACGTTCTATTCTTAATGCTATCTACAAAGAATAGGCATGGAATAGTGTAGAAAAAGACTTTCACAGACAATCGGTAGCAATAACACGAGATACATGCCACTGAATAGCTTAATCTGAGCTTTGTTCTTGCACTTTGTTCTTGCATCGATCTTTATTTAGTCAGCAATATTATCCTGCCTTGTGCCCTATCCAGCAACATCTAAAGCAGCTTTTCATCGTAGATGACTTTCGACAAGGTGCAGTCCTGGACATTTACCCCTTGGTGTGCTTGTGAATAAATCTGAAGAACGTGAATTGTGGTGGATATGTCATAAACACCAAACTCGTCAAAGGAAATCTTACAGTCCGAGTGTAACATGGGTGAGAATTTGTGTCGAAGTTGTGAATAGCAAGCTTGTGTTGAGACATGGTATCTCTTCTTCTAGCTTAAGACCAACGCTCATACTCCGTATAACACAACCACTTTCACTGAATCAATCCACATCTGGCGGTGTTACTTCGCTCCTTGACTTATTCAACGTCTTCACACGTCTGGCTTCGTAATTCCATAAAGTTCGGCATGATCGATGGTTTGAACAAATGCGATTATAGTTGTGCATGCATGAGACTGGGTGGAGCGGGGTCGCTATTACTCTGTGATGTTCCCATTGCTGGTTGGATTGCCAGAGGCTATGGGGAAGCAACACGTTCACCTATACGGTGACTTCCTATATCTGAACTTCCAGGTTTTATTGCTTCCAGGTTGATTGAATAAATGTCCAGTTAGACTATTTAGGAGAACCTTTGCTGACCATTGGACATCTGCCAATTGTTTTCTCGCAGTTAGCAACCTCAAAGCTAAATTAGAAGGCACCTCAGTTGCCTGGTAATTAACCCCAACGCCCGTAAACGGTCGTGGGTATAGACTCGGGCGCCCCGTGGCATTTTATTGCCCCATGGATTCATTGAGGAGACTCGACGCATTGGATTGTGTGTTCACTTGGCTTTGCTTTGTTACTTGTTGCTGCAAAAGTATTTGATGTCTTTAAACACTTTCCGTTGCTTCTCTGCTAAAACGAGCTGCTGACTTCCACCCATGCGTGTCCTTTGCTCAAAAAATCCAACGACAAGTACAGTTCAAAGAGTGAAAATGCAACGTCTGTCGCGTCATTATGTATCATAATACAACGCTGCCGCATCTTCCATTAGGCTACTGATCTTTCAGGCGCAAACTGCAATTATAACTTTTATGAGAGAGGGCCTACTGAAAAAGTCGCTATATTACGTTCCTTTATACATATCTACAGCGGCGTAGCTAGGATATTTTGCGCCCGAGGACGAACTATGAAATTGGTGCCCCTACCTGTTTAAGTTATTTCACATTTTCCAAATACATCGAATGGCAATTAAAATTGTAATTAAATAAAATATGAAAAAAAACAGATAGTAGCCTATATGATATTTACTTAGTTATGAGTTTAGATTTCACTCTAAACGTTCATCGATTGATATCTTAGACATCAGGGAGCGGCGCTATATAATTCATCAGATTAAATTTGATTTAGGGCCTATATTAATTTTTTCGTTCTCGTCCAAAATTTTCCAATTTTCATATCCATTTCTCATTTTTGCAAAAGTTTCCTGAGCGTTTCTCATTTTCTTCCAACATTTTGGATAAAATTTCGTCATCAGCAAATTTTCCTTTGTGTGAATTTGCCAGACTGTACTTTTCAGTTTGTCTGATAATTGCAAGACTTAATTTTGATGTGGTACCAGAGCAGCCAATGGCTTAGTTCAGAGGCCTTGATCTCTGACACCTCGGCATTGCACAATGTGTTCTGATACCACGTGCTAGATACATAGGGCGGCGTATATGGCCTCTCCAGTGCTAGGCCTTTCTGCACGTGAATTTCTTTTATTGTGGCCCTGTGAATTTCTTTTATTGTGGTCCAGTGTAGAGTGGTAGGGTCTAAGTAACTCGAGAAGAGACCACAACAGTACAACGGAGACATCTTTGATATTGGATAGATTTGGGACGCTTGTAATAAATTCGTAATTAAATTCTATATTCGACCTATAGGCCTACTGCTATATATAAATACTATATATTTTGTCGTTCGCTCGGCTACTTCCTCGGCTACAGCCACACTTATCCACTCGTTACATCCAGACTCGACTATTCTTGTTCGTTCTACACTGGCCTCCCTGCTTGCCGCTTGGGGTGCTTGAATTGGGTCGTGCGCTCTCCTGCCGGCGTCTTTGGCCAGACAGTCACAGTGCATACCGAAATTTGGCCGCGTCACTAGCTACATGCGCGACATTCTCCACTGGCACCCACTTGAGCAGCGAATCACATATAGGCTGGCCTCCTTGGTCTGGCGCCGCTTGTTAGATCTCACTCCTGTCTACCTCCGCGAAATCTGCTGCCCTGTCCTCTAAACCGAAAACTTGTCTCTTCCAGTCTGCATATGGCAATTAATGGTTGCCTGGCTTCAAAGTGCACTTCTGAACTTTGTAAGGAGGCCATTATCATATTACAGCTGTATTGCATTGCACTGTATATGCTGTTGTGAGCCGTAGATATCTCTGAGGAAATAATAGCGCTATAAGAATTAACAGCATACATGAACGACAGTGTAAGATCTTGTTGATCTGCTCGCAACAAACTAAAATCAAAGGACCTAATTAGTCTAATGAATGCATACACCTCAACGCATCTTAATTAGGCGATTTAGAGTCCTATAGGCGATATAATTGATCAATTAAGCTGTATGGATGCATGCAGAAGCTGTCGACATTAGCGACGCTTATTCTCCTCCTAACAACAGATCGCAAGACCCGAAGATCGATAGATCTACTATAGGCCTACTTTAGTAACTTAGCAACGGGTTCACGCTGCTATTACACGATCCAACTTCTCCTTGTCGATACGATTCAGGAAATAAGTTCGTGTAGTGTTAGGCTTTATAGGTTAGAATAAGTTGTTAGAATCTTGTTTCGTAGACATTATAAACAACGCAGTTAGATGGAAACGACTTCTTTGACGCTGATCTCATTCTCAGCTGAAGAGGAGTTTAACGACATCTTACGGCCGCAAAGGCCGTTGACTTCGACAGAAATTATTTTGAATAGTTCTCACGAGTTGAAGAGAAATGCTATACGAGCACTGGGAGAGAGGGAGGCAGCGAGGATAGAAGGGAGGGAGGTAGCGAGGGAGGCAGGGGTGGAGGGGAGTGCACGTCGCTTCTGTATAAGACACTAGTGCCAGGCAGTGCCAGTCCTAAGCCCGGATGAAGGAGGAGGGAGACGCTAATGATCTTTGTTATCACACAGTGTCGTTAAACTGAAACTACTAATACTATCGCGGTGGTGTAGGCCTATGTAGGCCTACATACGAACATAATTATGTGGTGTGAATGTATGTATATATGTGTGCGTGTATGTGTGCATGTATGCATGTGTGCGCGCACATGCATGTATGTATACATACATGTTTGTATGCATGCATGCATGCATGTATGTATGTAATATGTATGCATGTATGTATGTATGTATGTATGTATGTAATATGTATGCATTTATGCATGCATGCATGTATGTATGTATGTATGTATGTATGTATGTATGTATGTATGTATGTATGTATGTATGTATGTATATATGTATGCATGCATGCATGATGTACATACTTACGTAATTTGTAAGAATGCATGCAAGACATAATATAGGGTAGCGATTAAAATGGACGATAACGTTTCGAAAACTATTGTATGATCTCCGGGTTCGATGCCTTTGATCTGAAGTCATTGAAGTTTTGTATTTAACCCTGAAAAGACTGGACACAAAGGCTGCAGTGGACTGAAGCGCATGAAGCCAGATTTTATCATCAGTCTCCAGTCTATGGACTATAATCCGTCTATCACCTGTTTATTATGTATACACAGACAACTATTTGTTAATAAGTGCAGGTAATTTAGTCATACTGTGTAACTGGTCTCTAATACTGAATGGGCCTTTGTATGAATGTACATGTGCATTTATTTGTACTGTTATGTACATACAAGTATGTACAAGTATGCCAGTATGTATGAACGTATGTATGTATGCATGTATGTATACATTTATGTTTGTATGTACATACGCGTATGTATGTATGTATGTATGTATGTATGTATGTCAGTGTGATTGTATGTATACATTTAGACAATTATTATAGCGCATTTTGAGCACTTCAAAATGGCGCTTCTAATGCAATGCTTTGTATCTGATTCATGTCCGTCGTCGATCCGTCCGTTTAAGTTTCCAGATAAAATAGTTTCTTTGTGTTCGTCTAAAACTGTTGTTGTATTCTCGTCCTTCTGTTTCTGTGGACGTTGGGTGTCACTCCTTCAGATGTCTTTGAAATGGATCGTCGAGTCATGGAGTGGATCCAGGTGTGACCTGATGTTACCTGATGTTTCTGTCCTGTTATCAGTGAAAACTGTAAACAATGTCTTTTTGACATTCTTATCGGCTGTGGGCGAATTTTCGTCTTTCTGTGTCAGTCTATGGTTATACATACATACATACATACATACATACATACATACATACATACATACATACATACATACATACATACATACATACATACATACATACATACATACATACATACATACATACATACATACATACATACATACATACATACATACATACATACATACATACATACATACATACATACATACATACATACATACATACATACATACATACATACATACATACATACAGAGAAACAGAGGCAGACAGAGAGAGAAAGAGAGACAGATACAGACTGACAAGAGAGACAGATAGAGAACCAAAAGGCGTTCAGGTTCGCGTTAATTACGTAACGATCTATTAGTGTCATGACATTGTGTCAGGACAACAGTTCCTCAGATTTAATTTGTGTTGGCCTTCAAAGGAGTTCATGTCTCATACGTTGTGGGCTTCCGTAGCTTTCTTTAGTACAAAAGAGTAAACAATAATTGGCTTAGTAAACACAAGTTAACCGTTTGCTTGAGCTTACGTGACGTAAAATATCCCTAAGCCATTCAGATGCAAAACTTCTGATTGTCTTATCGCTGCCTTTTATGGTTCCACAGAATCCCGACTCTTTAAGATAGCACCAGCGTCGGTTCTTGGTTAGATCTAAAGTCTCTTTGCTCAGTGGATTACAGTTCCTATTAGATCAATACGACCTCAGACCTCATGTCTCGGTCTAACAGTACTCAGGCGAAACGGTATCGATAAAGACCAGGGTTATCTGTTTACTTCTGAGAGTAACGTTACCCGGTGGGACCCCGCTTAGCCTACGTATTGTCCCCGCGCCGTTCGCAGCCGACCAATAATAATCGCAATGACTATTGACTGACAGGAAATGCCCGCGCTGGCCAAAGAGTCGCCTCAAATAGACTGAGTTAGAGTTAACGGTTATCGACGACGTTAGATTGTTAGAAGCATTGAGGACTCTGAGAGTTTCGTCTGATAGATCCTCCTGTGAAGTTAGGAAGACCTCGAATTCTGCTGACTTGAAGTGATTCGATCTTCTAGGAATCTCGACAGTTAGGCCGCCTAACTGTTTTGCAGAAGAACCCGGAATTAAGGAAGTTGCCTGCTACATGCAGAGGCTGTAATTCCACTTGATTTTTACAGGATTAACTGAAGTTCCAGTTGAAGAGAAATGGAAGACATGGACAGTTTGGACACTTCGTTCACGCTCTTTGGTCAGAATCTGTCGACGGTCCACGAAAGAGACGAAAGGTCAGTATAGCCTACTTCCGGTTGCTCTCGACGATTCACTTTCTGTATGAACTTTGCAGTTCATTAACCAGGCATTTTTAAGCAATGCAGCTTCGTAAGCAATGCAGCTTTGGATTGATTTTAATATCGATTGATTACACTTTAATGATTTTTACACAGAAAGTATTTAGTTAATCGTTAGATAAAAGTGTTAACTGCTCTGCAACAAGCTATCGGCCTATATATATAGCCTTCGTATATTTGATGCGCGCGTCTTAGATCATGTTTATTGATTGAAGAATTTGCCAGGTTTATAGATAAAAACCATAAACGCTTTTAAGATGATTCTGTTCAAGATAATTTCTTATGGCGTCGTGGACATATTATATGACAATAGCCATTGTATTTTCTTACAACAATAGCCACTGTAAGCCCTAGGTGAACACAATAGCCGTTGTATTTTATGCAACAATTGTAGCTCTTACACTGACAAGCAGTGAATTTAAGCAGTGCCAGGTGAGGTTAGTACTTGGATGCATTGGTGACCGTCAGTGGAAGAGCATGCAATTTGGGCCAACTCAGCCTGCCATAGCTGCCAATTTGGGCCAACTCAGCCTGTCATAGAGTGCGTGTGGGGAAGTTCGACATTGGAGGGAAGTTCGACAGTCGTAACTGTTTTACTTACTTACTCACGAACGTTAATGTCAAATCATTTCTGGTTATGTTTTTGAAGAGAGAGGTACTTTGTTGTTGTTTTGACCCTCTCAGATTAAATTTTAATCTGACGCAATCCAGGAAATTGTAAGTTAAATCAGCACTCCTGATAAATTGGAGGGAAGTTCGACAGTGCAATGTAAATTTGATGTCAAGAGTTTGTTCGTATATCGCGCATTTGGAAAGAAATTTTGTTCTGTTTTCTGCGTGAGCTACAACTAATGTCAATGAAAAGGGGCGTATAAGATGCTTAGTGCTCATTCCCCAGAGGGCAGCCGAATAAGTGACCTGTCGAACTTCCACCCAAGGTCGGGTAAGTTCGACACCTCGGATTGGGGAAAGTTCGACAGTGTGTTGATGTATGCTTTCATGAAACGTCACCCAGAAATAATAGTCAGACAAGCACAAATATCTCATATGCAAGGGCAGAGTGTATGAACAGACCCATGGTGCATACATTTTTGACATATACGAGCACGAAGCTGATAAGCTGAATTTCGCGCCAGACCACATTGCATTTATAATTGTGATAAAGCTAGATTACAACCTCATCTCAGACCAATGAAAGTCTGGGCAGCAAAGGGTGATAAAGGTGTTTTACAAGTGACAAATAGTGAGAGGGGAGAGGCTGTAACTGTCAATGATATTTATATCACCTGCACAAGTTGTAAAAACAAAAAACGTTAGCAGACAATAAGTGTCGAAGTTCCCCTCACATGTGAGGGGAAATTCGACAGTTGGTAGTCCTTAGGAAAGCGCGTGTAATTTCTACAAATAAATTGCAAAGACTAAAAGTGGCATTGCTTTTGTTTGAAGAGACATGGTACTACTTTAAAGTATTTTTATTACAATTTTTTGCCTCACTTTAGTCTAGAAATTTCACAAATATGCTTAATGTGTCGAACTTCCCCACACGCACTCTAACTGCAGGCATTTGAGAACAAGTATACGAATAGAAGTTGAAATGTTCTATGTTGAATTGCTTCTGAAGAACTTCTGCAGAACCATGTGTAACAAACAGATGTTCACGTCAAATAAAGTTGATAATGTAATCAGCAACATTACTACACACGCATTGGATACTTTTTACGTCAGCAAAGGCTTCTACATTCCCTTGTTTTTGTTTGTTCCATTTAGGTCGCCACCTCTGACAAGTATGCGTCGTCATTCAAGAATCGCACCGTTTCGCATCGTAAGTAGCCTACTTGTGAATTTTCTGGTTGGCAAGTTTTTTTTAATAACTATAGGCTCTTTATTTTTTGTCTTTTAAATAGACCCTTCTGAAGATATGCAGATGCTACCATTGTAAATATGATCAAATAGGCCTACCGAAAACAGAAAATTCAGCATCTGAAACATCGCTTAGGCCTAGTTGGAAATTTGAATTGCTAAAAATAAGCGTGTGGGCCTAATCAGAAATTTAATATACCTTGATTTGTACCTATAGCCTGTAGTAGGCCTACTAATTGTATTGTATCTAGAAATTTATAAAGTGCCTCGCAGAATAACTCTCTCAGCACAATTTAATAATTAATTTTGTATTCATTAATATATTATTTAGTATATTACAATAACTGAATATAGGACCTAATTCAATTATTATAAGTATGCAAAATTTGTAGTTCTTAAATTGTAAAGGCTTTCTTAAACAACCTCGTCAGTTAGCCTATCTTTTGCTGCACCTCCCGGTCACTACTTTGATGACCAGTTAAACTTAGAACGTAGGAAAAGCAGTGACCACATTTTCCACATCTGTCCAGCCAGTTTTCTGGAAAGATAGAAACTTCTTCATCACTGCGTGACGTGTGCATCAATTCCTGCGTTGCTTGTCTGCTTCCTGTTAACTTTCATTTCCTTCCGTTATGAATCGTCACCTAACTGTGAGAGGAACTGCTGAATATATACCTCTGTCTAGCGGGAAGAGAGAGTTCATATCCAAGTAATGATTTCTGTTCAACCCTTGGGTCTGTACAAATAGGATTCATAACGACCGATTCAACAGTGGGTATCCTCTTCGCAATCGTTGTTCCCTTGGGGCCTGGGTTACGTGAGAGGCATCATAGATCAACGAGTGGGGTTATGTAGGCCTATGCTGTCCATATGATTCCTCTGTTTGCCCCACAGGCCTACTAAGCATAAATTATCGCCGTAGATGTAGATTCCGACGACATATTTGGGCAGAATGTCATAACTGCATGGCATAACGAAATGCCGTTGTTGATCCCAGGTTACTTGGTACCACGGCAACCCAGAGTAGCCTAACATGGACAACCTGAGACAGGCTACGCTTGAGAGGAGACAATTAGTTGAATTAATAATTTCCCGCAACGCAGTTGGCAAATAGGCTTATTAGCAACATGTTCCTTCCATCGTCCAATTCACTTGTTCCGCACACAGGAACTGAGGAACTAGAATATCTGATGACGATTATCTGAGTTCCAGCAGTGCTCAGAACAATGTTTTAAGCAGGCCTGAGGCCTAGGTCGCCCTTACGCAGGCCTGCAGTGGTTGAATGGCTGGGCTGAAGGAGGAGCATTGTTACCAAATGAACTTCATTTGATCCTCATCGCTATACGGTCGCCATGCTGTGCTCTATAGGAAAGTTTATTATTCAATCGAAATATCAGATAAAACTACTTAGTAATTTAAGCGGCCCAAGGTAGGCCTATAAGTTTATTTTAAGTAAACCTCTATCAACCGCTAACTTCTTCAGTGGTCTTGGAATTGAAAGATCTTTGGGACGAAACAGAGAAATGCAGATCTTGTAAGAACCTTCTAGAAGGTGAAGGAGATGTATTCCTTCATTTCCCACATGTAGTAAATTGTAACTGTAATCACAGATCTAGGCCTATAGAGCACCTCTTCGAGACAGACTTATCAGAGGCGCTCAAAAGTGGTCCACGTGACTGAAACCTAGCATTGTGTTTAGACTTTAACCAATAGGCCTAAGTAAATCAAAGTGAATTCTGCAAAGACTGTTACATCAACATCTTTTGCTTTTAGGATGAACCAAGAGACGTGGAATCTGACGTTTTCATGGCCCATGTGTCTATGCCGTTCGATGATTCCAAGCCTCATCCAGACACAACGCATGAAGACGAAATCATGTCTAGTTATGGCAGAGAAGGCAGAAAATCAAAGCGTTCCTCATTCACGTCCAGCAAGTCCAGGATGTCCGCCGTCAAGAAACGGAGCAAGATTTGCTTCGAACAGATCAGTGAAGCTACGACTCCTCTGGGAAGTGGAAAGCAACTGCGCAGGAATCTCTTCGACTCTAACAATAACGACGATAGCGTAGCTTTAGCAAAGCCACTGAGAAGCACCCAGTTTGGAAATACTGGCAACACCACTGACGCCTCATATCGCCACTCCTCAAGCCTGCAGTCAGCAACATCAATGGTCTGGAAGAAACACACCAGCCTACCTGAGCCGATCTGTTCCCAGTCGACAGCAAAGTTTTCCAAATGTCACTCGGATGCGGAACTCCTCATTGCATCGGCGCTGAGTAGGTCCAGTGATGACCAGAATCTCATCGGGGATTATAGTCGACCTTTTCGATTGCCTGTCATAAGCGGAGGGAAGCATCAAGATCTAAAAGCCATCTCACATGAAACAGTAAGTGAAACATGACGTCTTTCCAATTCAGAAATTCTATAATGTCTCACAAAGACTACTTTAACGAAAGCAAATTCTGCACCCAAACTACTGATAGCATGGCGTTCTTGACTTCTGCATCCAACGAGAGACACGATGAGCCACTCTCAAAGTAGTGCTATGTAAATATGCAATTACAATATTATTACAATAATCATGTCAAAAGGCAACAACAGGAAAGTTGAGAGAATCTGTACTACTGGTCATTTTACAATCGCCACCTAGGGAATGAAGGCTGAGTTAACCTTGTGGGGCTAGCGGGTATCGAACCCGCGTCCTTCTGATCTTCGTGCCAGCGTGTAACCATTAAACCATCTCCCCGCCCTAGTGATGTGAGGGGCATCTGCGTGACATTACATGGTGACTCCAGCACTGAGGTTGAGAGAATCGGGGATTCAGTTGTTTTCTGTTGTTCTGTATTTGTAGATGGCAAATGTTCTGAACGGCGGGTGCTCAGCTTTCGTAGACGAATACATCGTGATTGACTGTCGCTATCCGTACGAATACGAGGCTGGCCACATAACAGTAAGTGGTTTCATCACTACAAATTCTGCTCTGCTCATTCAGAAATACAGTATTTAACTGATTAATGACCGTAACTTTTATTGATATGTTGTCGAGTAATTTACATTGGCATTGTTAGGATTGTTGAAAAATCTCTCCAATGCCTAACTAGCCCTCTCCCCCTCACTCACTCAGGCCGGCTCGCCACCCATATCAAGGGAAGTTGTTGAGACAGCCATGTACCTGTACGAAACAGACGGAGGGCCGGTGTAGGAGGCTGAATAGACTCCCCGTATAAAAAGACTCCGGGAGTGTTTATATCCTAGTATATAATGACTGGGGAGTTAATTGATACTAGGACAAAAACACTCCACGCTACGAATAAACACTCCCGGATTGTTTTCGTTTAGACAGGACCAAATGACTGGTGGAGTTGATTCTTCCTAGGACAAATTGAATGGGGGAGTTGATTCTTCCTGGGATCAAATAACTCGTGGAGCTGATTTTTCCTGGGACAAATTAAATGGGGGAATTTATTGTTTTTACAACTGGTGGAGTTGATTCTTCCTAGGACCACATGACTTGTGGAGTTCATTCTTCCTAGGATAAACAGAATGGGGAGTTGATTCTTCCTAGGACCACATGACTTGTGGAGTTCATTCTTCCTAGGATAAACAGAATGGGGAGTTCATTCTTCCTAGGACAAAATGACTTGTGGAGTTCACTCTTCCTGGGACAAACTGAACAGTGAATACCTATGAAAGTTATTGCAATTTATGAAGCCAAACAAACCCTGACTAAATAAGGTACAGTACGTTTGCATAAGCCTTTTGTGTTTGTTCTGTAGGGTGCTAGGAACATCTACAGCAAAGACGAAATCATCAGCCAATTCTTAAGCTCTCCGTCACCTCAATTCCTGCAGAAGAATCCAATTCTTATTTTCCACTGTGAATTTTCTTCAGAACGAGGACCAAAGCTGTAAGAGTTTAACCTCCTTCAAGATTCGTTTTTTATGGTAATGTATTGGTACATGATTTAACCAACAGACTGTAACTGCCTTTCACAACTCCATGCTCATGATGATGATGATGATGATCACCAATTCCTGATGATAGTCATTTCAAGCCCTGGTTGGTGCAGGTGAATAATCTCCATACATTTCATTAATTAAACCAGCACATTAACCATATTTAGTCTTGTTATGTCTTCATTGATGTTGCCTCTCCAAGGAAGACTTGGTTTTCTTTGCTTTTTAGTTTTTAGTCCTCAGAACATTGAATCCAGTGCCTTCTTGTTCGAACCCAGTCAAATGATATATTCTTTCCCTATGACCAGTGAAAGTGACCATATCACATTAATGTCATTTGCAGGGTTGCATGACTCTTTCCCTAGTATTAATCAACTTGTGCTGGACATTAGCCTCACAGCTTCAAGACAAAACCCTCGAAATCATGCATGGCTGCCATTTTGAATGTGCTGTGTTTTCTTCGATTTCAGGCTTCGTTATCTACGTAACAGAGATCGCAGCCTACATCAGGAGAACTATCCTGCACTGTACTACCCTGAAATGTACCTTCTTGAAGGTGGATATAAAGAGTTCTGCCACTGGCACCTGGACCTATGCGAGCCAAGAGACTATAAGCCAATGGTTCACAAAGACCATTCCAATGAGCTCGCTTACTACCGATCCAAGTCACGGCTCTACACTTCTAAGGAGTCTCAGGCACCGGATGCGACGGCCACCAACAACGAGAGAATGGAGAAACACAAATTCACTTCTCTTCGATGCTAAGAACAACGATTCTACTGCTGTAAATATAGGTTCAATGAAGACATCGCAGACTGCAATCACTGTGCTCCTTTTGTCTCTAAAGAAACACTCAGAATAATTGTTTTCTGGGTTTCCAAATAGTAAATAGCGGACTATATCGATCCATGACATCTGCGCGTATGAAGCGCGTCTTATTCAAAGTATTAGGTTTGCTGTATAGAACGGATGTGACTGTGATACGTGACTGAGTGTGGCTTGTGTGAAATGTTGACTATGTGACCTGTGTGCATTTAGAATAAAAGGCTGATCATTAAAATGTTGATATGTACAATATCGATCTGCCTCAGACTTTGTCCAAGTCTCATAAACTTTTCTGAAGCAGTTTTCAGAGTTATTGGCTAGATACAGGTTTCTTAGAATTCCAATGAAAATGGTTAACTCCCTCTTAGTGATTCATATTTTACTTGCAAACCATGAACAAATTTTGGTTACATCTTTAACTGAATCTGCTCGGTCAGTTCTAGTACTCGGAGATTACCGTATTTTGGTGAATAAATTATGAACTTTCATCAAACTGTCTATTTATATAGAACTATTTAACTTTCCTGTGCTCTGCTGTTCTGAGTTTTCATCCAGTTATATTGTTCAGGTAATTGCTCCTAGAGTAAATGCATTTTTGGTACTGGAGCAACACTTTGGTGCCAAATACCTATTCAATACCCAAAGTTCTTTGATTAAAAAGTATTACAGATATATATTACAAAATTCAATGTTCTGTAAGTCTTCTGGATGGTGTATGTTCAGTTGAATATTTGTTGTCATCTATCCCTACCAGCACGGCCACATGGAGCCCATATTTCCACATGGGACCCATATAAAGCCCACCTGGGTCCCATCTAACGTCCATGGAAATGCTTGCAGGGTTGTGTCTGTTGTTTTGTTTTGATAGCAACATATTCTGTTGTGGCTTCTGTTGATTTTACATTATGCATCTTGTGGTGCGCTGTGTTAGTAACATTCCAGTGTCCACTGTCCATGGTGTATAATAATGTGGCTATGGTGTTTCACACCATGGAAAAGAATTTCATAAGTTAGACTGCAAACGTGGGATGATTTGTGACATTAATTTTTCTGCAGCAGACGGCATTTTCCAACTTCATATTTACAATGTGTTGTTAAGAAGTGTGCAAATTTGTGAATACATGACCTTGACACTGTACAACTTGATATGTGACTCTTTCTTGTGAAACTGAGCAACTGAAAAGTTACTTGCCACTTGTTCTGTGATTTCAAACTAGAATCAGAAAGTGAAGTTGTTGATAGTTGCTTCTTGTATGTATTACTTTTTGCATCAGCTTCAAATTTTGTATTCATTCATTAACTCTTCATACATTCAGAGCATTTACATACTAACCCACTCCATTGAGTGAAATCAATAAGCGATCATTAACGGTATGCAAAGACATTGACAGTCGATGGCTCATTCTCAGATTATTGTAGTGAGAGATCACTCGTTCTACTTGCATAGAATGTGGAGCCACTGACATCATGACAGCCAATAGCTTACGCAGACAGCCATTGGTTGCTGGAAAGACCTAAAGTGTGCACCAGTCCCAGAGATTTAGGCAGACTTGTGTATCACGTGTTAACTAGGCCCTAGGCCTATTTATGGCGTGCATCTATTTGATTTTCAGATAATGTTTAATTCGTTGAATATTTCGAATTAGAAGGTTAATAATGTAATATTGCAATATAACATTAAAAGTAGAGTATTACCTGGGACAAATTACCCAAACTACTGGGACAAATCCTAAAACTACTGGGACATATATTTTGTCCCACTAGTTATACAGTTAAAATATGCCCTGCTAGGGGGTTGAACCCCCACCCCCAACAATTCCCACCCTGGCAGGCGGGTCAGAAATCTCGAACAAAATATCTGCCCTGGCGGGGATTTGAATCCCGACCTCTTGATTAACAGCCCATCACGCTAACCACTACACTATCGACAACTGATGGTAATTACAGGCCTGTAACAAATAGGGCCTATTAATTACACAAATTGTGCATTGTAACATTGACCCATATAAAGCCCACCTGGGTCCCATCTAACGTCCATGGAAATCAGTGACCCATGCAAGTGCATCGGTTCACAAACTTACTAGAAACTGAAAGCGTAGGCCTACAGTAACTATACACGATGGAAAAACTCCTAGAAGAGCGTGGCATAAAACTCTCTTTACCCTTTTTAGCCTACGTTTAACGTTCTCTTCCAGACGACAATAAACGAATTGGTTCTGTACTTCCGGCGACGAACAGACTCCATGACATTACAGATTCACGGGAAGGATGTGGTCCAAAGATAAAGGCAGATCTTCTATTATGTATCGTGTTCATCCATATAGCCTATAATACTGTCTAGTTGTCAACAAATCATGTCCTATCTTTGACGAGACGCGCAATCGGCGCCCCATAAAAATGACTAGCGTCGCCCGTCTCTATTTTCCGTGCTTACAGTTAGGACTCAGTGTGAGAATTGTAGAAAAAAGACTGGGGGGGGGGATTTGATGAATTTGATCCACGAGGAGTTGATTATCCGTATTTTGCAACCTGAGAAAACCGTAGTTAGCGCAGTCTTATTGAACCACATCCAAACTCCGCCACTGACCATATCTGTTATTCTGTTAGTGCCAGAACCCAAGCCTAGATAAGGGAGGAGGGCGACAATAGGCCTAATTATCTTTGTTATGACACTGTTGACACAGCGTTGTTACACAGAAATTAACTAAATCATACCACTATAGGCGCTGTCCCTTGTACTGCTCGGATCAACTTATACCCTTAAGCCGCCGCCGTTAGCCGCCGAGCCGAAAAAATTTCTGCAAGCCGATAAACCGCCGGAAATTTTGCGGCTTAGCCGAAAAACCGCCGAGAGTTATTTCACGGCTAGCCGCCGGAAAATGTTCGGCTACAACATGCACAGACATGTGTTTATAAAATTTGCACGCTGGGTTGCTAGTTTGTAGCCTATTTAGTGTTCTGTTTGTTAGGCCTATGACTTTATGTGTGCCACTGGATGGTCATTTGTTCATGGTATTGTCTTACAGGTGCTCTATTGTCTAATCAATTGCCTTACTGGAACTCAGAACTCTCTATAGTCGATACACTTTTTGTACGAACTATGTGTTTCAAGCAGATCTGAGGCGTAGCTAGTAGGGGAGCAGAGGGAGCGACCGCTCCCCCTGAGACCATTTTCCAGAATGTGGGGCCTTTTGACAATTTATTTATTCCTATTGTTCGAAATGTATTTATTCCAATCATTCGAACGATATAAGAAACATGTCACATTGACCTTCAACGGTAAACCTCGTCTTTCAATATTAAAAGAACAGTGCAATCCAATCTTTCGCGTTGAATCTAAAAAGACTGCGATGCCAGATGGGCATTAAAGAAATCAGCAGGAGATGCACTCTTGCAGAATTTACCAGCAATAGTAGTTGCCCTGCAAAGAATCGTGGATGGTGAGATTAAAAACTGCACTACACAACAGTTAGCTGAGACAAAGGGTAGGCCTATTCTTGTAACACTCGATACGTTCGAATTCTTAGTTCTTCTAATATTCTGGAAAAAAATGCTGGAAAAGGCTTTCAGTTTATCCACATATATACAGAGAAGTAGCATTGATTTGGTAACATCTTCTTATTTGATTGAATTATTTGAAAACGATATAAAAAACATGCGATATGAATTTGAATCTGAATTTGAACGAATATGAAAATGAAGCAACGGAACTGGGTCAAAAATTTGATATTACTAGGCCTACTGCTAATAGACTTTCGATGACATCCGAGTTCATATCTGCCAAAGATTCTAATTTGGTCATATTATCGACATTCGACAATGGTAAAATGCTTTGGATCTAAACAACTAAATTTGGAAGTCACATTTGTAAAATGCTGAAATCTTTAACTTGTGCTATTTACAGTGATGGGCACTAAACTATTTTTTTAGTTAAACTAAAACTATTTTCCAACAAAAAAAATTAGTTTAACTAAAGTTGGCAACTGATCTTGAAAATTAGTTAACTAAACTAAAAAAAGCAGTTAAACCTTTTCCAACTTTTTTCCAACTTTTTACGACAAACATTTTCACAATAAAAGAGGTTAAGTGAACTGTAATAATGCAGAGCGTCAATGACAATTTCACCTTCAAACTATGCAATGTGTACTGTTCTGGCATTCAGTTACAGGCGCACTGTAAATAGTGTATGAAATTGAAAACACAGGCTGTTAATGCTAAAACCATGCAGTGTTAGAATGTTTTTTCGTTGACAGTGTTCAGTGTTCAGTGTGGAAAAATACTTGCACAATTGCTGATTTTTTTAGTTAAACTTTTTAGTTAGCAACTAAATTTTTTTAGTTAAACTATGGTTTTAACTAAACTATTTTTTTTAGTTAAACTTCATCCTTAACTAAAAAAATTTAGTTAAACTAAAAGTTAGCAACTTTTTAGTTTACTATTGCCCATCACTGGCTATTTATGACACAATCTAATGACACTATTTAGGTTTCAACAATGATTTTTTTCTGGAATCGGATGTTCCATCACCCACTGACATTTCCTCGTGGAACTTCTTTCTTTTTGAAAGACTATAAGTAGCATAGAGTTCTACAATCATGGGCGAGGACAGATTGTTTGGCTTAGCCTTGATTACGATCGAAAAACAGTTAGCTAGTGAAGTGCATTATAACGCAGTAATGGATAACTTTGCTAAAATGAAGCAAAGACGAAAAAGTAGTTGTAGGCCTAATTGGTTTATGTTTGTAGGCCTACTGTTATGTCTTTTTATAATATACTATACTATTACTCATTTACTATACATATTGCTTTTGCCACCTTTTGGGTGTTTTAGTGTTTCTATTTAAAATACAAAAATAACTACGTATAATCATGATGAATGTAATAAGGGGCCTAATTGAAATTATTTATTTTGGTAATTGGGGCCTTTTGTAATGCGTTCGCTCCCCCTGGTGTGAAAACCTGGCTACGCCACTGGTTTCAAGTCGTAATTTTTTTTGCCGGATGCATTTGTAGCCGAAAAAGGTAGTTTACGCGCTTTTACGGCTAGCCGAAAAACCAGCCGTAAATTTGCTCAAGCCAGCCGGTAACCAGAAAAATTACGGCTTAGGGGTATAGATCAACTTGAACCTGACGCTAAACAATATAATATTGCGCATTGGCGATTTTATACATTACACAATTTGAATAACATTACATGGGTATTAATGGATTGCATAGTAAGGGATTGCACAGTATGAAAATAGAGAACTTAGTTAGGGCCTAGTTACTGCTTCCAATTTCAATAGTTCTTGTTGGCTGCAACTCCAGGATAGCAAGGTGCTATATAAATGTTCACTCCGAATGAGTCAGATACTTGGTCATTACATACGCCGCTGATTTATTGGAAGATCCGACAAAATGGCGCAGTTGATATTCGAGCCGTTCAATGGTAAAATAATCCGCATTTTTTACTTGAATTCGTCCACTTCGGAATATCTTTACATTTAATATTTTATGTGTCTTTCGTCTTTCATTTGGCTACGGTACTGTGTTCGATTTGTGGGCATCCAATTAACGTATGCATGTAATCTTCCCATTTCGTTACGTGGGCAAATTCGCTTCGAATTTACGTCCTTTGTGACTATTATCACCTAAATCGCAAACCCAGGAGTCGGGTAAAACTGATTTGTTATAAAAATTCTCACCAAAACTACTTGGGACAGATTTATTCAACGCGAAAACCTGCCGTCTGTTCGGATGAAAGTGTTGACGTGTGTCCATGGGCAACTGGCTTTTCCATTCAACCCCACCAACAGCCAAATATTGACAACAGCCAAGATTACGAACCGGGCTTTTCCAGTTACCTTACTTGGCCGGGGTTGCTTTGCCAGAATACCCCCGAGTCGTGTCTTGGCGCCAATGAGTGTGGGGTACGCATCTAGGGTTCAAAACAACCACACGAGTCGTAGAGGTGGGGTTTGGGCCAGCGTGTGGTCCAATAGAGAGGGGGAACTTATTTCAGATTGTCGTCACGGACAGTTGGGCATAGGTTTAGTAGGTTTCCATCACTGCCTTAGTGTCTATGAGACTAGCTTTTTTTTAGTTAGGCATTAATTTACTGCCAGTGTGTTAATATGATTTTAAACTAATTTATAAGATACAGTGTTCATATGAATTTTATTTTCCAGAAGTGTTTGTATATTTGAAATGCATCGGTTGCATGTTGTGCATAGTTACAAACTGCTGTTTATGTTATTGGAACTAGTAATAAAACAAGTTTTATATTAAATTCTGTTTCTTGTCATCTGTTCATTACATATGAATGAAAATCAGTTAATTAACTGATGTCACTGTAATGTAATTACTAGTCTACATTATTTGTGCAGTTGTTTGGTGTTGTAAGATTAACTTTGTATAGTAAGCGTAATGTCTTTCTTTCAACACAGATAACCAGACGGCCTTGGCAGTGCAGTCATTGCTGGACTCACAAAATATTCCAGAGTCAGTCGCAGGTGATTCATTTGTGTTATATGTTTTTCTTTATTAGCATTTATTAGTTCTAATATTTTTATTGATTTGGACTTCCAGTTTGAATCCTGGCTGATAATGGGACTTCCTTGGTGGCATAATAGGAGCTTTTTCAGTATATCTGATTGCATGTAGAAGTACGCTGGGATATGAATTACAAGAAGAAATATGAATTATGAGAACAGCCCTTTAAGCTAAGTCCAAGGGACAAGCCACGAATGTGAAGTTTTAGTAACTTTATTTGTTACTTAGGCCATTGAGGATGTCAAGTCTGCCCTTGCTATCTGATGTTGGCACTGACAGCGTACAGTCTATGTACTCATTTTACATCTGTGCTCCCTAGGGGTGCTAGTTGAGCAGATGTTTTGAAATATCTTTCTGCTCTGGTAGGATTTGAAGCTCAGCCCTATAGTTTGATAGTCCAGCTTGCTAATCACTAGGCTGCTTGTCACCTCGGACATAATTTCAGTACTCTGTTTTGAGTTAACAGTTTTAAGTGCATTTGAAGTTTGTACTGCTGTGGTTTGGTAGGTTTGTTGCATGTTCATTGAAACTGTTTCAGTTGTTCGTTTATATGAAGTAAGTTACTTTGTAAATTGTTATAGTTACAAGTTACTCTGTTTAAGAGTAAATTCTTGAATCGAGTAACTAGTTATGTTATGTTATCTTTATGTTATCTTTAAGTTATCTTTATGTTAAAGAACATACCAATCATTGGTTTATACTTGCTTTTGCAAAAGCTGTCATAAGTTCTTGCTGTACATAGCAGTATTCGTGCCTGTTGTATGGTTTTTGATATATTATTATTATTATTAATTAAATGTGTAACGTGCGCATGGTCACACTGAAATGTGAATCTGAGGCGTGGATAGTCAGCCGCCAGGAGAAGATGCAGTTAGATATCCAAGTGTTTGAAAGCCAAGGAGAAATAGTGAGTTTTGAGTCTCTTTTTGAAGGTAGAAAGTGAATTTGAGCTACGAAGAGAGAGTGGCAGTCGATTCCATTCTTTGGGGGCAGAGACATGGAATGCACGCGAGCCCATAACCATATATACTGGATCACGTCTAAAGAAACATGAAAGGCCAGAAAGTATTTCTCTGTGGATGAGAAGCAGAAGATGGCATTGAAAGTGTTTAGCTGTTGGAGATTAAAATTTACTCATACCATAAAGAGATAATCAATAAATAAAGACTTCACAAATGACAGTCAGCAGTATACGCTGTAGGTGTTTAAAACTGGCTTCTTCGTTGGTGCTGATGGTTCATATCTGTTTTTTGTTTCACAGTTGCCTTCATCTTTGTTAGAGATTTAAGGTTATGCTGTCAAATGTGTTTGTACAATTTTATCATTATTGTCGATTCTTCCTAATCATCGTGCGTTCAGTCAGGAAACCTAAAACTCTCCCGAGTAACAAACCACTTATTTTGGTATTTACACTATTTTTGTTAATATTACCACCCAAAATGGTTCTTTGCTACATGTTATGTATTTAAATTGTAAGGCCAAAAAAAATAATGGTGTGTTTCCGGTAACGGAGTTTTAAAAAAGTGGGTAGGTAGGTAGGAAAATAATTTTTTTTTGTAAAATATTTTTATACAATGCCATTTCATAGCGACCGTATCACCGTTTTGTTTTTCTTACGTTTTGAGAACAAGAAGATGTCACTAAATGAGCACCCTGCTAAAAACAGTTCCATGTTCCTTAAACTTATTTGTCAGTAAATTAAATTTTAAAAATGTTTTCTTTATATATGCTAGAAGGCTAATATTTTCACAAGTGTAGTTCATTGATATCGTTTTCTGGCAGCCATCAATGATGTCTAACGTATGTTGCCTGTGTATGTTGTATGTATGTATATATGATGTATGTATGTAGGCCTATGTATGTATGTGTGCATTATATATGTGTATTAATGTATATGTGTATGTATACATTTATGTATGCATGGATGTATGTTGTACGTATGTATGTATATAAGTATGTATGTATGTATGTATGTATGTATGCATGTATGTTTGTATATGTGCATTCGTGTGTATTAAATTATTAATGTATATGTGTATGTATGCATTTATGTATGTATGTTGTATGTATATTGTATGTATGTTGTATGCATATTGTATGTATGTTGTATGTATGTTGTATGTATGTGTGTATGTACGTATGTATGTATATATGAACGTATGTATGTATACGAGCATTTGTGTATTAATGTATATGTGTATGTATGCATTCATGTATGCATGTATGTATGTATGTTGTATGTATGCATGTATTTATGTATGTATGCATTTATGTATGCATGCATCTATGTTGTATGTATGATTGTATGTATGTATGCATGCATGCATACATGTATGTATGCATACACGTATGTATGTATGTTGTATGTATGTATATTGTATGTATGTATGTATACTCCGGTGGGCTCCCAGAATAGCGGACCCCCCGAATAGAGGGCCGGCAACGAGCAGTCGCCATTGCGACCAACTGTTCCCCATAGGCAGGGCTGGTTGCTTAGGAGACTGAGGCTGACCTTGAGGCTGGTTGCTATAAAGGAAACTTTACTCATACATGTACTATGATACGTACGATAATTAATCGTAGATGTTGATAATACATTGAATACGACGACGATTGGATTTGGTTAATAACCCTGGCGCATAACCGTGGGAAAATCGTTGATTTTCGGGTCTATTATCTCCGCAACCCTCCCACATTTGTAAAAGCTGACCATGGGAAACTTACAGCCCATTTTTTACTCTAATTACCCTTAGACCTAAGTCCTTCCCGTGCAGGTCTGCACATCGGGCGACGCATCTCGGTGCTCTAATTAACGGTGTTCTTATTTGCTTTGAAAGACTGCTGGTTTCCCACGGTCTATAATGTCGCAATTCTGGACCTCTGGCACAGAAAGCGAGGTTTCAGTTGTCGGAAAGCTGCAATTCTGACACGAAATGAGTTACTAAAAAAAATTTTTTCCCCAAAATTCTCGGAGTCGCGCCAAAAAAGTGACTCGGTCGCGTTACCGGAAACACACCATTATTTTTTTTTGGCCTAATGTGTATCACAGGTTACTCCATTTTTGTTTAAATTTGTTACTGTAATGACTTCATGTAATACTCAATACTGTTGATATCTTAATCACTATATGTTATTGATAAAAATGATTATCATGGTTATATGCATAATTTAAAGCACTCGTTGTTGCTTGTTTTCTGCTTTTGTTGCATGTGGATTACTGTGCAAGTAATGTCTTACTGTGACTGTTGGATGTTTTAAAATGGTGACTTCATTTCTGAGGTTTTTGATGCTGTAGTTGATGATGACGACCTCTTCCAATGTGGCAAGTGCAAGAAGGAGTTTACAAATCTCATGAACTTTCTCAGTCATAAGCAGGGTCAATGTCTGGGTGAAGTGGTTACCAACACCAGCCAGCCTCTGACCCTACGGACTTCCATGGATCTTAGCACCTCGAACACCAGCATTGTTTATACTACACATTTGGGACATGCCATTACAAAACAGGTTTGCTATTCTTGTGCTTATCAGCACTAAAGAAACTCGATATGTAGCTTGAGTCTTGGCTAATCACGTGATGTTTATGACTTTTTTAATCACTGCAAATACCTCGGTGATGAGGATTAGATTGTAAAACCACATGATTTGTATTGATGTTAAGTTTGGCCTTCAGCTAAAGATCATTCAGCCCAAGGAAGATAGATTTATCTGCTATGCTTTGGTTGATTTTTAGCTGAATGCTTATGGTGGTGTTTCATTATCGTCCCTCGTTCCTGGAATGATGCTTGGTGATGAGATCATTTCTTTCCACACGGTGGATCCATCCTCCAGCATACCGTTGGTTAGTCAATTATATTATGATTATATACGATTGCTTATGATGCAATGTACCTTCAGAAATTGGCAAAATCTCTTAGCATTATCTTACTTATCTTACATATTACATTATCATTTCTTTGTACTAAATCCACTGAGGTCACATTACAACTGATTTTATATTGCCTACTTCCAAAATTTAGAAGTGTGCACACGAGCACTTGACAGAGAGTCAATGAAACTGAGCAGCTGTGCATGGAGGACTGGTACAGTAACCATCTCTGAGAGGATCTACCTTGTACTCTTCATGTAACAAGCCTAGGGAGTAACCGATAAGCACTTTTCTTCCGATAACCGATACCGATAAGTTAGCACATTTTATTGATGATTCCGATACCGATACCGATAATCGCAAATATTTGTTGAGCTTGTGAGTGAAGTTATCACAATATGATGGTTATGTTAAAATATATATTATATACAGATATATTAAAAATTTTTGTCATTTCGTTATGTATTTTGCGATAGCCTTGCTGAAGTTGCAGAAAATTTCGGTCGATGAAAAACTACATCAGCAAACTTATTTCTGAAAATGTATCAATTTAGAATTTTAGATTAATTTTAAGCACATTTCAAGGAAGCGCACTCTTTCATTAGCTTTCTCAGGAAGCGCACCCCCTTAAAAATTACGATTTTTCGAACTTTTTATTGGTGATTGAATTATCGGATTTTCCGATAATGGGATTTGAAGTAGTTATCGGTGCTTATCGGTTTCTGAGCCAATAACCGGTTACTCCCTAAACAAGCCGAACGCTAACCATTCGGCTTCCATGTCCCACACTTAAAAAAGATCATTCAGCCCAAGGAAGGAAGATTAATCTGCTGACAAAGTACCAGTGATACTGGTAAATGTGTGAAATAAATAGAAAGAAAGAAAGAAATAAGTGTAAAAATAAAAATATTCTGATATTTGTATCATAGTTTATCTGTGCAGACATCTGGAAATTTATGTAGCACCATTTCACACTTGGTGCCATTTCATATTTTGTTACAAAGTGTAAATCCATTGAAAATAGTTTTTGGTCAACTTCTTAACCTTTGCAGTACTGTTGGTTCATTTAAATCTGTTTTAATACATTTTGTAGAATGATCAAGTATACTTGTAGTTGCAGTAGTGTAGTGGTAAATTTATGGCTTCAAAGACTAACTGAGTTTTTGATATGAGGATTAGGACTAGAAACTGGAAGCGGCATGGGTTCTTTGTGACCTTGTGATCAGCTATGATGTACACACATGAAGTCATCTGCTTTTAACTCACTATATAAACTACAACTTTAAAGTACCCTATAGTAAGAAAGCTGGACAAAATCGAAGACTGGCTGAGAGTCCTATAACTCGCAAGTGTCACCCTGGACACCGTGTGGTTCAGGAAACACAAATTCTAGAAAAATTACAACATTATGGTGGTGTCTGCCCAACTTAGTAAGAATTTTGTAATTTTCCATCTAATGATGTTTGATTTTATTATTCTGTTATAACAACTATTAATTTTACCATTTGTTTACATAGTTCTTGTAAACAATCATGTGCAATTCTTTATGTCCATTTATGAGTTGTTTCTGGTGGTGGTTGTAGAGTTCAGCCATCCAGAACGGCTCCTACCTGTCCCAGGTTGAGCCGATGACGCTGAATGTCAAGAATTCTGGTCCGGCCATCTACAGTACAATTGGTGAACCAACATTTACTGCATCAACTGGTGACTTCACTGGAGTCATAGACAGTTCACAGCTGCAGTTTCAGCAGGTCACTACACCATCCGATTCACAGGTGGAGTTGCAGCAGGTGATCATTTCTATGCCACAGTCGGATTCTGGCGTTGAGGCTTTGTTTTCATCACAGATGCATTCTTCAAACAGCATCATAGATCCATCGAACCATGGTGAGCGTTCTGAAGAGTAACTCCATTATTGTCCATTGACATGAGATCATTCGACAACAGCAAAGCTACTGTAGTTGTAATTAGTAACTTCTATTGCACCAGTTGGTATCTGATGCACAAGGCATCGACCGATGGCGTACCAAAACCAAGCCGTTATCAGGTCAGTATCCATAAGTCGGTCTGTATGTGCTGTATTGTGGAAGTTTGAGTTAACAGTTGGGTGACATCTGCATGACCGCGTTTTGCAATGCCCTGCCTGGCTGAAAACTGTTTCATTGAAGCAGTTATGTTTTCAAGTTGTTTATCCTCGCCTAGTCTGAACTCTGACACAGATGTTGCACAAATACAAGTCTAGCATTTTCTTCGTGAAGACCGTTAATAACGTGTTGTTGTTTCTTGGATATATTTCTACTTTGAGTTAACATTCTTAATACTGTGTTTTTTGGACTTTTTAAATGTCGAACCTTTTGTCTATAATGCTGGAGGTTCATTTGAAAGTTCTTTCTTTTTTGTTTAGACAGAAAATTGAGGTCAGCCTTAGACGTGATACCAGCTGTGTCAGATTTGGATAGTCCTCTGCCACGACACGGTAAAGTGCCGATAGCCCCAGCCTGCACCACCGTTGCCATTGGTACACCTTCAGAGGATGCTTCAAGGAGGAAGCTGAAGTGCCAGTATTGTGACAAAGCATTCCTCAAGAACTTTGATTTACAACAGCACCTGAGGTCTCACACAGGAGAGAAGCCATTTCAGTGCATCGTCTGTGGCCGGGCCTTCGCTCAAAAGTCAAATGTCAAGAAGCACATGCAGACGCACAAGGTATCTGACGAACAATTAAAGTTTGTTGAAACTTTCCCTATGCTCTTAAAAGCAGCACTTATTGTATGTCTTCTGACTGGTATTGGAAAACAGTCATTGTGCCTTATAGTCACACTTTTGTCTGATGACCATGGAAAGCCACACTAACCGTAGAGTGTTCATTTATTCAGAGCATGACATCAGCATTTCAAGTCTTCAAGTGTTGGTAAGAAGTGCTCGTATGCATCATCCTGGACCAGGGCTTGTCAGGTAGCTGGCCTTGAAACTGAAAAGTCCAGATTAATTAGCACACATCGGTTTAGCAGCATAATATAAAATAAACTTTTATAAAATAAGTAAAGTATCACCACCATTTCTGACTTGGTGGTTTAGTTATTGATGACATCCTCCTTGAATGTTCTGGTCTGGTAAGAATTCCCGTCTTGCTATAAGTGAAGTAGTTTAGCACCAGGATGAAATCCTTGTTGCACAGCATTTCACGAATGTCTGTCTTTCCGGCAGCTGCCATTAATTACCATCATATGAGTGTAAATCATGTCTGTGAAGGCTAGGGTGCATCAGTTGACAGCCATTAGCTATTCAATCTTTAACCCTTTACAGACGAGAGTGTATTAAAGACTACTAGGAAAACAATGTTAATCGATCAAAGTGATTGAATTAGATGTAATCATGAATGTGGTAGTGCAGTTTCTTTGAATGTTTTAGGTTTGGCCTCAAGGCTTGAGCAATACTCTTCCTACTCCAGTGATTCTACCAGTGATGCCTAAGAGTGATACCCCGGCTGCTGCTGCTGTTGCATCTGTATCTTGTACACTGCCGAGCATTGGTGACCATTTGCAGACAACAACTGCAGATGTAGAGTCTGACAAAAGCAGCGGCGTTCAAGTGTTGATGAACTGTGATTCAACGACCGGTCAGCTTTTTGTGAAGCAATGGTCAACCATGGTAGGAAAATTTGCTGCTATAAAACCTTTGATTCAGTCCTTCTGAGCTTCTCTATTAGTGTTTCTTACTTATACTGCTAGACATATTTTTCCACTCCTGGTACACATGTATCTGGATGGGGTTGTCAGTGGTCTTTTAAGTATCATGGTAATGTGTTGCTTACATGACATATCGAAAGTGAAGGTAGGAGACGAGATGTGCAGAGAGAGTTGACTTGGCAGACCAGCAAGAAATTTTCATTTTAGAGCCCCATCTCAAGTTCCAGGTGACTTGCTGTGGCTCCCAGGAATGCTGCCACCATCATCTGCTTGTCCATCTTTACTCATTCTTGTCACGTGCCAGGCCCTGTGAATTGCAGCCTAGACATCCAGGCCTGTATTTCAGCCATGGTAAGCAGCAATTTGTGGAGAGGAGCAAGTGCGTCTAACGTCAGTAGCTTTGTGGTTGGCTAGGGCAGTGGTTCTCAACCGGTGTGTCGCGACACACTAGTGTGTCGCGCATCGACCGGCAGTGTGTCGCGTAAACCTGGTGTGTCGCTGGTGTGTCGCGATAAAATTGGTGTGTCGCGAATTCTCACAGCCTACGCCCGTCATTTCTACATTACACTTACTTACTTGAAGCTTAGCGGACGTAGGCTGTGAGAATTCCTAACAATCCATTTATAATATCTATTCTATTATATCGTAATCTAAGGTGGCCATGATGTTTATCTTATACACCATAGACCCCTACACGTTTGCGATGGCGCCGATGTTAACTTTTACCCATTATTGCAACATTTGGAAAGGATAAACTGATCAGTATAAAGCGAACATGTTGCGAATCTTCTACTGGTCATGCGAAATCAAATTTTGGTAGCAATGAGACGGGTTCTAGCACCAACAATAGTGAATACGCAAACAATGACGCTGCCACTGCTAGTTTTAGTAAACCAATCAAGAAAAACATGAGAAAGAAGAAATCTAGAAAGTTATGTACAAGCAATCCTCAAGAACTCAGTTCTGGGCTAAGACATACAAAGGGGAACATTACAATACACTGGAGAGGTGGGCGTCCGGAGGAGGGCAAGGGGGCATTTGCCACCGAATTTTGCAAATATGTTACAAAAATAAATCTTTTTATTACTATGATTATTATAACAGCCCAACACGATTTTAAATGCAAAAACCTCTTAATTATTTAGGTAAGTCCTTGACAGTTATTTATTTTTAAAGTTGTCACGTGTTCTATGTTCATGAATATGGAAACACGTCACTTTACTCCTCCTAAAAAATTTTGTGCCATGTAAAAAATTTTGCCCCCTGTAAAAATTCCTGCGGACGCCCATGCTGGCGAGCAAAGCAATCAAAGAGTTGGTTTCATTTCATAGTTCCTACTTATCTGAGCAAGGTTTTTCTCGGATGATCAACATAAAGAAAAAAAGGAATAAAGTGGTCAGCCTGCTTACGTGATGCACTTACAAAAACTGTGGATCCTCCATTTGCAAATAATCCACAGAAAATCCAGGACCAAAATGTCAGTAACTGCATGCTACTAAGTTAACGTAGAAACTGGAAAGGATTCAACATGAACATTTTCATTCTTTAAAATGTTAAAAATTTAAAATGTTAAACTAATTTAACTTTAACATTTTTAACAATGTTCACATACGATTGCGTGGTGTGTCGCCAAATTTGGTGGCAAGTTTAGGTGTGTCGCGTGCCAAAAAAGGTTGAGAACCACTGGGCTAGGGCTTCAAAAGCATCGACGTCACTGCTGTGACTTTCCTGAAGAAGATAAGTTTAAATTGGATGACAGAAAAAATCTCTAAGGGAAGTTGGCCCCCAACAGTGGGAGTGAGAATATTGGATGCTGTGTTGGTTTCACAAACATACGTCAGTTGTATGTTGCACTGATTCAAGCAACAAATCATATGTTACTCAAGGTCTTTGTTAAGAACACGCATGAACAAGGACAATTGCTGCCAGTGATAAGTATCGAATGTTTACCAAAAATATTGTGATCAAACAATTATTGCAATGATAACATTTTAGCTTATATATTGAGGAAATTTTGCATGTTGATTAAATAGTGCAACAAAATGACAGAAGTTGGACCAATGGCAAATGTAGCCGGTGAACATGCGAATTAGTCCTGTTGTTATCTGAGAAGTGGTGTGTTCTTTGTTCCTGGGTGAAATCTTGAAGTTGAGATTTAGGGTAATGACTGGTAAAAGTGCAGGTTCTACTTTATAAGAAATAAAAGGTAGTTACTGTTTGTTGTCATCGACTTATTTTCTACAAGTGGTTAGGTTGCATTTTGTGAAGTTTAGATCAACGATACTAGCATATCAGATGATTCCTTGAAGGAAAACTCTTGCCAGCTTTATTTTGCTTAACACTATTGACTCAGACTCTAACAATCTGTTAACTTTGACCATGGATTGATGGATTGTTAATTGTAGATCAGTGTTCAACAAGATACGACTCCTGAAGGAGAGAAGGTTAATGTTGTCGTCGATAACTCGTACATCTGTCAGTACTGTGGGTGCAAATTTAGTTCGTATTTTCAGCTCAAGTCTCACTTGGTGATTCACAAGAATGAACAGGTGAGGGGAGAGAGAGTCCGTCCTATTCTGTTTGGATCAGTATTCACCTTTAGACCTCTCTCTTCTGTTCCTTTACTGTTCTTCTGTTCCTAAATTACTGTAACTTGCTTCTTACTGGTGTCAGCAAGTCAAACATGCTGAAGCTGCAGAGGGTTCAGAACTTTTTGGCTAGAGTCATAACTAATACGTCCAAATATGAACGCATAACCCCTGTGCTTAAATCTTTGTATTAGCTTCTTGTTCAGTAAAGAAGTAGTTTATGGTTTATAAAACTGTGAGCTCTGGCCATCCACAATACGTAAAATCAGTTCTTATTCCCCAGACTTATCATTATTCAACAAGGTCATCTGATTATCTTTGTCTGGTTATACCTAAATCAAGAACTGTTGTTGGTGAATGAGCTTTTGCAGTTGCTGGACCTACTTTTTGGAACTCTCTCCCTGTGTGCTCTGCTCAGTCACTTGTGTCATTTCGTTCTCAACGTGAAACTTGCCTCTTTCAAATTGCATATCCACCACAGGCTGCCTCTGTGTCTTACGGACTGATCTTCTAGATATTGACCTGATTATGCCTTGGTTTTCGTGTGCCACAGTTGATGCCTTGTGCATTAGACACCAGCGCAGTAGAAGTTACTAATCACAATTTACTGATTGCTGGTTTGTTCAGTTTCTTCCTTCTAGAGGATTCCTTGACCACCGATGAACTGCTAATTCTTATCTGACAAAATAAATGAGTGCATTTTACAATAGCTTTGGAAGACTGCTACATTAGTGATGAATTATAAATAACTTTTCAAAATGTTAAACAAATGCAAAGTTTAGCATTTTTCTTTGTGAAGACCACAAATATCAGGTTACCAATTCTTGGAAATATTACTTTCCGCTATGTTTGGCTTAACGTTGATGATATTGTATTTGCAAATAAGTTTTTCTTAAAATTTCTGTTTGCTGTGCATTAGGTTTACAAATGTGTTTTGAAATCGTGTGGTGAGTGTTTTCGTGAGCTTGATGAATTTCTGGAGCACACGAAGATCCACGAAAACGAGATGACATATCGCTGTTATGTCTGCAACAAAACATTCAGCTCCCTCTACGAACTCGGTACTCATCAGTACTCGCATAGCCTCTTTCCAAATCAAGGACCAAAGCTAGGACCCAAGTATGTTGTTTTGTGTTTTTACTATTTTTCTGTTTTAGATACTTTTTGAATAAAGCAGCTCTTACGTCCTGGAAATATAAATGGGATATCTTGGGGTGAAATATACAGCACCATTATATTGCATTAAAGGTGGAAAATTGTAGAATCTGTAACTTGCCGACCCCAAATTCCTACACACAGAAGTATTGTAGCTGGAGACTTTAACACCGCAAGTAAAATTTGCCAATCGGTCACAGTTTCCAGCAAGAACAAATACAATGACTAAAATTAAGAAAATCTTCATCAAAAACAGATTAAGGAAGAGTCAGCTGGGAAGCAGCCACCTGGTGCTATGGATACAAAAGCAGGCAAGCACATTAAAGGTAAACAACATCAAGTCTGGACAGTGTTTTCCTGCTGTGTCATTGGATTACACTATGTACTGCAAAATGATCCTTCAGACTCTGGCAGCATACAATGGAGGCATTTTCTATAGAAGCATGTCCTTTCCCTCTTTCATCTTTTGAAGATAAGCAGAAATTTGCATGAACTACAAAATAAACTGCCAAAGATCAAGAAAATAGAAAATTTGAAAAATTACTAAAATAAAGCATCTAAAACTGCTGTTAACTGAAGAAACTAAAAAGAGAGAAGGCAGTGCTTCACAAACCAATGTTCAAAAGGAAAGTAATAAAACCAAGTTGATGTTGAGTTAAAATTAGCTGATAGATTTCTATTTATTATTTTACCTATCTATGATTGTTACCAATTGCGTTGTGTCAACTGGTTGATGAATAAACGAAAATTTGATTTGATTTGACAAACAAATACAAAAAAAAATTACACAGTAATTACGTCCAGTTTATGAAAGACAAAAATATTATTAGAAATTAAGTTGTATATTATAAATATTATTAGAAATTAAATTGTATGTTCCAGGCTGCGTTTGTATCAGCTTGCATGTTATGAATCTTGATTGATTGATTGAAGTACTATTTGTGTTAAGATTAAACTAACGTGTTGGGATACTCCATAAGACATGTTTTGATGTTGTGTAGATATTTCCGATGCGTGAAATGTAAGAACAAATACGCTACGCCTGAAGCCTTGCAGCATCATCTAGAAACGACTTCTCACAACTTTCCATGTCCATACTGTTCAAAACTGTTCACCTGTGAACGATACCTGAGGCGCCATCTCCCGACTCACGGCACAGTAGGTGAGTTCTGCTTAGAGAATGTGATCCTGCATGACAAGGATTATTTTAACGCTGTCAATTTCAATTTCACAGATAAAGTGCCTAGACAAAGTGCTTTAAGATTTTGCAAGAGGGTTATCATAGATGGGGAGTTCCTTACATTAAGCCATGACACCAGTTGCCCTGAAGGATGGGGTTTCCTTCATCAAACCTTCTAAACTGGAGTTGCCAAGCATCAAGACCTTGTCATGCTTTGCAGAGGAAGAATGCTGTCCTGAGTTGATAAATTGGAAGAATTTTAAATAGATTGGACAACCAACCGGTGATCAGTCGGCCTTTGGGTCTAGTTATGATATGGTGCAGGGGTAACACTGTACAGCTATATAACCTTGTCTAAACTCATCTGGAGGTAAATGGTGTAACACACAGTTACACCAGTGGTCTGGTTGTGTGATAGTCTGGTCAGGTTCATCTGGTGTGGAGAAGCTTGTCTCCCAGATGTGGCTTTTGTGTGGTGCTGAGAAATTTCAGAGATTTACTTTACATTACAAGTTGTAGCTGGTCATGGTCACTTGCCCCAGAACTCCTGACCACAGTCCACTGCTCTCCAGTTTCCAGTTATTGTCCAGAACTGGCACAGTATGAGTTAAGTGGAGGCGTGTCTTGATTTAAGGTAAACCATTTGTTAGACAACTAATTGCAACATGTCTTCAGAACCAAGTTGATGCACTAGGTGTGGCATTGCTAGCACTCGAGAAATGTGAGATTTTGCAGTGTTACTGTAATTACCGAGTTCCGGGTGTGCCTCGGAAGAAACTGTCATTTGCGTTTGTTGTCTTTGGTCCATAAACTTTGAGTCTGTTTCATTTGCTTTGTTTTTAGTCTGTATACTTTATCTGTTTCATTTGGTTTCTTTGATCCATGAACTTGTTTTTTCACAGTCTGTGATGGACGAGCACATTTTGTGTTCCAGGTGAGTACCGTTGCGAGGTCTGCATGAAGCCGTTCAAAACTGAACACTATCTGAAGATGCACATGGTCACCCACAGCGACAAGAAACCATTCCACTGTGACAAGTGCTCCAGGTCGTTTAATCGACGGGACAAGTTAAAACGCCATCTTCTGATTCATGATCCAGTCAAGAAGTTCAAGTGCCCTTTTCGATCTGTTGGTGGTAAATATGCCTCAGGTTTCAAAAGATTTTAGGAAGTGCTTTTATGAGTTGTAAATGCTTGTTTGATTTGTTGGTGGCATTGCTTTGACATGGAGTGTTTGTTGAAGGGAATTAGCACTTACCGGTATCTTAAAAATTCTGAGTAATTTGATGTAAGATATAATTAAATTATATGTTACTTAATTTAAATGCTTTCTTTCACTGCTGTTTCAAGTATTTGCATACCATCTTTCTAAATGATGTGGTTATAGTTTGCAAGTTTTTAATATTTTCATTGTGAGTAGCATGAGATAATCTGGTGGTTAGTGTTCGTTCAGAGGGAGTGCTATTCACCTCTAGGAGAGAAGGCTATTCCAAATTGTCTGTTCTGCTAGAGACTTCTGGCAAACTTGGCTATAAATCAAGTACACGATGTTTATGGGAGGATCAGCTGGTGAGGAAGAGGAATGGCGACTGACTTTCTTCTACTGACTAATGTCAGCTGTTGATTCGCTTTCTGTGTCACTATGGCAGATTATTCATTTAAACACAGAAATTTGCTAGATTATCACTGACGTATTTGGACGCTTACTGTTGGCAAGTTTGCGTGTCAGATCTATTTGATTTCTGCTGCGGGTTTGGAGGTCTACTTGTCTGCATTAGGAGGGATGGGCTTCCTGATGTATGGTTGAGTCTCAGATATATTTATATATACTTTCTGTAACTGTTTCACTTTGGTCTTGTCATCACTGGAAAAAGAGCATATCTTTTAAGTGACCTTTACAGTTGATCACTGGTGACTCTGACCTACCAGCCTGTCAGCAATGAATACCTCTTCTACACAGGCCTTGGGTTCGAAAGATTCAGACACTGCATCATCTACCGTCTATTAGCGACCATGCGATGGTTGGTGTCGTGTACCACGAGCGCTACTGCCAGTCGTCACTCCGCTCTATCGATACAGCTTACTGCTTGAACTCTGAACACGATGTCAACTGGATGAAACTCCATCATTTGGACTGTTTGTTTGTGCAGAGGAGGTTGCCAGTGAGGACTCTTCAAGTTACCTGAGCATTGTTTGCGTGCTGTGTAACATCTCGTTCTTAATGACTGTGACATAATTTATGGTAGTGTAAGAAGAATTTTTGTGAGGTACTTGAAAAGTGCAATGTAAAGTGTTTTGGGATAAGTAACTAAGAAAGTGAAGTTCCCATCACTTCTGTCTACAACTGCATCTCATGTTTGACTTTTGCATTTGTTGAATTTTATTCTTATCGTACGACGTATTGTATGTTTTCTGGTTGCTTCGTAGGTTGTACAAAAGAGTTCAACAGAGGCGACAAACTAAAAGCTCACATAATCTCTCACACTGGCATCAAGCCGTACAAGTGCAAAATCTGCAACAAGTTTTTTACCCGACGTCCGCACTTGCGAGAACACGAACGAACACACACCAACAGTTTTCAGTATAGCTGCAACCGGTGTGGAAAGGGTTTCCGTCGACAGAAACTGCTCCGAGAACACGTGTGCTCATCTGGGAGCAAAGACTCTTCGTCCCCCGAATCACCTGCAGACTCGAAAGAGGCCATCATCCAATCGATTGCTGAGGCCAGAGGAACGTGCTTTCCAAGAAAGAAAGTAATCTCAAACAAGGTGTGTGGTGAATTTGTTTTGAGGTTGACTGTTGGAATGGAATTCAGCAGCAACCTCTGATTTTGTGCTTGAATTTTTTTATTATGAATTTAATCACAGATGTTTGGTTTGAAATTGTCATCTTTTCTGATGGCGTAATAGACTTCATACATACATAATTTAGTGTTGTTTATTTGTACACTAGTTAGCATATTTCATTCGAGTGTGCGAGTCTTGTGGTTAGCTCGCTGGACTGTCAACCGTGGGACTGCTCTTCTAGTTTCTCTGTTCTTCCTGTTCAATGTCGGGGCAAAAAATTCGTGTCAGAATTTTAACTCTGATTTTTCCTCTGCGAACTCGGCTATAATGAGTATGCTGATTTAACACTGTCAGCGAGGTGAAAAGGAACAAAACTGGTCACCTACTTCATTTGCTGACCATAAGGAATGTGAAGACGGTAGAACTTCATGCCTATTGTTATTATATAATTTTTTACCTGAGAATTTAAAAAATAGGGATAGCATTTTTCTGAGATGGTTTAGTCTTCACTGATGTCGTGCTCAGAAAAGTGCTGTATAAAGCGATGGGATGTCACAGATAGGCGCTATTAGAGAATGTAGTTTCTCTGTTGTCACAAGTTATTATTATTATTATTATTTTACCAAAAACATGAAGCCCAGAGGTTGTGGAAAACTAGTCTAAACAAGGGAGAATGCATTTCTGGGATTATTATTATTAAGTAACTTGGATCGCACAGGTGTCTAATTGCATAAGGCATCAACCAATGTAACACTAAAATCCAAGCTGTAGTCAGGTCAATATTCAGCAAGATCAGACTATGGCTGCCTCTCAGGACTCGTTCAATGGACTGTTTGTTGCTCTACTGCTCTCTGGCATATTTTGTATCAGGTATACATGTACTTTGGCAAATTTCTTAATCTAGTTTCTTAGTTCTTCATTAATACTTGGCCTATTGCTTTGACTTCCTATTGGTTGTTTACTGTTGTTATTTTATTAATTTAGGTGGCCATCCCAAAACGTGGCCGACCGCCAAAGCAGATGACGACTGTTTCGACAACTTTCCAGTCGAACCTGCCACCATCGGTTGTTGGCATTGTAAACCATCAGGGAGTAAAGGATCATAAGACGGAACAGCAGCCTTTGTCACTCAACCAGTCATCACTTGCCATTGCCAGCATGATTGCCATTGAACAGTCATCTGGCAGTGGTAATATCATCACAATTGACCAGGCCCTAGATGCTGCTGCTGCCAGTTCTCTGCAGGGATGCGTCGATGGTACTGTTGGCAATGTTCTTACTCTAGAACAGTCTGCCGACGGCACGTTCTACGTCATAAAACCGTTTCTTGGCAAAGTGGAAGATCTCTCTTCCGCCTGTCTGGTCGAATCCTCATCCAGTTCGATCGAGGCTCTGAGGACGATTCCGATCATGAGTCGTCGGTCGGCAGTCGAGGATCGAATGACGTTGCTGAAGAGCAGTAGACTGGTGACTGGAGGTCAAACAGCGGTCATTGTCAGCTCGTCTCTGAACGACCACGTTCCGAAGACGGAGGTGGCCGAAGGATTGTGTCAGGTGATCTTCACTGACGATGGTACAACCGGATGATGGAGAGACCCTGTGTCCGTTGTGATAGCCATCGTTTGCTGTGTCCTGGAAACAGAATTTCTGGAATGTGCAACTGTCCTATGGAGCCACTTCTGCTGGTCAAGCATGGAACAACAGCGTGATGATGAAGGTGGAGTGGGCTGCCGTTACAGGACCGCGTTTGCCCAAATGTTTTGTTGGTGTACACGTTAAGAGCTGTGAACATCCATAACAACCGGAGGCTAGAGTACGTCAAGTGTACTAACTGAGGACGTTTTGCTGAATATGCTTTGGAATAAGTATTACAAGTATCGGCTGTCATATGTCACAAACGTTTTCTCATCAACAGTGCAAATAAATTGTTTCCTGTCATTTCCAAGACAGTTGTGTGAAAAACGTAGGTTTTCACAGTTTCATCAGAGTTTAAAATATTCATAGTATTTTCAGGCTTTAGAAGATAGGTACGTTTGAGAAACCGTTTGAAAGTCTGTGTAACTGTCCATAGCCTGGGTAAGAACGTTAGTGCGTGTGTACCTGTGCAGTTGAAGACATCCTGTGATGTTTACGAGACGGTGAATCTTGTACTAAAGACTGATTGTGGCAGTTATATGCTTCTCATTGCCATCGTGAAAATGTCTTAATATGTTTTTCAATCTTCGGCAAATACGTTTCACTCAGCAGTCATCTTGCATTCTGTGTGAGTTGGAAGACTGTTGCCCGGTTTTATAACATCATAAAACTCATTTATAGCTGCAGAACGTGATACTCTCGTAAAAACGTGTAAATGGCATCTGCTAACGTCCGTGGACTGTTAATAGAGAATAATGACTGTTATATCTGGTTACAATAAGAAAAAAACACTTCTGCTGTCTGGTTTGAGTCGTAAGTTAGTCTCAGATGCAGTTTGGAACTAATCACAATCAGCAGAAGGACTTGCTCCGGGTAGGTCCTGGTTCCGTGACTGTTTCACACGAGGTTTTATGTTAACATGGAGCAGCTTGTCTGACAGTGAAGTACAGCAGGCTTAACAACTGTGGCTTATGGTCAGCAGTTAGTGTCTAGTGCAATGCCAGTAGTGACTAGGTTAGTACCAGAAATTAAGTGGGTAGCCGGGTATGCATATTTGTGCCTCACTGCTTCTGAATTAAGTTGCCTTATTATCTGCAGTTTGATGAGAGTGATGTGTGTGTGTATGTCTGTCTGTCTGTCTGCCTGTCTGTCTGTGTGTCTGTCTGTCTGTCTGTCTGTCTGCGTCTGTCTGTTTGTTGGTCTGTGCATACATTTTTAACCTATCTGAAATCACATTTAGATCAGTTACATAGCAGCAAAAAGTGAAGCTTCCATATCGCTGAATGTGTTTGTAATTGTGTATGTCTGTATGGGGAAGGACTCGTTTTCTGCTCATATGGCATTGAGCTGGCAGTGATCTCATCCCAAGATCCTGAACATGGAACCAGCGCATCACAGTTTGCAGTTTGCTTATCAGTGTAGTACTAAATTCTGTTAAGTGGTGATAAACAACGTTTAAAGTGGGTGGGAACGCATGGAAACGACGTTCCCACTGCTCTCGAAATTCTTTGCGTGCCCTCCCGCTGCTCACACATGCGTTCCAATAAAGCTCTTTGGAATTCCCACTGGTCACCCAAACCACTTTAAATAACCACTGGTGAGAAAGACAAGTTGTTCGTAACAGTGATGAGCAGTAGGTAACTACTAAAGTCGACAACTAGGTAAACTTGAACACTACTTCAAGAAGGTTGCATGCTGTTTGAAAAGTTAGGGCAAAGAGTAACATAAGCCAGTTGTCCAGCAACTCAGTTCCCAGCTTATCGCATGAGTAAAAGTAGTTAGCAAAGTAGTTAAAAAGTAGTTAACTACCTTTCTAAACTAGTTACATACATGTGCTAACTACTTGGTAAACTACTTCGAATGTAGTTCAATTGTAGTTGGAGTTGAACTACTTTTGAAGTAGTAGTGTCAATCAATGTGTGCTAACGGCCTGCCCTGTGTTGATGGGCTTGAAGCCACAAATGAACTACGGGCCAAGCACACGACGAAATTGACCATCGTGTTACATAGTCACATGGTTACATAGGCATGTGGTTACTTAGCCACATATCCAAGTGGTTCCATAGCCATGTGGTTGTATAGCCATGTGGTTTACTTAGCCACGTGGTAACATAGCCAAGTGGTTACATAGCCACATGGTTAAAATTACTTAATCCTCTCTGTACATCGGGCAATGCAGCGTCTCCATCCGTGTCTCTGTTAAAAGTTTCGAATTTAAAGTTCTTTAAATTAACTGCATGTATTAATTAAGAACAGAGGCTCGTTTACAGGTAACTGGGCCTTAGGCGCAAACATTTTAGGGGCCCTTCTGAACTTGTCTTAGCCCAAATGAAGAAACCAATTATAAATTACAATAATATAAGGCCTACTTTTATGGGAATGCTAAATTGTAAAAAATAGAAAATAGGTTATACTTAAAATAATTCAAAATTGAAAAATGTTATTTTTCATAATTGAAAAATATTTTCATTCGTTTGGGGGCCCTCCGAGATTTGGGGGCCCTAGGCGTGCGCCTATTGCGCCTACGTGTAAACGCACCTCTGATCAAGAAGTGTCTATATAAACATACGCATAGCTGGACGTTTACTTTGGAGCCCTCTCCAAGAAATTCTACTGCATTTGTAGCATTGGCTAAAAGTAGTTCACTGACTTAAAAAACCTGATTTTTATGTAAGTTTTTTTCTTACTAACTGTAGGCCCATAGGCCTACTGAGAATTGTCACAGGAAGCAGATGAAGGAAACTTCTTTAAAAGAGGATAAGTCAAGATGGACATCAGATAATGACTGATAAATATAGAGAGAATGATAAAGAAGTCATGTTTAGCTTCTATTGCGCCAGTGTCTAATGCACCGGGCATCAACCGTTGGCGCGCCAAAAACAGCCGTAATCACTATCCAGCAGAGCAGTCCGTAAGACGGAGAGGCATCTATATGTCTTGGAAAGCACTTTGAAATAGGTAATTCAGTCTTCAGCTGCGAACGAAATGAAATGACGAACAGAACGGACAGATAGAGGGAGAGAGAAATTAAGAAGAGAAAATTATACGAAAATTAGGAAAAACAACTGAAGCAGAAAAGACGCAAAACGGAATATATATATATATATATATATATATATATATATATATATATATATTATATACCTTTGTTTCATATTATATATTAGAAGAGCAGTGCCTTAAGCTAGCCCTGAGGCAGCCATGGGTATGAAGTGTTAGCGACTTGATTTTCTTAGCCTCGGCATACGAGGGCGGGTGACCAGTCCTCTCCCTCGCCGTCTCATCTTCCCACCGACAGTGTAGGTCAGTGTACTCATTATAGCTGTGTGTGTATGTGCGCGCGCGTTCGCGAGCGTGCGTGTGGTCTACTCAACATGCCTTCCAAACAACAAAGACAAACAGTCGGCCTAGTTGTAGGCCTAGGCGAATACAGGCAGGCAATAACACACACATGCGCGCGAGCGAACCCACACACTTCGTATCAGACTTCGAGAGCAGCATCTTTTCTCCGACTGAAAACGCAAACAGTCGTTATTAATTGAAGCAGAGGTCGTGTGCTGTAACGCTTCTCTCTTAGACTTAGACTCATCCATAGGAAACAATTAAACCGTTGAAGCAAATGCAACCACGCAAAAGACGCTTGCCTTCGTCTAGGACTAACTCTGACCGGCGTGGAAATTAAGGGTTTAGACTGATATAGGGCATATATATATATAATTCTTTCAACTATTGAGCGATTGGTTCAGTATCGCCTGCAGTGTGGAAAGTACGATATGCCCTGCTAAGGGTAAGCGCCACAAACATTGTGGGCCTATATGCATAGGCGTAATTTGTGGGGGGTACGAGGGGTACCCGTACCCCCCACTTTTTGGACTGGGGGGTACTGTACCCCCCACTTTTTAAACAATGAAAATCAATATTTTATTATTGTGCCTTCCCAGAGAACGCAATCTCCGCCAAAAGTATGAAAATGCTTAGATACACAGGTAAATCGAGAGCCAAATTTAATGAGAATACTGGTAGGGAATATGATCAAAATGGCTATCATGCGAAAAACGAAAGTGGAGAAGAAATTGGTACCCCCCACTTTTTACACCAAGGTATTGGTACCCCCCACTTTTTAGGCTAAAGTTACGCCCCTGCCTATATGCATAGCAGCATAGGCCTACACTTGCCCTGCAAACAGTTCACCACACAGAAATCGTGAATATAGCCTACGTACAGCCTACGATTATCAATAACCGCCAACAGGCCTTCGATCCGACGATCCCCCATTGCCTATACCATTATATCTACAGGCATAGGCGTAGACTCTGGAAGGGCAGCCGGGGCATGTGCTCCCCCAATAATTGAGATGGACTGTAGTCACTGTACATTCAATGCAACAAGTGTAGAAAAAAATAGCCAAAAGCCCCCCCCCAATATTTTTAACAAGTTTACGCCAGTGCCTACAGGTCGCACTCCGCATCAGAAATCAATCATGCACTGGTCGAAAGAGGGACGTCGGTTTAAACTTCGATAATCTCATTATCTCTGTGCATATTCAAGCATTCCTGAGCCAATCAGAGTTTAAATATGAGCGGGCTTTGCTGAAGTTGGGTAAACAGACGAGACAAACAGCGCACGCTGTAGTTTGATGTAGTTGCGCAGGTAGACGCTTAGGCTCACCTCTTCAAGAATCCATACTCCGACTCAGGGGCGGAGACTTAGGGGGGGACAGGGGGGACGGTCCCCCCCCAAATTTGAGGTGGGGGGATGGAGTTGCTTATATCCCCCCCAATATTTGAACATATCAGAAATATTTCATAAATATCATTCAAAATTTCCACAGTACTTTCCACTGTTTATCCTTTGTTTGGCGCTCGCGGCGCAACAAAACTTAACGTACTTTTGAAATACTCTTATTGACAGCTGCTCTGCCTCCTCTCTTGGTCTGGCCTCTGGAAACCGGACTTTGTTCCCAACCCTGCCAACAGAGGTACCACGTGAAGGCGGCGTGATGGGCATTTGGACAGCAAAGGCTTTTGGAGAGGCATGCTGCCCCATTACCCCACTCCCGTATATATGACTCTGAACTTACGTGAATATATATATATATATATATATATATATATATATATATATATAATATTCACGTAGGTTCAGAGTCATGTGCTGGTGCTGTGCCTCTCTATATTTTCAGTCAGTCTGAGTCTGCATATAAGTATAGACACAAGACTCTGAACCTACGTGAATATAATATAATTTTATACCGGTAGCCTATATCTCTCTCTCCACAGTTAGAAGGATGCAAGGCGAGAGAGGAGCCAAGCAGGGATTGGTGGAAAACCGAATGAGACAAAATTATGACCAAATAAGGAGAGAGAATGAGAAAGGGGTTAGAAGACGGAAGGGAAAAGGGGGGGGACGCGAAGGAAGAAAGGGATCGAAGGATCGGAAGATTGAAGAGGAAGTCAACGAAACACGCACGAGAGAAAACCAGAAGATACCAGATTTAGAACATCTCAGTAATGCCTCCGAAGCGAAAGCTGCCTGTTGGGAATTTGGACATATCTGCCATGTTTAAAAAACAAGGTAAGAGGAAGCACCTTAACTCGAAAACGCCATAAAACTTACATGACTTAACTATTAATCAATCAATGAAATATTCGTTTATTGAGAGAGTCCCGTCGACACAGACGCGATGGGATTACACAGTGTAACAAAGACAATACTACCAAGTGAAAATAAATCAGACTGTTTTGAAATCACTTCTTTGGCTACGATGACAGCTTAAAATGCTACCATTACAGTGTGGAAATTCAAAAAATTTCCGTGTTGGGGAGGTGGCACATCCCCCTCCCCAAACCCCTCCCCCTGCTCGGCGCTGTGCGCCTCAGCGATCGTCCTTCGGCCGCTCGGCTTGTCCCCCCCAAACCCAAGACCAAGTCTCCGCCTATGCTCCGACTCCTTGCAATGAATAAATGAATTTGATCCTCCTACTTCTAATATTTCTCGATTCAAAAGAAACCTGCCTTAGAAGCTCCTCTGCCTCCTCTCTCTGGTCTCTCTGACAACCGGACTTCATTTCCTTCATTTGGTACCTCTGAACAACCCCTCTAACTCGACGTAGCGCTCGTGAATAAGCTGGTGTCCTGTGCTTAGATATTCAGGGTCTAATGCGGTCCAGTTACCACTGAACGTGACTGTCTGGGCTAGATCATTTATTTACCAGTTATTACCAAGAATCCATAGGCTTATAATATATCTTTCCCAGTGCTAGATGCAATGCAAAATATACGTTAAATTTAATTGACAATCTCGCAGTTACGCGCTTTATTTAAATCTCGGATTAAACTTATCAAGAACAATAACAATAATTAACGTGAATACCAGGGCCACTCTATGCACCTGCAGCAGAGCATAAGAAATTTGATCGGGTTGCAGCGGAAGTAGACGTTGATATCATCATCTTCTGTTTCTATAGGAACGTTCCACGCTGACGTTATTGCCATTATCTGTGTGGGCTCCTTCTGGATTTTGAATTTGAGCTTGCCTGTCGTCTTGTGTCTGTCTTGTGATTCTAATCATTTACAGATATGCTGCGGAGGATGCGTGGGTGGCGTTGGCGGCGGTCGCGGCGTGTGTCTCCGGATGGCGTGAAGGACGGAGTGGAGGAGGTCGCTGCAGCGGAGGAGGTGGCTTCGGTGCCGGATGATGTGCCGACGGCAGCCCATCGACTGTGTCTGCCCGTTGGAGATGTCTGGAGCAATGCTGTCGCCTCCGTTTGTGGTGATCAGGTGCCTTCTGTTTTTTGCTCTCCGGATGCCGATGGGGTTGAGTGTCCTGCTGCAGACGATGACGCCTCTTTGGCTGATGTTTGCACTGGGCATGAGACTCCGTTGGCTGATGGAGAGGTCCCCGAGATCGACCCGGGTCTGGCCGCGAGAGTTCCGACCTTGGAGGATGCTGGTGAGATTCAGGCGGTACGACCGCTGGGAGTTGAGGAAGCTGTTGGAGAGGGTGGACCCTCTGAGGACATAAGAAGAAATAAGTATAGTAAGAACAAGAACACAACTAACAAGAAGTTTTTGGCACGCCCTGGCTATTTGTGTTGGATCGTCAGTGTGGAGGAGGTGGCTTCGGTGCCGGATGATGTGCCGACGGCAGCCCATCGACTGTGTCTGCCCGTTGGAGATGTCTGGAGCAATGCTGTCGCCTCCGTTTGTGGTGATCAGGTGCCTTCTGTTTTTTGCTCTCCGGATGCCGATGGGGTTGAGTGTCCTGCTGCAGACGATGACGCCTCTTTATCTGATGTTTGCACTGGGCATGAGACTCCGTTGGCTGATGGAGAGGTCCCCGGGCTCGACCCGGGTTTGGCCGCGAGAGTTCCAACCTTGGAGGATGCTGGTGAGATTGAGGCGGTACGACCGATGGGAGTTGAGGAAGCTGTTGGAGAGGGTGGACCCAAGGGCGTAACTTTGGTCTAAAAAGTGGGGGTACCATTTTCTTATATGCACGAAGCAAGGCGGAGACTGCGATCTCTGGGGAGGCACAATAATAAAATTTTCATTGGCATTGTTCAAAAAGTTGGGGGTGCTGTACCCCCCAGTCCAAAAAGTGGGGGGTACGGGTACCCCTCGTACCCCCCACAAATTACGCCTATGGGTGGACCCTCTGAGGACAGGAAGAGAGTGAGGTGGAACCAGGTGGTTGAGGAGGTTGTGATGGAACCCAAGAAGAGACCAGGTGCCGAGGGCATTTTCCGATTTTGCTGCTGCTGGTTTCCGACGGCTGACCCGGAGGGACCAACGTTTCGATGGCGTGTGAAGGTTATCCAGGGGCCGCTGAGGGGGGACCCGCGGCCTGAGTGGCTATTGCTGAGGAAGGGGCGGAGGAGGACGAGGGTCGGACGGCTGTCTTGAGCTCGGGATAGTTAAGCATCACTCATTTAGTTAAAAAGTCATTCATTCATTAGTTAAGGAATCATTCATTCATTTAGTTAAAAAGTCATTCATTCATTAGTTAAGGAATCATTCATTCATTTAGTTAAAAAGTCATTCATTCATTAGTTAAGGAATCATTCATTCATTTAGTTAAAAAGTCATTCATTCATTTAGTTAAAAAGTCATTCATTCATTAGTTAAACATCATTCGTTTAGTTAAGCTGTTCTTCAGATAAAAGTAAATTTAGATTTTTAAATTAATATATAAAGACTTAATATACGCGTCTTAGATCCATTAGACAGCCAAGGTCAGAGCGCCTTTGGAGAGGGGGACTTAAAAGGCGTTATATAATCCCCATTAACAGCACATTGGGGGGAGGTGGGTTTGTGTGATATGTTTTATTTGTATTGTCTTAAAGTTGTACTAAATTGATTGTATGTGATTTGCTTGTGTTACATGTTTAATTGCGTCTATTAAAAGTTTTTAAAATTGGTTGTGAGTTGTTATTACTTGTCAGTATTTTAATTTGAAATATTGACGTGTTAAATTTGAGGCTAAATTTATTGCAGGTGTTGTCTGGCAGTGGCTAAGTAATCTCTTACTTAGCAACTGCCAGACAACACGGAAGGGCTGAGTTTCTTTGTTAGCAGTGAAACAGCAGAGATGAAACAACAGCAGTCCGACGTTGTTTCATTATGAGTGCTCACTGCTGTACAACACACGTCGATTCAAACCTCAGACGCCAACTTGACAGGCCAACGCTTAGCAGGTATGTCAAAGTCTTTCTGTTGTTGAGTTGCAGTTTAGCATCATGTCTCTGTTGTCTGTTCATGGACAGGCTCCAAGTTTGTGCTTGCATTATTGTCATCATCACCATCATCATCAGCCGCAGGAAGAGTACTGTGACGAGTGAGGTCATGCTTTTTGATGCTTATGCTGTTGTTGATGGTGATGACAATGACATCAACATTATTGTTGTTGACGATGATGATGATGATGATGATGATGATGATGATGATGATGATGATGATGATGATGATGATGATGATGTTGATGATGATGATGATGATGATGATGATGATGATGATGATGATGATGATGATGATGATGATGATGATGATGATGATGATGATGATGATGATGATGATGATGATGATGATGATGATGATGATGATGATGATGATGGGAAATTGTAATGTTCTAACTGAATGAAGTTTCTTCTTTAGACTTCCTGTAGTTAAATGGCCAAACCTGTCTACAGATCCATTTCCGTGAAGAGCTGCTGGCTAGAGACAGGTCCACATAAAAAGATGAGAAACTTTTCTACTTAAATAGTCAAGTTTTTGAAAATAACTTTTTATCAGTTTTCTTATTGGTTGTCTGGTTTACAAGGAATGACTTGGCAATGGTAAATGAATTTTACCCATTAGAAATCAATTTTAGTTGGCTAACATGATATTTGTCATTATGGAGTGTAGCACTGTTGAATGCAATTCATCGTATTACCTCAAACTGATGTAATGTAACAATTGACATTTATGTAGCACAAAGTAAAAGAAAGTAAGCAATCTCTTATGCTCAGTGAACCTGAATTGGTAGTGAAGTCTTGGCAGTAAAAACTTACAGTGCTGGTATAGTCTGAGTTAAAATTTAACTTTGAAATTTATTCATTTCTGTTTTCAAGAATGGCTGTTACATTTCATTTCTTTCTTTTCAACCTAAATGCACATACACAAATTTATAATCAGTTGAAAAATTGTTCAGGATGAATTATCACTCTATTTAATATTGATAACCAATTATTATTGAACCTAATCCACACCTCCCTTTTAACTTACCTGGATCTGTCTTATGTCAACTTACCTACACATACCTTACCTTGGATTAACTACCGTATCGGTAGTTAATCCAAGGTAAGGTATGTGTAGGTACCTTACTTTGACTTCCCTTCACATGTTATCTTGAGTTACCTATTCATACCAGTGCCTTACCTTGCTACCAAAACCCAGACTTACCTTACCAAAACCTTCGTTACCTAGACAGACTTTACCTCGACCTAGCAGTGATAACTGAGTACGTGTTGCAGTTGACAAAGCAACTGTATAAATTAAAACTGTTTTTATGTTTACCTGGATTAAAAACTTAATTGACAAGGATGTGGAGGTGAGAATAACAAACACAGTCAAAAGACTTAGATGCAATGCAAGATTTTACCATATGCACCATTTCTACCATTATTTTTTAGTGAAACTGAATAAACTGTGGCAAAGATAAGTCAGTCGTGGAACTTTACTTTGTTGTAGTCCATGAAGCCAAGACGTGGAGAGCGTCCGTTGCAGTTCAATTACACAAATCGATTTTCTTGATGAATTCCAGAAGAGCAGACAATCCTACAACCAAATCTTCAGGGAAGTCTTGAACATCACCTCGTTAAACCTTCCTTACTTACCTAATAAGTCTTAAGAACTGCGTGACTGCTTTTAGGATTAAATCCTATTTTTTCTAGTGATATTCTTCCTGGTCTAGAACTACCTTACCTTGACTTATATCTAGCTGTGACAATGCTAGTCTTAATGCTAGTCTTAATGCTAGTCTTAATGCTAGTCTTAATGCTAATCTTAATGCTAGTCTTAATGCTAGTCTTAATGCTAGTCTTAATGCTAGTCTTAATGCTAGTCTTAATGCTAGTCTTAATGCTAGTCTTAATGCTAGTCTTAATGCTAGTCTTAATGCTAGTCTTAATGCTAGTCTTAATGCTAGTCTTAATGCTAGTCTTAATGCTAGTCTTAATGCTAGTGTTAATGCTAGTCTTAATGCTAGTCTTAATGCTAGTCTTAATGCTAGTCTTAATGCTAGTCTTAATGCTAGTCTTAATGCTAGTCTTAATGCTAGTCTTAATGCTAATCTGTTTCCATTTGTAGACCTGAGTATGTTTATGTTCTACTGATATTGTGCTATTATGCTACTTTTGGCCACTGTATGTATTGTTGTTGTGAGTGTTTGTCTCATGCTAGTTAAAGATTACTTATTATTACTACTTACTTATAACTAATTATTTTTTAAACTTGACAAGGTTTTTAAGTTTGCCTTGCACTGGTCTGCTCTGACTTCTGTACACATGTGTTCTTGATTTACTTACCCACACCATTGTCTTACTTGATTTACTTACCCACACCATTGTCTTACTTGATTTACTTACCCACACCATTGTCTTACTTGATTTACTTACCCACACCATTGTCTTACTTGATTTATTTACCCATACCATTGTCTTACTTGATTTACTTACCCACACCATTGTCTTACTTGATTTACTTACCCATACCATTGTCTTACTTGATTTACTTACCCACACCATTGTCTTACTTGATTTACTTACCCACACCATTGTCTTACTTGATTTACTTACCCACACCATTGTCTTACTTGATTTACTTACCCACACCATTGTCTTACTTGATTTATTTACCCATACCATTGTCTTACTTGACTTACTTACCCACACCATTGTCTTACTTGATTTACTTACCCATACCATTGTCTTACTTGATTTACTTACCCATTCCATTGTCTTACCTTACCTTGACTTACCGTACTGCTTACCGTTAAACTTGACAAGGTTTGCTTCGTAAATTTATAATGTGTGTTTATGTCTACTTATATTGATTGTGACGACATGGAACAGCAGAGTGAACAAAGTCGAAAGACTTTGATGTGATACAAGATTTAATTACCATCTGTACCATTTTTACCATTTATTTACTAGTGAAAATGGCAAAGATCATTGAATTGTAGAACCAGTGGTTAAATTGCTCATCCAGAGGTGGTGGGTCTCTAAATATTTGCAAATCCAAAAAACCTACGGCTAATCCTAAATTACAACAGGGACGTCATTTAAGCTTTTTCCAGGGGGAGGCAAAAAAGAGGTGAAAAAATTTCCGCGCTCAAGCGCGAAACTTTTTTTCACCTTTTTTTGTGTTTCTTTCAAAATCCTTTGTATTTAGTCTGCATGTGCAAAACTGTAAGCCAATGGTGTAAATTAGTGTCTTTTTTACCCATTTCTTCTTCCTCCCTTTCTTTTTTACAAAATTTTATTATTTTTTCCAAAAATCAGGAGGGGGAGCATTTGCCCCCCCCCGCCTAAAAAATGACGTCCCTGAATTACAACATGCATGAAACACGACACATCACCGATAATTGAAAGCAAAAACATTAAAAATTAAGTTTAAACATAATATTACTTTGCATAATATGTTACAGAAGACTATAGGCTTTGATCGACATGTCAATGCAATAACTAACAAAGAACATAATGAACAAATACCAAAAATTAATATGCAGACTACTTTCAAATTGAAGAGCCCAGTAAGTAAAGCAGTCTGACTGTAGCCTTAGATCATAACAGATGTAAACCCAGTGAAAAGCTGAAAATTAACCAGGAGTTTCAATACTGTAATTCTGTCACAGCCACAATATGCCGACTTAGAAACATTTCCATACTGCCCTGCATGCCTATGTGGCCGTGAACGTTTTCGGTGCTTTGCACTTGCATAAATTTGTTGCACGCTAACCACTACACTACCTATCCCGCCAGAGCAGAAATTTCGTTCGAGGTTTCTGCTCCACTTGTGCTCCCTAGCCAATTCAGCTATGATGAGTACAACGACAGTCCGTCTTGTCGGTGGGAAGACGAGACGGTGAGGGAGAGGACTGGCCACCCGCCCTCATATGCCCAGGCTAAGAAAATGAAGTCGCTAACACTTCATACTCGTGGCTGGCTGATCAGGGCTACGTTAATTGCTTAATTTAAGGGACTGCAAGAAAATCTGTTGCAGCATAACGACCCTTAGCAATCCATCCACGAACGATAGCTTTCTTAGCACGCTGGCCAACTTTCTTTTCGACAATATCTGCAGACTGCATGCGCGATAATTATAACTAATCAAAATTAATGACGTGCTATTTCAGATTTTCAAACGATTCCAGCTCAGCCTTCCGAAATTCCGCCAACGAGTTATTAATGAATCAAACTACTTTGTTATCGCTCGGATGTAGGCCCAAATCTACTTCTGCTGCCACAGCCTTGGGTTACTATACCCTTCGGCAGCGATTATAAAACACCAGGCGATTTAAGTTAACACATAGGCCCAAGTAGTTTTCTATGATCCTAGTGAATATTCATTCAACCGCACTGTGAGGCTGACGAATGCTAATCTGATCTTCGGTGGTGGATCTCCCTATTGAGGTGATGGTCTCCCTGTTGAGGTGCTGGGTCTCCCTTCTTAGGTGGCGGATCTCATAATTTGGGTGGTGGGTCTCACAATGCAGGTGGTGGATCTCAAATCAGAGGTGCCGGATCTCAGATCCGGCGGGATCCGGCTGAATTTAACCACTGTGTAGAACTTCATGTTTTGTAACCCATGACGCTGAGACCTGGGGATGTCCGTTGCAGTTCAACTACACACATTGGTTTTCTCAGCGACCAAAACTTCAGGGAAGTCTGGAACATTGTACCTTATAAGTATCGAGATATTTGGCTGCTCTTTGGATGAAATCCTGTTTTGTCTGATGATGATGATATTCTTCCTTATCTACATAACACCTTCACTTACCTTACCTAGATCTACAATGCTTTGACTTACCTTACTGAAGCCTACCTAAATTTGACTTACCTAGGTCTACATTACCTTGACTCACCTGAAACTGAATAAGCTTCAACAAAGATAACTAAAGTCTTAGTTTCTTTTATTTGTAGACACTGAAGCTGAGACATGGGGAGGATCCACTGCAGTCACACAAATTGGTTTCCTGTATGAATGCCAGACGTCTTCTCAATCCTACGTCCAAATCTTCAGGGAAGTCAGGAACTTAACCTAATGTTTTCTTATTCATCCTTCTAACAAGTAACGAGACACTTGGATGCTTTTGGGATCAAATCCTGTTTTGTCTAATGACATTCTTCCTTATCTACGTAATTTACGTTGACTTGCCTTGCCTAAACCTTCATTACCTTGAATTTCCTAGCATCAACTAACTTTACCTGGACCTAGGTGTGATAGCAGTGTACTAGTAAATGTCACTAGGCTTTTAGTTTGCTGTCCTTTGATCTCACTTAACTCAATTTCTGTACACATGTTACTTTGGTTTACTTACCTTTACCTCACTTCATCTAGAGGTACCTTTCCGTTCACCTTACCATGATCTGCCTTACCTTGACTTACCTCCTTATCTTACCTTACCTAGACTTGAGACTGCTTACTTTTAAACCTAGTAAGGTAGCCTTGTAAGCTTAAACTCTTTTTGTTTATTTTGGTTCATAAGTGAATGTGATGATGTCTATAGAAGCAGAGAAGAATGAACACAGTCGAAAGACTTAGATGCAGTACAAGATGTTATCATCTGTAAGATCTTTAGTGTTTATTACCTGTTAAATTCGTAATCGTAAACTTCAAATTTCTAAAGCACTGCTCTAAAGCTAAGCTCAAAGCACCAGCTTATTCACGAGTGCATTACTTGAAATTGAATAAACTGTGACAAAGAGAATTGAGTCTTTGTTGCTTTCTTTGTAGACACTGAAGCTGAGACTTTGGGACCACATTTCACAGTTCACCTGCACAATTTGGCTTTCTTGACAAATGCAGGACAAACAGGTGTCTTCTCAGTCCTACGTCCAACACTTCAGGGAAGTTGGGAACTTACTTGCCTTATTACACACTTACCTAACAGCAACAAGTAATGTTGCTTTTGGCAACAAATCCTTTTTTGTGTAATGATATTCTTCCTCACTTAGCTCTGCCTTGCTCTGACGTACGTTACCCAGACCTATGGCATCTTAAGTTTCCTTACCTAAACTAACTTTACTTAGACCTATCTGTGATGACTGATTACTGTTAAACCTGAGAAGGTTTTAGGTTTGCTTTGATCTACCATGCCTTGACTCTGTTTACTTTGATTTACCATACCAGTGCCTTACCTTCCCTAAACCTACCCTAACTTACCTAACCTAGACCTACCTGACCTTACTTAGACCTCCCTTACATTACCTATACATACTTTATCTTAACTTTACCTTACCTAGACTAACCTTACCTACCTTACCTTACCTTACATAGACATACTTACCTTACCTAGACCTCCCTTACCTTACCTTACGTAGACATACTTTACCTTAACTTAGCTTATCTATATCTACCTTAACATACCTTACATAGACCTACCTTACTTTAACTTGCCTTACCAAACCTACCTTGCCTAGATCTACTTTACCTAGACCTATCTTACCTTACACCTACCTGACCTTACCTATACTTATCTTACCTTGACCTACCTAACCATAACTTACTTTACCTAGACCTACCTTACCTAACCTAGATCTACCGTATCTCACCTGACCTTATACCTACCTGACCTTACCTAGACCTACCTAGTCATAACTTACCTAACCTATACCTAATTGTACCATACCTAGACCTGAGGATGATAACTGCTTACTGTTAAACTTGACTAAATATAAACGTTTGTTCGTTTTAGATCAAGAAGTAAATGCACCAACATGGAAGAGGAGACGAAGAAAGGTACAAGATTTTATCATCTGTACCATTTCTGCTCTTTATTTACTGGTGAAAATGAATAAATTGCAACACAATAAGTGAGTTGTTACTGTTTTGTAGACCATGAAGCTGAGATATTGGGAGCATCATCCATTGCGGTTCAGTTGCACAGATTGGTTTTCTCGACGAACTCCGGACAAGCAGTTCTACATCCAAATTTTCAGGGAAGTCGGGAGAACTTCACCTCATTAAGCCTTCTTACTTACCCTCCAAAACTAGTAATGAGATGTATGGCTTCTTTATGGATTAAATCCTGTTATTCTAATGATTTCTTCCTTATCTTGACTTACCTTACCTAAACCTACATTGCTTTTACTTACCTCACCGAGATCTACTTTACCATGACTTATCTTACCTAGACATACTATAGATCTATAACCGATTGAACTTGACCAGGCATTTTAAATTTGCCTTGATCTGCTGTAACTTGACTTGTGTACATTCGTTACCTTGATTTACTTACCGATGCCAGTGCCTTAGCTTACCTCAACATGATAAGTGAGTCGTTACTTACTTTTTTGTAGACCATGAAGCTGAGACATTGGGAGCATCCATTGCGGTTCAGTTACAGAAATTGGTTTTCTCGATGAACTCCGGACAAGCAGTTCTACATCCAAATTTTCAGGGAAGTCGGGAGAAGTTCACCTTATTAAGCCTTCTTACTTAACCTCCTAACTAGTAATGACACACATGGCTTCTTTTTGGACTAAATCCCATTTATTTTAATGATTTTCTTCCTTATGTACCTACCTTACTTTGACTTACTTTATGTAAACCTACATTGCCTAAAGTTACTTAACCTCACCAAGACCTACTCATGGACTCGTGAACATACATAACCTTGACTTTCCTTTTCTAGAAATACTATTGATCTAGCCATGAATACCGATTACTGTTGAACTTGACCAGGCTTTTAAGTTTGCCTTGATCTGCCTTAACTTGACTTCTGTACATATGTCACCTGATTTACGTACCTGTGCCTTACCTTACCTTGCACCTTACCCTTCTTACTTAACCTCCTAACTGTCTTACTACAACTTTCCTTACCTTGCCTAAATTTACCTAGACCTAGCAGTGATAACTGATTACTGTTAAAGTTGACAGGACAACAATGTAAATTTAAAATATGTTTGTATTTATTTAGACTAAATAGTGAAGACGACAAAGAGGAAAGGGAGAATTCAGAAGACCTAGGTGTAGTACAACATTTTAATCTACCATTTTTACTATTTATTCACTAGTGACGTTGAATAAAAGTGGCAAAGTACTAAGGTAGATAGGTTTTTAGGTAGATAGGTAGCATGGGTATTTAAGTTAGTGGGTAGATGAGTGAATGAGCACGTAGGTAAGTTAGCAAGTAATTAAGTATATAAAGTAAGTATGGATCAAAGTATATATAGTATTTATCACAGTATAAGAAAAGGAGCTATAAAAATGATACAAGATAGCAAGGCAACAGAGCTGGTTTTGGTTGCAACCAATATTTTAGAGGGTGTTTACATTTTGCACAGGTTATGTGTAGCAGTAATGTAGGAGTGTATTTTTGCAGTCTATTTTCAGTTTGACAGAGTGTCATAATCTCTTTAGCAGTACATTTATGTAGAGCCTTATTATTGTTGGTGTAGTTGTGTGAACTATCATTATTTCTTAATCCTTGTGTTGATTTTTGCAGTGGTTTTGCCATTTGTCTACTTTGCTTTTACACTTACTAGAACATACATTTTTGCCATTGTATAGTTTGAATGTAGAAAATCACAGAAGGTAATTCTTGGGTTTTCACAATTGAGTTGGAATCCATGTTGAGGCATGTGCATAATTTTGGTATTGGTCGCTTATGTTTTCTTATGCTTGAGTGCAAATGTTTTATTATTACAGGACTGCAGTCCCAGCAAAGGTTTTGAGGTTATGCACCAAATGCCTTATCTTAAGATCGATATCTTATTTAATTGTTTCTTAATGCTTTGTACGTGTTTTTTGTTTACATGAATGGAAAAACGGCTGAAACGCATCGTGCTGACATACAAGACGAAAGTCGAGTCTGTCTGTGGGACGAGTTCACTTACTGTCGACAGCTGGTCACTCAAGTACAGCGTCACCTCATCCATGTCTCTGTTTCAACATCGACTTCTCCAATCGTCTTACACTAAAGTACAATTTCCGCACGAACGATGAATGTTGCAATCATATCACCCGAATCAAGGGGACAGCGCTTTGTCAATGCCATTCTTCCAGAATTTAATCCTGTTTATATGTTTGTTAACCTTATCTTTTCGTCTTAGTTTTGCAACTACGTTAACATGCAGATTATTACGTTTTCCCATGTTATTGTTGTGACCAACATTTTGACATTTTAAACAATCTGACATTATTTGAATGTCATTGTCGAGGTTTTCTTATCTTTATTGAATCTTAGTAGTTTTGCCGTTATGTATAACATGGGATTTGTGTGATTCAGCTGTGATTTTGTTAATAATCATAATAAATTAATATTGTGTAATTTATGATTTTTAATTATACATGTAATTGATTAGTTTTATATACGTATTTCTTGAGTTTTTTAAGTCCTGAAGGATCATGTACCTCAGGGTTAAAAAAAATGATGTTACTTCGTTATTGGTATCTGATGAAGCAGTCAATAATAATTATCTGAAGATTTATATGACATATTAGGAAACTCTATGATGTCAGTGGAATATTTTAATTTCAAGGCAAGAACTGGAGCGAGGCAAAATAAAAGGAACGAGTAAGAAATGGAAATAGCTCCTAACTTGCTGAGGAGTGAAATGTGTTTACCTTCACCTCTTATGGACTTACCTTCTGGATGTTCACCTGATTACAGCTTGGTTTTGGTGGTTTTGGTATGTCATCGGTTGATTCCTTGTGCATTAGACACCGGCTCACTAGAAGTTACTAATTACAATTCTGCGTGCAGAGGTCTCTACAAAATGAAGTGCTTTGTATGTTCTTACAGTGTAATGTACACAATTATATAGGGCCTGTGAAAGATGATAATACTATATATAGACCACCTCTTCTATCAACTCCGTATTATTTTTATTACACATACATCTAATATTGTTCGTGTGTAAACAGTTACACTTTCATTTTCCTTACAACCTTGGCTATTACAGACTTGCTTAGTCATGTTGACGTGCTTGAAGCAACATTTTTAGTCATATCCTTGACGGGGAAGGGTTACATTGCTAGATTACTGCATAAATGATAAGAAAACACTTGCTTTTTTAATTACTTATTTTATCATTTTTATTTCGATTTATTATTACTTCAATGTTTTACAATCAATGCTTCTTGCTTCTGTCCCATTGTGCGTTTGCTAATGGTGTAATAAAGAATATACTTACTTACTTACTTACTTATCCTATATTGATCAACTGCTGACGGTAGGCTTATCCAGTAATTACAAAACTCCATTAACCTGTATTGTGTAGTTCTTGTTGCTAGAATGTTTTGAAGTGCTCCCAATGATGTAATGTTACACTCGGCAGTGTGACGTAAAGAGAACAATTCTAAACTGCTGTTCAACAGCAAAGCAATTTCAAGACTGCTTTACTCATCATTTGACAATCAGAACAGTGAGATATGAGCCTCAGGTGGTACAACTGACTTTTGATCCCAAATGCTGAACATTGTATGGCTGTATGTTTTATCATGCTTGTCTTTTAGTCTTGTAAATGTTCGTAAATTCTCTTCTGATTTACCCTCAGTTCTTTATTTCTAACCTCCTCCTAACCTTGGAGAGAAAATAATCTTAACCCATCATATAATTTGTAATTACCACTAGTTGGGTACCCCTGTTTAGTGGGTTTCATATCCCTTATGGATGCCCTTTGCCGTAGATGACAGAAAAATATATATAAAAAAAACCAACAAAATGAAACTATACTATTCAATAAAATAAATTAGTTTATATTACATTTAATTTTGATGTACTTTTGATGTAATTTTGATGTAGTTTTGATGTAAATTTGCATGTACTGATGGTTCATCTAGCTACTATATGCATTATTTTAGTTTCTCTCATTTGGACTCATGTACATGATCTTGATCTTGATTATAGTTTCTTCAATAATGATATCGTTATATGTTGTCAAATTAGTAGCTTCTCTGTTGATGTTATCGTTATTGTTAACTGTCATCGAAAGCAATAAAGAGATGGATTGATTGATTGATTGATTGATAGTCATCCCAGTATCCTTGTTCTACATTACTTTGTATGTGTATGTAATGTACAGTAATTCCAATTCAATAATATTTAACCACTGCCTCCCACTTGACTAATGACCATCTCAGAATTGGCTGGAATATTAACTACATGTTGCAAAATTTATTACATGGAAAAGTAGGCCTACCCAATATGTCAAATTGGATGTGATTTTTAACAGCTTTAGTGTTTTATGTAGGTCACAAAATATAATAATTATTGTGACCAATTATTTAAGCTGTATCACTTATCAACGATGCCTTCAAATTCATTCTACATGTATAAGTATTTCAGAGATTTAAATTTTGGGCTAGCATGGTCAACACAGGAACCTTAAATGACATTGCACTCATTCAAACTGGCAGTGGTCATTGAAAAATGAGCAGGGTAGAGATGCCATAAGGTGCCTATGACAGTATGACTTCCGCAAAGAACTGCTATATTTTAATAAACTTTTCAATAAAATTTTAATAAAACGAATAGAAATGCTTTCATTTTTATTGTACAGTAATTATATGCAACAAATTTTCCAACAGAATTTCTGTTCCATGCAATCACAATCTTACTTGCTCCACAGATGAAATGTTTTTTTATAGAAATAGAATTTTCTTGCACAGAGCTATTAATAAACATACTGCCCTCTGGCAAGTGACATAACGCTAAGAGCAGATTGTACTTAGCCTCGAAGACTCTTAGTACACAGAGAAGAAGAAGAAGAACAGCAGTCCCTTAAGCTGTAGCCCTGGGTCAGTCATGGGTATGCAGTGTTAGCGACTTCGTTTTTCTTAGTCTCAGCATATGAGGGTGGGTGGCTAGTCCTCTCCCTCGCAGTCTCATCTTCCCACTGATCAGTGTGCGGTCAATGTACTCATTATAGCTGAGATGGTTATCAGCGCAGGTGGAGCAGAAATCACAACACAAATTTCTGCCCTGGCAGGGATTTGACCCCCGACCTCTTGGTTGATAGACCATCGACACAACACAGAGGCCAGCTTATGATTTATCATAAACTGAAAGCAAACAGTATTCAAAATAACTCATTGCTTGTTAAGATGAAGCGATATCTGGATGTCATGTGGATGCTTGCAGGATGAGGTGCATCGAGAGAAATGGTGCCACTGAACGTCTGAACCTGTCTGAAGGCAGAGAACTTGAAGAAGAAGTTGTTTCAAGTTACATGCATTGAGCCCCTATTAGACTGCTGTCACCTTATTGGGCCAATTTCACCCCCATTGGGCTAATTTCACCCATATATCGGACCAATTGCAGCCATATATATATAGGGCCAACTGCACCCTTATTGGGCAAATGTCACCCCTATGGAGCAAATGTCATCCCTATTTGGCCAATGCCACCCCTATTGCGCTAATGTCACCCATATATAGGGCCAATTGCAGCCACATATAGGGCCAATGTCACCCTATTGGGCCAGTGTCAGATCGCAGCCATCCATACCAACAGACAACAGTGTACCATAAAAGTCATAGAAACCAGGAACTTTGGCCCAATGTCGCTCTCTTGCGTTTTGGCCTAGGTAATAAAGAGTAATAAGGCTTATAATGAGTAGACCTACATAAAGCCTATATTTACAATCCTTGCTACAGTAGGGATGCTGTGTAGACCTATGCTTACAGACTAAACTAAAGCCTAGACTAAATATTTATCATTATAGTCTTTTGGTTGTACATTGTCCTTGTGTGTTATATATACATATATATACACACAAGAAAGTACATATATATATGCAACTATATATACAAAAAGTATATATATAAGTAAATATATAGAAAAAAGTATATATATATATATATATATATATATACAGAAGAAAGAGGCGGGGTGGGGGTTGCATTACCGCAAAGCAATTACCTTTCGTGACGCAGACGATGGGAATTCAAGGTTTATTCGCAGCCTCTGCAGCCTCAGCGGCGCCTGCAACGCTATCAGCAGCATCAGCTTCTGTAGCTACGTAGGCCTAGACTCCACTCACTATCTATAGCTATGGGTCTGCTATGTAGATGGTACCAGTCCGTCTCTAGACCCGACTATGCACTGAGCTTTTATGTAAATGTAATATATATATGTATAAATATGCATATATATGCATATATATATGTATATATACATTTGCTATGTCTATAAGCCTATGTAATTATATATATATTATATATGTGCACTTGTGTCAGTGTCAATGGCTATTACTGTGGCTCTTCTATAGCATATACGTATATATATATGCTGAAACACCGCCCCTGTGACTTGCAGCCAGACTATACTGCGGACTTCGATGTTAGGTCTAGGGCAATCAAAGAGATGTTTTGCCTATAGCGTTAGTATGAACAGGAAAACAAGTGACTTTCTGCCCGACAGCTGCATAACTGATTTTTTGCATATATGCATCAGACAGAGGGCGCTGATAAGCTAGAGACAGATTGGTCTAAGAGTGGCACAAGTAAACGGTGATGGATTTATCTGTAAAAATACGACGAATTCGTCAAACGGAAATGATTCATGCAAGCATTAGACAACATCTAAGTAAAGCTGCTTCTCCTGTGTTTCATGTACGCACCGAGTCTTTGAATCAGCGATCAGGACACAAGAGTGTCTGGTATGTTCAGACATCAGTGCGTTTTCGCGCGGACGTTTGAATATCTGAAGTACGCCGACCATTACTGTTATGTCAGAGACAAGTGGGATAAGAGGAAGCCAGGTAAGTGCATGGGAAGAGATGAAGCCAGGTAATTGGGAAGAGAGGAAGACAGGTAATTGGGAAGAGAGGAAGACAGGTAATTGGAAGAGAGGAAGACAGGTAATTGGGAAGAGATGAAGCCAGGTAATTGGAAAGAGAGGAAGCCAGGTAGTTGGGAAGAGAGGAAGCCAGGTAAGTGGGAAGAGATGAAGCCAGGTAATTGGGAAGAGAGGAAGCCAGGTAATTGGGAAGAGAGGAAGCCAGGTTGATTGGAAGAAGGAAGCCAGGTATGTGGGAAGAGAGGAAGCCAGGTAATTGGGAAGAGAGGAAGCTAGATAAGTGGGGAGTGAGGAAGTCAGATAAATTGGAAAAGAGGAAGTGGGAAGAGAGGATTAATGTACTTATCATTTCTTCACTTACTTTTCCTATCCTCTCACCAGATCTCCTATTATCTCATTCACCATGTCTTCCATGTAAGTCACGTGTGCTCGTTTTATCTCTTCGCCTGCAGTAAAGAGTTTGCTTGGTTAAGGTCGACAGGTTCGACATTGAAGACATTTTGATTTGCAGTTAGAATCCCGGGAGAAGACGATTTGCAGTCTATGTAACCATAACATATCACCAGCAAAAACAGATCGGTAGCAACAAATCTAAAATGAAGTCACCTGGCGTCAATGTTATAGTTTCAGCCTTTTGCAGACTGGGCCAGAGCCTTGGTCCCGTCGTGATGGGTAGTCATTAAAAATACGATTTCAAATGATAAGCACCAATGCACCTGTATTTGAAGTTTAAGTGACCTGACATGCTATCAAAGCGAAATTCCCAGACCAATACATTTGCACTGCAGCACACAGCATGCATTTATTTCGACGCGGATGACACGGGTCGATTCCATAGGCCATACATAGGCCTATTATGCCAATAGACCTACACCAACCTTCAGCGAACATCACACTTGTATCTGGGCACGTGTAGGCCTATCTGTCAAATAACTGATGGCTTGCATATGAAAGAAAACCATTAAGATAAACGAAAAAATATAGTAACCTATAGATAACCCACAGCATAATTAATTAGGCCTAGGCCCTATATCAAATAGAAAGTGTTGACTGAATTGTCAACAACAGGATTTGTTTTGTTTCGAAGAAGCGAAAAGAAACCACAATTTATCATTCATTCCTTGATATCGTTCGCGGTGTTTGTAGGGATAAACGTACACGATGTAATAGAGCGACCGTGTTGCCTCGACCCACAGCGTGTAGACCAAGTGGCGTATGTTACATTTAATCAAATGATTCTTCTGATGTTTCTGTGTGACTTAAGTCGCTCTCGTATATACCCCGAGGCTAAGATAAGCTGCCTGGAGGGATTGGCTTAAGGATCAGCTCTCTCTATCTCCGGATATATATGTATATAAACACAGATATAAAAACTTATATATATATATATATTTACGGCCAGTGCATCAACATTAATCTTCCGCAAGACTCCACAATGAGACACTTTTAAAAAATAACGATAGAAAGCTATGCAGTTATACTCTAGTACGTTATGGATCTACTGCTTTACTGTTTTCAGAAGACTCTTCTACAATCAACTGCAGGTCTTCTGACCGTTTTATAGGATCAACCTTTCCCGTAAGTGCTTGAAAACCATCAGCATATTATGTTTGATCGTTTTGTTATGTCGGCGGCGCCTCTTGAAGAGGAACCGTCGAAATTTGCGATTATAGTTAGTGCCTACAAGTTTAGAAGATCGTGTGAACGACTCTCAGCTGAAGTCTGAAGATAATTTCTCAAGTGGAAGTGGAAATGTAAGCATTTCATGCGAATAACTTTTTGAATAACCGTCGTAAATCTCAACATAAAATTGTGAAAATAAGGCCTATAGGCAAATATGCCATCATGGTTCTTACAGCTACAGCGATGAGTGACAGAGTGATCATAAAAAGAGAGTAGTGTCGTAACAGATGGGATGACCGCGGGTGACAACAGTGAGAGCAGTAACGTACCAAAGCAAGGAAAGACAGCTGGTGCTAAAGAGCGAGAGAAAGAGATAAGTGACGTAAAAAAACAGAAGGAGAGAAGGCAGTGACGTAACAGACAGACGGGAAGATAGCAGCCTCCAGAGAGAGAAAGCGAGAGAGAGAGACAGAGAGAGAGACAGAGAGAGAAACAGAGAGAGAGAGAGAGAGAGAGAGAGAGAGAGAGAGAGAGAGAGAGAGAGAGAGAGAGAGAGGGAGAGGGAGAGGGAGAGAGAGAGAGAGAGAGAGAGAGAGAGATGGCAGTGACGTAACAGACAGACGGGAAGATAGCAGCTTCAGAGAGAGAAAGCGAGAGAGAAAGAGAAAGACAGAGAGAAAGAGAGAGGTGGCAGTGACGTAACAGACAGACGGGAAGATAGCAGCTTACAGAGAGAGAAAGCGAGAGAGAGACAGAGAGAGAGACAGAGAGAGAGACAGAGAGAGAGACAGAGAGAGAGAGAGAGAGAGAGAAAGAGAGAGGGAGAGGGAGAGAGAGAGAGAGAGAGAAAGAGAGAGGGAGAGGGAGAGAGAGAGAGAGAGAGAGAGATGGCAGTGACGTAACAGACAGACGGGAAGATAGCAGCCTCCAGAGAGAGAAAGCGAGAGAGAGAGACAGAGAGAGAGACAGAGAGAGAGACAGAGAGAGAGAAAGAGAGAGAGAGAGAGAGAGGGAGAGGGAGAGGGAGAGAGAGAGAGAGACAGAGAGAGATGGCAGTGACGTAACAGACAGACGGGAAGATAGCAGCTTCAGAGAGAGAAAGCGAGAGAGAAAGAGAAAGACAGAGAGAAAGAGAGAGGTGGCAGTGACGTAACAGACAGACGGGAAGATAGCAGCTTACAGAGAGAGAAAGCGAGAGAGAAAGAGAAAGACAGAGAGAAAGAGAGAGGTGGCAGTGACGTAACAGACAGACGGGAAGATAGCAGCTTACAGAGAGAGAAAGCGAGAGAGAAAGAGAAAGACAGAGAGAAAGAGAGAGGTGGCAGTGACGTGACAGACAGAAGGGAAGACCGCGAGAGCCAAAGAGAATGAGAGCAGTAATGAGACAAGCAGAGGGACAGACAGCCGGTGTCAAAGACCAGTGACATAACAAACACCCGGTAGAAGTAAGAGGGAGAGAGAGGAACAGACAGACAGACAGACAGACAGACAGACAGACAGACAGACAGACAGACAGAGACAGAGACAGAGAGAAGCAGTGACGTAACAAACAAAAGAAAAGAAAACTGATACCAAAAGGACAGAACAATATGAAAGGCAGGCCGCTGGTGCCAAAGAGACAGAGGAGAGAGATAGCAGTGGCATAACAAAGAATAGGGAAAACAGCAGGTGCCAAAGAGACAGAGAGAGTGAGAAAGCAATGACGTAACAAACAGGCCTATTATATATAGGCCTAATCGGCAATTGTTGAGTTAAATTTCGCCACTGCTCGTACTCTGTCGGTGCCAGTCCCAAGGATGAAGAAAGGAGGAGGGCGACGCTAATAATCTCTGTTATGACACAGCTACGACACACAACTAACCAATAATAGGGTTCTACACTACGGCCAACGGGCAGTACAATAGGCCTACTAGACGCTTGAGAAATATTGACGACGGAGCATTTGAATCTATCGAAAGAAACATTTGCTCGACAAGTTTAATCTAAATAACTAATGTTGAAGAATTTCTACCAACGTTTCAGAAAGAAAATTGATTATAGGAAATTCAAACATTTCCAAAACACCAAAATCCGCAACAACCCGCACAATTTTTTAAGTCTTTTGGATGCAGCCCTTAGTAGGTTAGACCATAGATCAGTGGTTTTCAATCTTTCTGTAGTGACGGAACCTGCACAAAGCGCTCACTGGCTCACGGAACCCAACGCATTTTACCCAATATAGGCCTAATATGGCAGTACAAGTATATACCTAGCACTCAAGTGTAATGCACAGAAACAATGCTACTGAACAACAGCATTTTTATTGTATTTCGCCAGCAACTATTTCCGACAGGTGGATAGAATATTAAAATAGTCTGCAAAAGTCGTGATTTCAGCGAGTACTTCTCTTTTAAAGTGAACTGATCCAAAAGGCCTAGGCCCTACTGCTCAACGGTACTAGGACTAAATGTCCCCGGACAAAATGTCCCGGACATAATGTCCCGGACAAAAAGTCCCCAGACAAAAAGTCCCAGGATAAAAAGTCCCCAGACAAAAAATCCCAGGATAAAAAGTCCCCAGACAAAAAGTCCCAGGATAAAATGTCCCCAGACAAAAAGTCCCAGGATAAAATGTCCCCAGACAAAATGTCCCCCGAAAAAATGTCCCCGGACAAAATGTCCCCAGACAACATATCCACACATATCTTCACCAAGGTCAGTGACCATGGGAATCGGGATCCCATGCAATACCTTAACAACATAGCATGTGTGCAAAATATAAACGTTGTGTGAATTCCACTCTAGTATATATTAATTAAATATATAAATTAAATTTTACTGCTTGTCGCTTTGGTGAAGTTTTGTTTTAACAGTTGCAATTTTTTAGAACATTTCTGACTAATTAATTAGATAACTTATTTCAGTTTATACAACGTAGGCTTCATGACTTTTATGTTTTGTTTAACGAGCAAGTGTGCGAAATATAAACGTTGTGTGGATAGCACTCTAGTCTGAAGACATGCTATCAGTTCATTGTTTTGTTACCAAAGATTTTGGCTAAGCATGTTAAACAATATGAAAAAAGAACTCCTGTTAAATATTGATCTGTCAAAGAATGACGTATTAAAGATATATATTCATCGATATTCATCTTCGAACAATGACCCGCTCCCATATTTTTGGAGCAGTCGGTCCTGCGCATCTAGGGAAGAATCATTCTCTGCTGAGACAAATCATCTGGGGACTTTCCAAACTGGGACATCTTGTCTAGGGACATTTTGTCTGGGGACATTTTGTCCGGGGGACATTTTTTTCGGGGGACATTTTGTCTGGGGACATTTTGTCCGGGGACATTTTGTCTGGGGACATTTTGTCTGGGGACATTTTGAGCAGTAGGGCCTAGGCCTTTTGGATCATTTTATTCTAGGGACATTTTGTCCGGGACATTTTGTCCGGGACATTTTATCCGGGGACATTTTGTCCGGCCACGGTGTAGCGGTATATGTGTAATATAACGACATATAAGATGCAACATTGACGTAATAATGTTAATTATTTTAAAATAGAATTGTGTCAAGCAAGAATAACTTATATCCACGAAGAATTCTGCTCATTGTCGATCCTTTTGTGAATTATTCATTTGATGCTTTAAAATTATATTTTGAGCTGTCGCGGTACCTCTGGCCGACGCCCGCGGAACCTCTGGGTTCCGTGGAACCCCGGTTGATGTATGATATTATATTGCTACACAGTTAACCTGTAATATTGATAAAAGTTTCCAAAACGTTTGAATTGACAACTTTTGTGGTATATTTACATATCATTCCAGAATTTTTTAAATTTTAATTCTCTTGAAATCGATGAAATCACCCCAATAATTAGTGGAAAATTAAAGCATGTTAAACGATTCCAAATAAAAATAAGGAAGACGCTAATTTCTCCAGAAATCTATATTAAATGACAACGATCGGGTCAGATTTGTATGTATATCAAGCACCATAACTGATTTAGTGCATAATGTATGTACGTATGTATGTATGTATGTATGTATGTATGTATGTATGTATGAATGTATGTATGTATGTATGTATGTATGTATGTATGTATGTATGTATGTATGTATAAATGTATGTATATATGCATGTATGTATGTATGCATGTATGTATGTATGTATGTATGTATGTATGCATGTATGTATGTATGTATGTATGTATGTATGTATGTATGTATGTATGTATGTATGTATGTATGTATGTATGTATGTATGTATGTATAAATGTATGTATGTATGCATGTATGTATGTATAAATGTATGTATGTATGCATGTATGTATGTATGCATGTATGTATGTATGTATGTATGTATGCATGTATAAATGTATGTATGTATGCATGTATGTATGTATAAATGTATGTATGTATGCATGTATGTATGTATGTATGTATGTATGTATGTATGTATGTATGTATGTATGTATGTATGTATGTATGTATGTATGTATGTATGTATGTATGTATGCATGCATGCATGCATGCATGTATGTATGTATGCATGCATGCATGCATGCATGCATGCATGTATGTATGTATGTATGTATGTATGTATGTATGTATGTATGTATGTATGTATGTATGTATGTATGTATGTATGTATGTATGTATATATGCATGTGCATTTAAAGTGACCTGTAGTACTGTATAATGCTTCAGGCAAGTGCATGTGCTGTCCTGCTGTGTTTTCGTATTCTTATTGTTTTCTTGTTCTTGTTCTTTTGCTACTATTGTTTGGTGAAATAAAGATTGATATCAAGGATAATTGCATTTGATTCAATGTTTGCCCGGCTTCAGTGTGCACATCTGAAGTTCGTAAGAGGGCATCATCAAATTACAGCTGTAGGCTATTTATTGTATTGATTTCAAAATGGCCAATGAAATCATCTTTAATGGATACCGACAGTTATAGAATGCATGCTGAGGGTCAGATGGGTTGAATTCCCCTTCCGCCAATTCAGATAGAAACATTTTGCTCTACACGCACAGCTATAAGGATAAGATTTTCAAGTGTTTTGTGAACATTAATCTAACGTATTCTAGACCAGAACTGCACATAAAAACACTTTAAAATGTTTCAAGCTGCAAGCAGAGCGGTACAACAAGTGTGATGCATAGGATTAATCAAATGGCGATTGTTCTCATTCTGGTTGGCTGAGTATTATTAAAATTACGCAGAAACCGTATATATAGGAACCTATTCAAAGAGGGCAAACTCATTTATAACCTAATCGCAGCTCAACGCCACAACACTCCTTCGCCCACAAGTGACAAATCTCGGATTCGCCAGAATTAGAATTAAACCTATCCAACTCATCCATATGCGCTAAGAAGCTTATGCACCTGTATATATAATGGTCTTATGTGCAAACCTGCTAGTATATATAATAGATACCCTACATACATTACACACATATAGCTGCATCTATATTTATATACGTATTTTTTGTATATAGTCTTAAATACATATATTATAGGCCTAGTCTATGCATTTATCTATAGTCTTTGTGTGCGGCTGTGTGCATGGCCATGGTCGTGTTACACACAGAAGGCATCGACAATGTAGGCCTTGGGTCACCGGGTAACGATGGAAATGATACAGACGCCTCGTACATGCGCAGCCCCCCCCCCACATCCGATGATGACGTCAAAAGGGAGTAGACTGTGTATATACTCTGGCCAACGAACACCACACAGATTGAAACTCAGCGCTCAGTAAGAGTAGTAGACTTCCATCTCCCACCACATGCACGGCAAAAACATCGACACATACACGCGTTCATACATACAATGTCATAGATACATACATACATACATACATACATACATACATACATACATACATACATACATACAATGTCATAAATACATACATACATACATACATACATACATACATACATACATACATACATACATACATACATACATACATATATACATACAATGTCATACAATGCATACATACATACATACATACATACATACATACATACATACATACATACACACATACACACATGCACACATACATACACGTTATAAATGCATGATCATGCATCCATACATTTGTTGTAGATACATGCAATATACACATATCATGCATTTAATTAACATGCATACATACAACATGCATGCAAGTATAAATTTTTTTACATACACACAAATATACACGCAGGCATAGGTGTATTGTACCGTATTTAAATATTTATAACATGTACACTTAAGTATCACACACACACACACACACACACACACACACACACACACACACACACACACACGCACGCACGCACGCACGCAAGCACGCACACACGCACGCACACACCTACACACACACTTACACCTACACCTACACACCTACACATACACACACACACATACACATGCACGCACGCACAGCAATGAATGGGTGGCTGCATTTTTGTCGTTTCATACCTCATAGTAAGCCAGTGTAATTGAATGCGATTGAAGACTTCAACTCATTCAAAGACTACGTAAGTATTTATGAGCGCCATAGAGGAAAAGGAAACACTGAGATATGTTATCTCCTTCCTTTCCCTCTTCCTTTCCTCATTCCTTTCCTCCTTTACGCCATAGAGGAAAAGGAAACGCTGAGACATGTTTTCAGCAAATCATACATTTTCCATTATTCTTGCATCGGTTTTATGGACGTATAAACTGTGACGGGTCTTTATAAGTATCCGCTTCCTACGTCTTGCCTTCCTTCATTCCTTCCTTTCCTCCTTCAGTTCCTCATTCGGTTCCTCATTCAGTTCCTCATTCAGTTCCTCCTTCCTTCTTTCCTTCCTTTCCTCCTTCAGTTCCTCCTTCAGTTCCTCCTTCAGTTCCTCCTTCCTTCTTTCCTTCCTTTCCTCCTTCAGTTCCTCATTCAGTTCCTCCTTCCTTCTTTCCTTCCTTTCCTCCTTCAGTTCCTCCTTCAGTTCCTCCTTCAGTTCCTCATTCAGTTCCTCATTCAGTTCATCCTTCCTTCTTTCCTTCCTTTCCTCCTTCCGTTCCTCATTCAGTTCCTCCTTCAGTTCCTCCTTCCTTCTTTCCTTTCTTTCCTCCTTCAGTTCCTCCTTCTTCAGTTCCTCATTCAGTTTCTCATTCAGTTCCTCCTTCCTTCTTTCCTTCCTTTCCTCCTTCAGTTCCTCCTTCAGTTCCTCATTCCTTTCCTCCTTCCTTCTCTCCTTCCTTTACTTCTTCCTTGCCTCGTTTCTTTCCTTCTTCCTTTCCTCCTTCAGTTCCTCCTTCATTCCTCCTTCCTTCTTTCCTTCCTTCCTTCTTTCCTTCCTTCCTTCCTTCCTTCCTTCCTTCCTTCCTTCCTTCCTACCCTCCTTCCCATTCCTTCCTTCCACCCTTCCTTCCTTTCACTCTTCCTTCCTTTTATCCTTCCTCCCTTCCTTCCGTCCATCCATCCTTCCTTCCTTCCCCTTCCTTCCTTCCACCCTTCCTTCCTTTCACTCTTCCTTCCTTTTATCCTTCCTCCCTTCCCTCCATCCATCCATCCTTCCTTCCTTCTTACCCTCCTTCCTTCCTTCCTTCCACCTATCCTTCCTTTCACTCTTCCTTCCTTTTTTTCTTTCCTCCCTTCCTTCCTTCCAACCATCCTCCCTTTCTTCCTCCCTCCCTTCCTTCCAACCATCCTCCCTTTCTTCCTTCTTGCCTTTCTTCCTTCCTTCCTTCCTTCCTTCCTTCCTTCCTTCCTTCCTTCCTTCCTTCCTTCCTTCCTTCCTTCCTTCCTTCCTTCCTTCCTTCCTTCCTTCCTTCCTTCCTGCCTTCCTTCCTTCCTTCCTTCGTTCGTTCGTTCGTTCCTTCGTTCTTTCCTTCCTTCGTTCCTTCCTTCCTTCGTTCGTTCGTTCCTTCCTTCCTTCCTTCCTTCCTTCCTTCCTTCCTTCCTTCCTTCCTTCCTTCCTTCCTTCCTTCCTTCCTTCCTTCCTTCTTACCCTCCTTCCTTCCTTCCACCTATCCTTCCTTTCACTCTTCCTTTTTTTTTCCTCCCTCCCTTCCTTCCAACCATCCTCCCTTTCTTCCTTCTTGCCTTCCTTCCTTCCTTTTTTCTTTCCTCCCTCCCTCCCTTCCTTCCAACCATCCTCCCTTTCTTCCTTCTTGCCTTCCTTCCTTCCTTTTTTCTTTCCTCCCTCCCTTCCTTCCAACCATCCTCCCTTTCTTCCTTCTTGCCTTCCTTCCTTCCTTTTTTCTTTCCTCCCTCCCTTCCTTCCAACCATCCTCCCTTTCTTCCTTCTTTCCTTCCTTCCTTCCTTCCTTCCTTCCTTCCTTCCTTCCTTCCTTCCTTCCTTCCTTCCTTCCTTCCTTCCTTCCTTCCTTCCTTCCTTCCTTCCTTTCTTTCTTCCTTCCTTCCTTCCTTCCTTCCTTCCTTCCTTCCTTCCTTCCTTCCTTCCTGCCTTCCTTCCTTCCTTTCTTTTATTTATTTCCTCCTTTCCAAACAGAACAAGGCGACTTCAAATAACAGGGTGGAGCATACTTTAAAGAGGATCTGTTCGGCTAAATATTACTTAGACTTGAGAAAACCTTTTGTAACACCCTCAGCTTAACGCAAGCGTAACGCAACGTGGCTCTGCTACTCTCCACGCTCCTTTCTCCATGTGCCAGCGTTTAATGCTGCGGGTTATTTCTTCCGCTCTACCAGCGCAATGCTCGGCATCGAGACATACACACACAAGGCACACACGCATACATACACGGGAGTTGGATGCATGGACGGAGACATATTGAGTGGTTGAAAGAGAGATGGAAGCGAAGGGTAAAGAGAGCGCGCGCTGTGCATGTGTTAGATGGATGCGTTCTGGTTAGTCGAAGAAAGAGTTAAAGCGAAAGATCGCATTAGCGAAGGGAGTCATGCTCGTTCTGCTCATACTCTGCTCTTCGTCTCTACAGGGCTCCTCGTCTACGTAGATCCGTGGATTAGCGTCTGATCATCATGGAAGACGACCTGGAGATGGACTACATGGAAAGGTCCCGACTGCGAAGGAAGCGCATGTCCGCAGCCGTTAAGTCGGCCGCCACCTTCCTCTTCTCGCACGTCGGTCTGGCTGCGATGGTCATCGGGTACTCGATCATGGGTGGCTTCCTGTTCCGGGCCCTCGAAGCCCCGAACGAGACGAAGGAGAAGATCAGGATCAAGTCGATCAAGGAGACGACGATCGCCGAGATACGGCAGGTGGCAGACCTCTTCTGCATCCGAAGCATCAGCCCAGAAAACTTCACGGAATTGGTCAACGAACTCCAGGTCAAGTTTCAGACGCAGGTCTTCCTCGCCGTCAAGAACAACGGATGGGACGGAAAGGAGGAAACAGAGGTATCGGCGCAACAGTGGTCCTTCGCTGGATCCCTCCTCTACGCCGTCACAGTCATCACGACCATTGGTAAGCTCTGTCCAAACCATTCGAAATTGCAGATTTATATAGCGACACTTTAACAGAGGATAGAATTGGTCGGACACCATCAGAGACGACTTGAGATGCCTGGGGATGTCGTGGACTAGAGATGAGGACTAGAGATGGATAGAGACGAATGGAGAAGCTAGACTTCCTCCCGATGCAAAGACATGCACGGAAAGGACTGAGTACTATATTCGTTTATTTGGTAATCAAGCTGACAGATCACAGGCCGGAAGAAAACTATGCGCTACTCAAAACCTAAGCACAGCTTATTCACGAGAGTTTGGAAACGCTTTGTTTTCCTCCAACTTTGCACCGCTAGGCAATTTTACTAAGTAGGCCTATTGAGTACTTTAGCAGAAACTTATCAGTGGCGTTTCGGACCTGATAACACTCTTGAACAGATCGGTGCACTTGCGGAATCTGGCAAAGAGAGGCCAAGGAGTTTGTGTCTCACTTGCAGGTTGATAAACAACTTATTTGAACAGATTGGCCTAACGAAGAGGACGTCCAGAGTCCGTGCTGGACTCTGGACGTCCGGGGTGGGTGTTACGTAACAGAGACGAAGAAATGTGCGGTCAGGGTTGGAAAAGACGAAGATACGTAACTTCCGAAGATAAGGCAGGAGCGCAGCGTATACCAGACCGTAACGCATAATCAATAGGATCTTAAACGTAATGCGTTTCCGCACAGGGTTTACCAGTTCATGTGCAAGTCCTCGCACTTGAAACTGGCCATATGGCCAAACCTCGGCATACCGCCGATCAGCCGAGCTGGAACATTTAAAACAGATTGCTGCTGATTATGCAGGAGAGATTAGGCAATGCATAAAATGGAGTGCCATAGTCAATCCTGGTGCGTATCAGTGCACGCATCAGGGTCTATAAGCGGCACTTGAGTTGTAAGCACAAAATCCTCCTATGCCATAGGATTGATTCACAATACGATAGAGATATCTCCGCAACCGCATCTCTACCAATCGTCAAAAGGTCAAACGGAAACGACCTTTTTTATACAATATTGAAGACTGACTCTGATGAATCTCTCTTTAAGTGGTGCTATATAAATTTGAAATTACTATTACCAATTCCGCATTTTATACTGGCATCAGAATGTGTGTGTGAGATATTCTCAGCCACCAACTGAACGTATAGACGGTGCCTTGGAAGAGAGTATATAACAGCGATGCACAGAGCGCATAGATGTATGTTGAAGGTATGCTCAGATGTGTTTTACGACCAGATCCGGATGCTTTGAAATGCTGACGAATGTTCAGCGCACATGCGGCGCCACTGGCCCTAATGAATCTCAATTATGTTGGGGGAAGGAGGCTGTTACACTTACTGCCAACATTGTACTCTAACTCCTCCCTCTCTAGAAGTGAATGTGTTCAAACTGTCTACGCTTGCTGCTGATGATACCAGGCTGTACAGAGTGGTGGTTGAAGGGGCGGATACAACGCGCGAGGATCTAAGAAGACCTTACCACATGCATACATCCTACTTCTGACAGAGACTTTAGAAAATAGCTTAGCGATGCATATTGGGGGGAAAACAAATGGTTTCCACACGCTAGTGAATAAGCTGGTGCTCTGTGCTTAGATTATGAGTTACGCTTTAGAAATTTCGAGATTACGATTACGTTTCTGAATGGAGACATCCGTAAGGTATTAAAAGTTAGAAGAGAGTGATTTGGCAGAGGGAGCTCATGGGAGTGCAACGCCTCAAAGATAATGCGCTGCAGAAGCGTGAAAACTAATCTCATCCTAGATACACGCACGCTACGTATCAAGAGGAGAATAGTTAGCAGGGATACAGATTATGGTGATCTGATGACTCATCATAATGCCAAAAGACATTAGTCGATGATGGCTTCAAGTGATATTACAATTGAGTCATAATTCTTTAGAGAAGAAGCCAGGTCAAAATAGGATAGATTAGAGAAACCAGAATCCAGGCAATGGCGGATACGCAAGTTCAAAGCGATGAGTCTTAAGTTTAGAACTTAATGACATCAAAGAATTGACGGAACGAATTGAATTGGTCGGGAATTCCACAGATTCGGACCATCTTCCGAGAAAGCCCGAAGGCCCAACACTGTTCGGGTGCAGGGCTGTACAACAAGTTCCAGTGATCGAGTGAAGTAAAATGCATGTGTCACGCTGCCGCATTTCAACTTCCTTCTCATAATGCTGATCGTCCTCATGCATTTAGTACACACGTTTCTATTGTTCACAGCGCTCGACTTGCAGCGCGGAGATTACGGGTTCGAACTTCCTCTTCTGAGACAGATTGTCTGAGAGGAGGAAGAATTGTCCTTCGCTCACAATTCTTCAGCGTCATCGCTTGATCCTTGGTCATCAGACAATGACGCTTAATAAATGAGTAAAGATAATAATTTGTATTCTGTTCGGCAAACAATTTTAAGCTGTCGCAAAATGCATCTGTTTATATCAGTTAGGTGGTCATTAGTGCAGGGCCTTTGTGATGTACTTATAAAGTGCTACGTTAAGTGGCGTGATACATACATACAAGATGCTTGAGGTTGTACAGATAACGGGTCAGGACACAATTGGAATAGTTCATCCATGTATGGCGCTCCCCCTATAAGCTGCTGCTCCCCATGTGGATTGAGGCTCGATGATGACGCAGTCCGGTGCTATCCCTATTATAAGAAGCCTTTGCTTCGGGGCTAATTTACGACTTGTCTTGTCTTCAACCGTCCTCAGTCCGAGGATTGGCCACACCACGGAAAATGTCGTTCCATCCACCTCTGTTTCTAGCCTCTTTTCATAACCCGTCGACGATCTAAGGAGGTTGTTATGTCCAAGACTGTTTATATCAATTACTCAAATTTTATGTCTTCCTTGATCCAGGAATAATTGTGCCTGGGATAATCTCCTTCTCCAGACAATCTCCACTCTTCCGTAGCACATGCCCGAAATATGAAATCTGCCTCCGCTTGATCAATGCGAGTAAACTCCTTTCTACTCCAACAGTTTCCAACGCCCACTCGTTTGCTTTCCTTACAGTCCATGATACCCTGAGTATCTACTTCACTTCATTTCAAAACAATGCATTGATTCTTGCCTCCTCATCCTTCTTAATGGTCCAGCCCTCACAATCATCAGCGCCGTTGCGAGGGTTGTTTCAGCGGTGCCATGGAACAGGGCGTAACTCAAGAGGGGAGCACACATTTTTAGATGGAATGATTTAATTATTACATTGAGTACTTTATCTTGAAATATAATATCCATTTAAAATGAAATACATATAATAAAATTAAGTAACAGCAAATAAAAGTATATATATAATATTAATAGATGGATACCTGAGAGTGCATGCGTTTTTAAAAATTGTCGTTTGAACATAGGCCTATTCATAATAAATATTATATTCGAGGTAACAAATTTGGTTGCTATATTTACCCATGGCACACAGCGCAATTATAGCTTGTTACGTTCCCGACAAGCATACATCGCTACTGGCCAGTGGTCACACAAGAACCTTCATAAGTTGTATCCTTGTGTCAAGCAAGATGCTGCGACTTTCTAGATTTGTTTCAGTGCTGTCTCAATAAACCGTCCCTTCGCTATTCTTGACGGTAGTCTATATTTCTACTATACTCAGTGCCCTCGGTTATAAGTGAGCCAAGTTATGAGGACGTGTCAACATGCATGAATTCCTTTGTGTCCAAGAGGACAGATCACGCTCCATGAAGTCCCGGTTAGCCAATTCCAATTGTAATCGTTAACTCCAAATTTCTAAAGCGCTAATCTTTTGACATGTGTGGATGTTGGTTCGCATACCGATGGTGGATATTTCAGAGATTTAAATCTGAGGATAGCACGGTCCCTACACGGGAACCTTCAATGACGTGGCACCCATGCATGCAAACGGGCAGCGGTGGTGAAGGATCTCACCTGATCAAATCAATGAAAAATGGGCAGGGTCAAGGCTATACGGTCGCTATAGAAACCGTGTACATTTAGATCGACGGCTTGTCGTGCAGTCTTGTACGAGGTGGAACTGCCAGACACGCCTTATGAACTGACTTCATTTGGCTTCGCCTCAGTGCACACCCAAGCAGTGCTTCCTTACTTCAAAGTAACCAGCTGGTCTGACGAGAGGCGTCCAGATGCATGCCTGAGTTTCATCCCATGGGAAACTGGCAAACGCCCTGTCAGGTAAACCATTGTTATTGACTGGCAGAGTCACTCCGCGCTCGATTAACCAAGGTCTTTGTTAGTGCTGCTGAGATAGCAGCTGAAAGAAAAATATCAAAACACACACACAGCCATTATGTCATCGTATTGCTTCGTGATCTTTGAACCAACATGGCCTTGCTCTTATCAACCTCCTCGGCTGCAACTTCGCTCAGGTATCGCGAGATAATCGGGAGGTTACTTTCTTCCGTCTTCGCTTATCCACAGCCATGCACCCTGTGCTTCAATGCAACTGTTCTGCAACGGCTTTCTCGACCATCAGCGAAGACTAGCCATTGCAGATTAACGCTCCCTAACCTTGTAAAAGGCCATAGTTATGTACATCGGGTTAAAACTTTATTGTTATAATAATAACTAGCAAGAGACCTGAAGGATTCTCTCTGGCAACGGACAGCAGTGGTGAAGGATCTCATCCGATCAATTCATTAAAAAAATTAGCAGGGCGAGGCCATAAGGTCGGTATATAAAAATGTCTACATTTGCATTTATTCTAATTCCTTGGCATATGGGCCGCAGCCTCAACTGGGATGTCACAGTGACTGAAATTGTAGCTTCTTCTTACTTGCAAGGTACTGCCATATCGGCAGCTATTTAGCTGCGGGACTGGTGGCATTCCGGAAAAAATGTCAGCGGCTCTAAACACACCATACTTGCCTGGCTTGCATTCGAAACCCTTCGTTCCGTTAACTGCAATGGACTGGATTTTAAGGACTTGAGGCGTTGCCTAACTCAAATTTCTGGAGACCATAAAGAAACTTGCTACCTCTTCCAACGTCTTGCAATCATCATTCAGCGCTTCAATACCGTTGCCTTCCGTGACACTTTGCTCAGCAGGAACTCGACGAGTTATAGCCCTTCCAGCGTTTCATTTTATTGTCTCCGGACATTGTTTTAAGATCCAGACAGATCATGTCTATTTAGGGAGTAAAAATTTAAGAAATTTATTATAACTATTAGGCTTATTGTAAGTTATTGTTGTTATAATAATTATTATTATTATTTTGCCCCGAGGTAAAAAAAAGGATCCCTCAGGGACTTCAGTATCATTTAGAAACAGGGATTTTTCTGGAATGGAACCCATTCTTCAAGGTCTAAGTTGTTAAAGATACTCCTAAAGGCCACAACGTTAAAGCGCTGGATTGTCAGCGCAAGGCGTTGCAACAGCTATAGGTCGTTTCGCCAACGTCTCCCGTAACGGTGCTGAGGTTCTGTCCCAGAGTAGAATGGACGGCTAAGCCCTCGTTGTTTATCGAGCCTCCCAGGGTTTCAAATGCCAGAGGAACAAACAGACTGGTAGCAGACAGTTGACAGTATTTGATGGGTTTGCTGGCTGGCTGTCGCCTTCTCGGGCCCCACACCCGCCGCCCGATAAGTATCAGGCCGATAAGAAGCGGCCAAGGTATCGGTGACCAGCACGCTAAGTAATGAGGTGAGACCCATTCGGTCTTTTGCCGTCAACCCTCTAAGGCCCGCAGGTTCCTCAGTGGAGGGGAAAACAGCGCATGTCAAACTGCGAAAATTATGTTCAGAGTCGCGTGTCTGGAAGATCGACCTGTGGGCAGGACAGCCCGTGCAGGATATCGGTGGCCACGGGAGATCCGCAAGGGCATCTATGCGGTTAACAGAGGGGATCCCCAGCCGGAGGCCAACCACCATCCTGACCGACTCACTCATCATCTAGTCTGAGCCAGCAAGAGGTAATAGGGAGAGCCAGCAGCCAGTCGCCGACGTGCGTGGCAGAAACCGCTCTGAGGCGCGCCCTGATGGAGAGGGTCCGAAAGCCCGGCGTATAGGTCGGAAATGATTTTGCTTGTCAGAGGTTCTCCCACGTTGGTTACCTGTGAAGCTGCATTGAAATGGTCGTCAGCCAGCGGGACAGCATCGCCTCATGTTGTGGGTCGACAGGGACATCTGGCTCACAGGTCATCTAGCATCAGTGACATGCCCAGCAGATTGCCGACGTTTACAATCTCAAATTATTATTATTAATTAGCAACTTCTATGGCGCCGGAGTCAAATGCACAAGGCATCAACCGATGACGTACCAAAGCCACGACGTAATCAAGCCAGTTTCCAAGAGAGCAGCCCGTTGAGACAAAGAGACAGCTTATGGAGGATAAGCATTTTGGAAAAGGAACGTCTCAATCTGAGAACGAGATGATTATAAGCAACTGAGCGGGATGAACAGATACAGAGGGAGAGTTCCAAAGAACCAAGAGACCCGCTGGCAACGGAACCTCTGAGGTCATCGTATAGCCTATATGTTTTTCTACAGCTACCGGTACCGTAGGACATCGTCTCTGCTTATTATTCAAAAGTGCGCATATGCTCTGAAATATAGCTGAACAGCGCACTTGGCTAATTATTGGAAGAGTTATACTACAGTAGAGTGCGCACTGAAGGCATTGAACTTGTATTGAAGACTGTCTCACTGCGAGGTTGTAGGGTCGGTTCTCAATGGACGGAGCAGAGAAAGTCTTCAGTTTATCTCAACGGACTGAGAAGAGAGTTTCGCGATAAATGGTATTATCGACGTGTACCTAAGAAGTAGAAACCCGTAGAGAAGAACTGTAGGTTTCAATGCAAATGCAAGACAGGGAACAAATTTCGTCTTAACCGAATTTCTTATTAACCGTTAAGTAAGTAAGTAATCTTTTATTAGCACGAGACAAACCCTCATACTTTACAGCAACAATACATACAGTGGCGAAAAGTAGCAAAATAGCACAATATCAGAAGAACAAATCAACAGTTTGAGCGCCTCTGAGTAGCCCTCTACGTGAGGCGCTATATAAATGTCTTAATGAACGAAAGAGTAAATGCAGAATATGTCAGTAAGAAACATCTTTTGGCTCCATGACTGACCAGCAGAAAATAACTCAGACACAAGGATCATGGATGTGTGTAGGCCTAAGTAACCGAATGTGCGGCTGTTATCAGCAGAAAATAACTCAGACACAGGGATCATGGATGTGTGTAGGCCTAAGTAACCGAATGTGCGGCTGTTATCAGCAGAAAATAACTCAGACACAGGGATCATGGATGTGTGTGTAGGCCTAAGTAACCGAATGTGCGGCTGTTATATTCAACCATTTACATTTAGATGCCAACGGGTGTGCAACCGAATCTTCATCCAGTATTTCATTGTGGAACAGAGAATACCCTGGTACGGTTCAACGATGAACAGCTCAGATAGATGGGAGTTCCTTCTAATCCAATCAAATCTATTATAATTGTAGGCCTACTCTAATCAAATTGTAATCTAGTCTTATCCTAATATAATTGAAATCTAATTGTTATCTATTGTAGTCTAATCGAACGACTTATAAATTATGTCCTTAGCATCAATCGCGATTCGCTTCAGATGGAATCGCAGTAAAATCCTGATCTGTTGGAGATGGAGTGCCGGATTAAATCATAAGCCAACTAAACCATGGTTTAGGACTTTAGGGCCTCACAAGTTCCACAACGCTTTGAGGGCCCTAAAATCACTAATCAGGAGCAAATTCCTAATTTTGTATAATTTTAAATAATGTAGTTCTGTAAAGTGGAAGTTGTGCAACCTAAATTAATAAAAAATAATTTTAAAATAATTAGGGCCTATTATAAAATGCTTATAAAATGATAAAATGATTAGTAAACGGTACGCGTGCAATGCATGTATTATTATTTAGGTAATAATTTCATTAGAAAAAACATACATAGCTTATCATGTAGAACTTTGCGTTCAGATCATACCAGTAGGCCTAATTGGCTTGGCTTTGGGGTTAGGGCCCCTGGATATCTGAACCCGGCTCTTGGCTTAGGGCCACCGGAAGTCTTAATCCGGCCCTGTGGGGGAAGCCATGCAGGCTGAACTCAGACACATCAGTCAGTCCAGAAGTTAGTTGAAAGACATGAGTATTGAGCAGGGCCGCATTAAGGCTAGTGCGGGACCGGGTGCTGTGATCACCTATATAGTCATCAGCGCGGGACCCAATTACAAGTACAATAGAAAAATGCTATGTAGGGCCTACTTCCGAAAATGCGGGGCCCTCAAAACTGCGGGCCCGGGTGCTGCAGCACCCTTAGCACCCACCTTAATGCGGGCCTGGTACTGAATAAAGCTCGACTATTCTGTTCGAGAAGCAGGAATGAGCAAAGAAACCCAATACAGAAAAATATACGAAACGATGATACAACCGATTTTCCTATAGAATGTTGAACCATGCGAAAGCAAGATGAGAAAAGAATTCTTACAGCAGAAAAGAGCTGGCTGCGGAAGATCGCAGGAATTTCAAGACTGCAGAAAACAAGAAACGATGACATGAAACAATCATAGAGATCCAAACAACTCTGATAGACAAAGTCGTTCAACGAAGACTCCGATGGTTTGGACTTGGCCCAATGTAGCGGGGTCTACGAGAAACCGTCTGGGGTCGCCGGTGTAACCCAGAACATACTATTCGGTTATGTATTATTATATTTTTTTTCTCTGGATGGTTAACGAATAGGAATGAAATGAAAATGAAAAATGAAATGAATGCAGAGAGAATGCCAGTTGACCGAATCCCACACAATGCACTACATGCAAGATTGGAAGGAAAGAGACACAAGACCAAGACTACGTTGGATAGATAATATAACTGAGGACCAGGGCTGTAGTGGTAAAATTTGAGGTGAGTATACGCTACCGGTGACCAGCGGCGTAAAAAAAATTTGAAGACCTTTTTTTAGGAAAAATTTCAGACTTTTCACCAATTCTCGGAAAATTTTCAGACTTTTTACGATTTTGTCTCTGAAAAAGTTGATGACCTTTTTTTTTTTTTTAGTCATTCGCCCTAAAAACCTTCAAAATTTTCGTTCCCAGAGGTAAGTATACGCTGTATACCCGCGTATACCCTCGTCTACAGCCATGGGTATACGCTCTCAAATTTCTCTAGAGGTAAGTATACGCTGTATACCCGCGTATACGCTCGACTACAGCCCTGCTGAGGACATAACATCACTTGGACTAACACTAAGGGGGGGGGGGCAACAGACTTGACAAATGACAGAGGACAATGGAGATCATTTATTCGTACCCATCGCCGCCAAATGGCTGGCGTCAGGAACTGATGATGATGATGATTCTGTTCTTAAAAGAGCAACTGGAAAATCCTGTGATATATATCTTTTCTCAGTGAAGACATTCGTCGTCTATATAATTATAGGCATATATTGAACATGTATACAGAAGCAACTATATATAAACATGCATACATGCCTATATAATAGTATGTATATATATATATAAGCATGCATACATGCCTATATAATAGTATGTATATATATAAGCATGCATACATGCCTATATAATAGTATATAAAACATATATATGTGTGCATCATTCGCCAACAGAAGAACTTGGTTAAAGCTCATGCAAGAATCGGAGTTGAGTTTGTGGCAAGTGGTAAAACATACGACTGTAGAGATGGATTCGTGTAGGGATCATATAAAATAACAGATGGGAGAAGAAGGATAGGGAAGAGGTCCGGGCGAAGGCTAGACAGGTCTTGTCTCTGCAGTGCATACTTTTTGCGGACATTTAAGTGGCTAACTTGATTGTGCAGACTTGGTTTTCGGGCAGCTGAGCCGACAGAGAAAAGAGTCTGCAACGCCCTGCATGCTCCATGGCATATCATGTGCTGTTGGGGCGGCGGTGGCGGCGGCTATGGGCTGCAGAGGGTCGGAGCAGAGGAGTTCATGAGATGAGCAACGTAACAAAACACCAATACCTAAGCATGACTATGCGCGCATTGATATATGCCCACAATACACATTCACATGCATATATACGTGGGCTTATATATATATATATATATATATATATGTATATATATAAGACATAGGACCATTTCGGCTAGGTATCCGACCCTTACGCTGAACTGGTCGTATTTCTTAGTGATAAAACCATCCTCGTGCGTATCACTTACTTCCGTTAACCGCCGAATATTTTAACGACTTCGTAAAGAATGAAAACCTGTCAAAAAAGACTAAAAGTATAAAAATATAATGGGATCTAGAATGAAAATGAGATGGCTAGTTCTGTGTTGCAAATTGTAATAAATAACCATTTTTCTTGTCTGCAGACGTAGACCCCTATATATACGGCCACCCGGTTGCCCTTCATTCTTCCCTCTGCATCTCGGTGACCGTGAGGGTCAAATTCACACGATCATCGCCACAACTACCGACAGTTAACCGCGATCCGCAAGGGTGTGGCCGCCATTCGAACTGGCAACGAAGATGTATTATCTCACCCGATCAATTCATTTCTAAACTGAATAGGATCGAGACTGTGTAAGGTCGCTATATAAAAACGTATACATTTACATTTTGCCTTTTTATTTGACAACAGGTGATGTTGCGCTATTCCTTACCGTTTCCGCGTGCGTCACAGACGCTTATCGACTGCTCCCCCCCCCCGGGGGCCCCTTCCCTCTGAACGCAATGTCATTCATCAGAGCAGGAAGTGCCGCCTTCTTTTGAAGCGAAGTTGAGTCCGAGGCGAATTTAGACCGAGCGGTGTTTACACCTTCCCTTCGGTGTGTATATGGAAGGCTAATGCCGCGTCTGGAAGGCTTGAAAGGATCTGGAAGAACAAAGAATGTGCTGCCATAGTGTTGAGTACGCGGCTGTACGGATCTGAGACCCGGCCGATAACAGTGGCCAACAGAAACAGACCATGGAGGTGGCACGTCATAGGCGGCTGAGGGGAAATCTGCATCTGTCATGACGTAATAAAATATCGAATAAAAACATAGGATAGCGGACGACAGACGATTAGATAAAGAACACTATTAGAAAGACAAAAATTAAAGTGGGACACCGTAGTTCGTTGGGAAAAAGACGGAAGAACCAACCAAGTGAAGATCTGGTTTTCTGAAGGAAAACTGAGAAGACCACGATGGAAATGGCCGGAGACCACCAGGGACGACCTGAGGTCAGTGGCGTAGCCAGGTTTCAACACTAGGGGGAGCGAGCACATGAAAAAAGGCCCCAACTACCAAAATAAATAATTATCGGCATTCACGTTGCAAAAATGCTTTGAATCTACATGTAATTAACACAACTAAATTTCGAAGCCACATTTGTAAAATGCTCAAATTATCTATTAGTTGTGCTATTTATTCATTCATTCATTCATTCGAGGATTTATATAGCACCTCCTCAGGGGGGCTACTCAGAGGTGCTCCCGACTCCTGCACGGCCAAACAAGACAGTTTCCAATCGAGTATAGAATGTATAAGAGGGAGTTCTCTGGAACAGGCATAGATCCGGGAAGCCCGTTCCATGCCGTCGGGCCCACCACTGAAAAACACGGTTCTGCATGATGGTGGCTGAGTGGGCAAAAGGCACAATGAGTACCAATTTGCCCGAAGATCGGAGGTGGCGACTACCATGAACTCCCAGCATGGGGCGGAAAAGGACCCGCTGATAAGCTGGAGCGCATCCCAGCAAGTACCTCCAGACCAGGGAAGCAACCCTTATACCTCCAGCATATAACCAGAGACCTGACCAAATTTTGATATTCGACCAATAGCGAAAAAGAGGGTGCCTTCTAACATTTTTGAGTAGGCTAGCCATGGGGAGTATTCTTTCAACCATGCGCTTCGAAATACCCTCCCGTCACAACGTGGAAACACGTACGATTTGGAAGGTGTCCAACACTCGGTGGGCCTAAGTAATTTGTACTTCAAGTCATTGGCCATCGTTATGGCTTGGTCGACATAGCGTCCAATGTGAAGTTCGTGGAGTGTGAGGGTATCCGCAACCGTCATGCTGGGTTAAACCTCAACGGGATTGGTAACTTGGAGAGTTGTTCATTCTAGCTTTGATAATCGACCAATAGCGGAGAGAGGGGCCTTTACGGTGGTAGTGTTACTACTACTAGTAGTGGTCGCATAATTGAGCTGTTCGGACTCTACGGATGTAGTCACTGTACTGTCAGTTAAATTTTCGTTTCTTTAAGAAATGTCTAATGTCCATCTGTAAATATTAAAAATTGGAGACGTTATATTTTCATGGAATTCAAATTAAACTTTTACTAAGTTCGTCAGGGTTACGGTTATTTGGTATGCATAGCCAACGTAAAAGAAAAAAGTTAATAATTGAATTATCATATTTAGCCTAATTACCACGAAACTGAAAGTGGAAGTTAAACACAAGCACACTATCAATTTGATTATATTACTCATTGAGCTTATTATATATAATATAAAAGAAGCTACTGTCATTATTTTAGAAGATTAGGCTAGGGCCTACTACAACCAGCTTCCGACTTGGAGTAAAGAATTTGCGCAAATATTCCCTTACTCTATTTTCCTCCCTCAAAGTAGGCCTAATACGAGCAAACCTACCTTCCCAGTCGAAGGTCGAATCGGTTTCGTTCAGGGACAAGACAACACACGTGAAACGGCTACGTAGATAGACTTTATTCAGCGCTCACTTTTTCAACCCTCAACGCAGTCGACCCTCACAGTTCCTACGAAATTGCCCTACTCAGAAGTGTTCGTCTTTTTCGTTCGTGCAATACTGCCCGACTGACTCGCACAGCGTAGTAGTAGAAGTTTCAGTTTAACGACCCGTGTGACAACAAAGATCAATAGATTCGCATTCCTCCTTCATCCAGGCTTGGGACTGGTTCCGAAGCTAGAGGGGTAGGCCTATATTTAAAAAGTCTGGCAGAACGTGTGTTAGCTGGCATCTAAGGGAAGAAGCTGATTACTTAGTCAGAGACTGTGGATCCAGCCAGTGTCAATAATATGTGTTTATATATATTTGTGTGTATATATATATATATGCATACATATATATGCATATATATATATATACACTTCTGAGTAGGGCAATAACGTCCTGACTACCCGGTTCCCCGGCCAGACCTGTTATCTTGCATCGATCGGCTAAAAACAACACAAGAACCGCTGGTAAAGGGAATACGATACCAATTAGCCGAGAGTCCGACACGTGTGAATGCATTTGACCTTCTCGGGGTTGACAATATGAATCTCCATGTTACCCAGAGAGAATTCTATACGTTAAATTTTCAAAGATATGCCTAAACAAAGACATAGGTCCAACTTGTAGAGCGTATACCGTATTTTAACGGTCGGTACACTACTCACGTTGAAAATCGTGTTGTAATGATCATAATAAAAAAAATTAAATTTAACGATTGGAATAAATAAATTGTGAACGATTGAATAAATAAACTGTGGAAAAGGCCCCACATCTTGGAAAATGGTCTCAGGGGGAGCGGCCGCTCCCCCTGCTCCCCCCCCTAGCTACGCCTCTGCCTGAGGTGCTTGGGGATATTGTGGGACGAGGCCAGTGGACTGGAGATGGACAGAGACGAATGGAGAAGCTGCGTTGCCCGATGTTCAGACCACTTGTATGGGAAGGACTAAGTACAGAATATTAAGCAGTGCTATGATTCTTTACGAAGTTTGATGTTTGCGTCATATGGACTGCTTAAGTGACAAAATTCTTCCTTACTTTTAGGGAATATATCTGAGCTAGCAATTTCTTTTCAGGGTGGGAATTGTCGGAGGTTCAACCCCCTAGTCTTTTTCAGGACCCCACAGTTAGGTCTTCATTGTACACCCCAGGGGTTATGTTTTCAACCCCTTCAATTGTGCTAGTGTGATGTAGCATTATTTGACTCTGAGCCTCTGACAAAGAGAAGACATTTCCATGGTGTATCATGTATGCATTTTTGAATTTTCTCAACAAAGGAATTGGTTTTGATTCGAGTCTGACTTGCAAAACTGCTAACGTTGAAATCAACTGCTTTCAAATTTCATCAGATCGCACAATACGGATAAAATGTTCAACCCCAAGTCTTTTTTCTACAATTCCCACACTGTTTCTTTCACGACATTCATATGGACGTCATGTGATGTTAGACGTCGAGTTCTGCTGTGTCATCTTTTGTCCTCTGATGACAAATAAGACGTCTTCAGAGACAGGGTCCACACTCCACAATCGATCGATCTATCTTTCCGGACGACGTGTTGTGGTCTCAAAGCCGGGAATGCCTCCGCTGCTGTAGCTTGGGGGGGAGGTCGTGTGCCAATTATATTCTTATGATCCTTATAACTGCATGTGCGTCGGCAAGGACGAAGAAAGGGAGTCAATTCCTCTGCAAATGGCTCATTTAGCTAATTTAGTACGTATGTATATATGTGTGCAGGATAGCACTGTGTAGGCCTATAGCGTATTTAAGTAACTCACAGTGGCTCTTCTGTCTAGTAGGCCTATGTATAAAGGTGTGGATAAGAAACAGCATCGCTGTTAAGTAGGACTCTACTACGTCACCTGAAAAGTCATAGGACCTATTTGAGCAGTTTTACGTCTACATGATGGAGCTCTTACATGTCAAAGCAAACGTTCCCGAATTTTGTTGAATATCAAACAGACTGTTCAGGTAATTCATTAGTATTTTAAAAATATATAAATTAAGGATTTTTGTCTTTTCTTAAACAAACGTTTGCTGTAGAACAGAGCTACTCGATCAGTCTTCTTGTGTGCAAGTCCAGAACTAATTTGTACTCGTCCTGGATCGGGACCATACAGTCCCGTCTCAAGAAGAGGTGTTTAGGCCTGACTTAGCCTACAACTTATAATACCGTGATAATAATAATAATCTGGCATTTATAAGGCACCTAAACAAAATGACCTCTTGCACGATAGCGCGTAACAGAAAATACACTATTTATGGTACATCTTAAACAGGTAAGTTTCAAGGTCAGATTTCAAGATCGAAGGTGACAAGGATTTGCGCATAAAATCCGGGAGTTTGTTGCATTCAAATGCAAATGCTCGATTTCCAAATTGTCTGTGTGATCGCATGGTGGCGAAGTCACCTTGAGATGACTATCGCAGTCCTCATCTGGCTTGAAGAGAACAACATGGAGTAACCAGCGAAGAGACGTATAGAGGAGATGAGTTTGTGTAGACTCGATACATTAGGAGACAGATTTTGAAGTTAATGCGAGCTTGTATGGGAAGCCAGTGCAGTTCACGAAGGGTCGGGGTGACGTGGTCCCGAGGAGTGAGATTTTTGACAAGCTTTGCAGCGTAATGGAGAACAGTCGTGAGTGGTTGAAGAGTAGATGCAGGAAGGCGCTATAGTAAATGTCCATACATACATGAATACACACACAAACATACATACATAAATACATTATATAATATATACGTACGTGCGTGCGTACGTACATACGTATATGCATACACACGTACATACAAACACACATATTACATACATACTTACATACATACATACATACATACATACATACATACATACATACATACATACATACATACATACATACATACATACATACATACATACATACATACATACATACATACATACATACATACATACATACATACATACATACATACATACACACATACATGCATGCATGCATGCATACATACATACATGCATGCATGCATACATACATGCATACATACATACATGCATACATGTTCATACATAAGGCTTTTCTAGCACAACACTGGATGGGAGTAAACACTGAGGAAGATCGGTTGTATGCAACAAGTGTGGAATCTGTTTCTGTTTCGCTGAACGTCGCTCTGCCCACAAAAGAATGCTACGTGGTCTCTATTGTGAACCACGGCCTGCCGTTTGCACGATAAGCCCTGCTAATGCCCGACACGTACATATGCATACCAGACCATCTATACAGGACACAGCTCGCCGTATCTTCCTGGTCGCTATAGATGAACATCAACAGCGCAGCAGCGCTCGTGATTAAGTTGGTGCCCTGCGCTTAGCGTTCAAGTGGCGCTTTAGACATTTGGAGTTTACGATTACGTAAACTTGGCGGTTGAAAGGAGTGGCATGGCGATGGTTTACTATCGTCGTCGTTGCGCTAGAGTCGATGGATCCTTGGAAGCACAGTATCACAATGCAGCTCAGTTCCTAGAGAGGAGTGCTTACAGATGTAAAGTCTTAACACATGGAGTTTTCTCGTTACGTATATAACGTATATATATATATATATATATATATATATATATATATATATATATATATATATATATATATATATACATACATACAAACGTTTATATAACTATTTAGAAGAAACAGAATGTATAGACCTACATTGTATATATTTAGACCTATACCTTGAAGTAAAGGCTTACATTTTCAGTGTATGTATATATACTGAGGTGCATTTTTTTTATCCGGGTCTGTTTTTCTGACTGCATCTTTTTTCGATTAGCCAATGCCTTAGATTTTGTGCAGCACTTGACCCTCTCTGTAGTCGACCCCAGTCGACGACCGACCGATGGTTCTTACACCGATGAGTCTGGTTCGAATCCCAGCCGTAAATCTAAACTTGATTCAATGTGTTGGTTTGTCTGATCGGTTGAGTTGCCTCAACCGAATTGAGATTTACGCGGGATGTTTTTAGACAGTCTCTGTATACGTTGGTGTAATGGTCGTGCAGGCCAGGTGTACACAGAATCGGTGCATAGCGTAAACATAGCAGTGTATGTTGCCAGCTGGACCCATATGGACTCATATTGTTATAAAGGAACACATAGGTCCCATATGGGTTGCATCAGATGTTTATGACCATGCTGCAGGCAGGGCAGCGTATGTTTTCTGCGCATAGTATGCATAGTAGCAGCTCTTGATGGACGGGTAACGAAAGAATGTTTCTATGGCAGCTGCACCATCATCAGCAGCATCAGCATCAGCTCTTGAGATGAACGCTGTAGGTCGATGGAATGAATGGATGACTGATTGACTGATGGATGAAGAAACTAAATATAGATCTCCTGTGGGGCTGCTGCGTTGTGTGTGTATCTTATCTACCCCCGAAGGTGTTAATTGTTTACGGACCTAATAGATGCCCAGATAAACATGATCAAGTACACTTAAGACGGCATTTCCTTCCTGCTCCCAGCATCCTCCAGTCAGCTGCAAACAAATTACACGTTTTTACAAGAGGAAGCTATCCATTCGAGAGCGTTTTAGACTGCTCTAGGTTTCTAATGTATGCCGAGGCAGTGATGACAAGTAAAGCACGTGCCAGCAAGATGTATGGTTTTAAAAGAAATTCGCTCGGCAACAGGAAGCCAACGTAGCATCTCTCGCATATAGGCCTATTGCAACATTTGCGAATATATATATATCGGCTACGACTCGGGCGGCAGATTAGGATGTAATGTAACGTAATGCAATGTAAATGTAATGTAATGTAAATCTCCGAAATTTCTCAGCGCCACACAAAAGCCACGTCAGGGAGACCAGCTTATTCACCGGCGCTATATCAAATCAAGTCCGCAATAGCCATGTCCGCCTTATCCGTTCCGGTGCCAGGTCAGAGTCCAGGGAGGTCAAGCCGAGGAGACAGCAGGGTACTACGGTGGTAATCGATGATGATGGCGGTTGTGTGGTGCTGCAGGAATGGAATCAGGATAGGATAGGATGGGTTGGACATGGCGCAAGCGGAACCCTGTGAGGCCAGCGGAGATTGAATTGCAATGATCTAGGCGCCTTAAGACAAGAGTGAATGAGGATCAGTGTTGATAGATTTCGTAGTATGATCCATATCTGGCGCAAATGGTGGAAGCAGCTAACCCCACAAAGGAAGTCCACGTGATACGCTGTCAATGAGTCTCCATCCAGAAGCAGACCCTATTTGCGGACGACTAAAGCTGTTGATTTGAAATCGTTCTTTCGTCAATCTTTAACCGTTGCCAAATATGCTCAATGCTCATTCATTCATTCTGAAAATTTATATAGCGCCCCTTCAAGATACCTACTCAGGAGCGCTCCCAGTCCAGCCACGGCTAAAAAAGAAACACTTAAGTGATTTGTTAAACGCAGGCAAATAATTAAGAGGTAGTAATCGCAGTTCCAGTGGGAGCCCATTCCAAGTGGAGGAACCCACAACTGAGAAAGCCCGGCGCTGCCCAGTAGAAGAACGAGCACGTGGAACCAAGACTGTCCAAGAGCACCCTCTGGTCGAGGAGCGAAGTGCCCGACGCGCTACGACGTCGGACATCGGGCGTATAACATAATGCGTCTTTGTCGGATTCAGACGATTAGACGACATTCATTTCTGTATGAATTCTACCACAGTTGCCCTTTGTAGAAGACACTCATACGAGGGCATCAGATGGGTCGCATGTGGGGTACATTTGCACGTCGTCAGCGAATTGGTCACTTCGCGCTTCCAAAGAAGTGACGGCTAGCCACATAGATGACATGAACGATAAAAATTTTATATCCCGTATGCTTTATAAAAACATTTATTAACTAGTCACTGAAACCTAATTTAGAGCTGATTTAATCGATTGCTGGGTATATTTTTTAAATACTGTGTAATCCTGTCGCGTTTGTGTCGACAGGAATTTTGGCAATAAACGAATATTGATAGATTGATTGAGATGTGGATTGAGTAGGCCTACTAAGCCTTGTGGGCACCGAGTGGCATTGCATGGGGTCTTCGGCATGAGGTGACTTCACTGACTTGCTTCTAGGTTCTCTCACCGTCTGCTCAGCAACTACTTTCCTCATGAGCTTCGATAATAATTTTAGAATCGAAATTAGTCGGTGGTTGCTATAATAGTTTTCGGCGCCAGTGCCAACTTCTTCAAGTCTGCTAGAACAATTGCACGCTCTTAATCTTCTGGTGGCATCCTTTGTTCAACAACGAGCTGCAGGGTTGCACCAGGAAAAGGAGCAGTTCATCGACAAATTCGTGCAGAAGGATGTCGGAAAAGGATCAGTCGTGCACCTTTTCGGTGGGAAAGATACCAGAATCAATTTTTGTTCTTCATCTATTTTCCATTTTGAATCGATCTTGCCGGCATCGTGCTGTCGAGTAGGCTATCATGAGCATGTGAACGAAGCTTAGCCCTCTCTCTCTCTCTTAACGTACGTCTCAGACTTTCTTAGTCATACAGTGCAGTAAACGATGAATCCTTCGATGTGCACGAACGGACCAGACGCGTTGAAATGTAATTCTAGAGCCGCCGGGTGTTCTTTGAATGGCGGGCGAAGTAGAATCCATTCAATGCAGTCCTTGTTTAGGCCTTGTACTCTTGGCAGAGGAGGTGATTGAAAATGTAACGGAATTTGTATATTTAGGCAGTTTGCTAACATGGAATAATGATTGCACAAGGGACATAAAGGCAAGAATAGCAAAGGCAAAGGGAGTCATGGCAGGACTAAACACAATATGGAAAACCAAACAAATTAGTTACAAGACCAAATTAAATATCTTAAAAACATGTGTGTTTAGCACAGCTCTTTATGCCTGTGAATCATGGACAATTAAAAAGACGGACCAGGATAAAATATTGGCATTTGAAATGTACTGCTATAGAAGGATACTACACCTAAATTGGACAATGAAGGTGACAAATTTGGAGGTTCGAAGAAGACTGAATATAAAGAAAGATTTAATGCAAACAATAATGAAGAGAAAACTAAGTCTATTTGGGCATATATGTAGAATGGATGACAACAGAAAAATAAAAACCGTGATGATGGGAATTATGGATGGAAATGGGCGGAGGGGCAGACCAAACAGAGAGTGGACAGACGACATCGAAGATTGGTGTAAGCAAGATCTGCACAGCTTAAGAATACTAGCACAAGACCGGGGACTTTGGAAAAAACTGATAGATCATGCATTGGACACCTACGGGCCTTCGGCCCACGGATCCTGATGATGATGATGACTCTTGACCTGCGAGAACTGAGCTGCTCGCATCGCTCTGCACTCTGAGTCAAACGACGGAGTGAGATGGCTACATGAGATGCGAACAGAGCAGGCGGTTAATGGTGGAATTGAGAGTAGTTTCCTACAAGTTGAACAGCTCAGCGCTCAGTCTGCCTGCGGGAGAGAGCGACCTTTTGTGCGCTGAGCTGTTCGACCTTTATCATGTAGCTATAGCCTACCTTTAATCATATTGGAACATTCTTTCTTTAGCCGTTTACATCTCTTGTAGGCAAATAGCGAAGTGCACATAAAATCGCTTCCGTTCAATAAGTCTATAGATATGTCTGTCTAGACAAACGGAATCAATTTGTATTTTTAAGCCTGGGCCAAAAAGTAGCCTACATCTTCCGTTAACCTTTACTTAGACGCAATGAGTCCACGTGTGGGATTAATCGTTGTATATTAGGCTTACTGGGAACACAAGATCGCTTGCCACTCGAGGGATCCTAAGAGGCTCTGGTCGACCTTAAATGACCTCCTTGGCCGTGCTCGACCTGCTGGACGCTCAGCTACACCACTCTTCTCGCCAGATACCTTTCTCGAGGCATTTACTGCGAAAGTAAATTCTGTCCGAGAGACCACTGCCGGTTCTCCTCCGCCGGTCTATACACCGACTAACTGTGAACTTTCCGCCCTGGATCCAATCTCAAGTCAGGATTTACGACGAGTCATCTTAGCTTCTGCGCCTAAAACATGCGATTTGGACCCGCTTCCTACATCTCTTCTTCAAGAATTCGTGGATATTTTACTCCCTTTCCTGACGGTCCTCTGCAACAGCTCCCTTCGTGAGGGCATCCTGCCTGTCTCACAGAAAAGATCCATCCTCATCCCGGTGCCTAAACGCGAGGGATTGGATTTGGCTGACCCTAATAACTTTAGGCCTATAGCTAATGTGTCTTTTATCTCTAAAATTATTGAAAAGGTAGTAGCTACTCAGCTTACTGTCCACCTTGATAAGAATGACCTTTTACCAACTTACCAGTCGGGCTTTCGAAAAGGTCACTCTACTGAGACCTTGTTGGTACGCCTCCTCTCGGACATTTATGGGGCCATTGATAAGTCACAGGTTACTCTATTGGCACTGTTCGATGTAAGCGCTGCATTCGATACAGTTGATCATACTATTCTTTTGACACGCCTCTCTACCTCCTATGGTCTCTCTGGAAATTTTCTTGACTGGCTTACCTCATACCTTCAGTACCGCTCTTGCATTGTGGCTTGTGGGTCTGCTAGGTCACCCTGGGTTCCTGCTCCATTTGGCCTGCCCCAGGGCTCTGTTTTGGGTCCCCTATTGTACATACTCTATACTGCTGACCTTGGTCCCCTCTTGGCGGCCAGTGCAGTCTTAAGTCAGTCCTACGCGGATGACCTCCAAGCGTATGTCCACTGCTCACCATTGGCTGCTGCTGCTGCAGTTCGAGAGATCGCCCGAGTCGTGGGGAATTTGGAGGCCTGGATGTCCTCAAACCGTCTACGGTTAAACCCGGCAAAGACCCAATATATCTGGCTTGCAAAAATTAACCTTGAGGGTCTGGCACTTGAATTTCCCTGGGTTTCATTTGCCTCCTCAGTACGGGATCTTGGTGTAATTCTGGATCAAGAGCTCACATTCATGCGACATATTAATTTGCTTTGTCGGGACTCTTATTATCAACTTCGTCAGTTAAGGGTAGTCTCCCGTACTCTGACGCAGGCAGCTGCTTCTACCCTTGTCCATGCGTTTGTGGTTTCCCGTCTGGACTACTGTAGCGCTCTTTACGCTGGCCTCCCAGCTGCCCGCCTTGGGTGTTTGGACCGGGTTTTGCGTGCAGCCGCACGTCTTATTGGTCGCGTCCCCAGATTTGGCCAGGTTTCTCTTTATATGCGGGATGTTCTGCACTGGCTCCCTTTCCCGCTGCGGATCGCCTATAGGGTCTCTGCACTGGTTAGGCGTTGTCTAGAGGGACTTGCTCCCCCATACCTGCGGGAGTTGTGTCGCTCTACCTCGGGGGTCTTGCGGAGATCTGCTCTTCGCTCGGCTGACCAGGCCGAGCTATTGGTCCCCCGCACGCGGACAGCCATTATGCAGCGACGTTCTTTTTCGGTCGCTGGACCTGCAACCTGGAATGGCCTTCCTGTTGCACTTCGCCTGGTCCCTATGACTCACTCTACCTTGTTTCTTGCAAACTTAAAAACTACTCTCTTTAGCCATGGTTGGACTAGGAGCGCTCCTGAGTAGATAACCTTGAAGGGGCGCTATATAAAAGCTCATTAATAATAATAATAATTATGGTCACTTAATCGTTGGCCAACTGTTAATGCTGTACGGTCTGCTCATCTGAAAATCACGTAATTTCCTTACTACCTGTATGTACACGGTGTCAAGACAAATTTCAAGAACTAATCTATATAGTTCTCTACAATTAAAAAGGGCATATATATGTGTTAGTTATTGAATATATGCTTAATATATATGTATATATATATATATATATATATATCTTACAAATATTAGGCCTACTGTATACGCCTCAAATATCTATATATGAATCAAGAGTATTTTTGCACTGATATTTATTTTTCCAACTGTCCCTCGTTGGCCTGGACTCATATTTACAAAGGCGAGTAGGCCACTTCCCAACAACATGGCATCTATAATATCTATAATACGCTGATCGATCCATTTCATATCATGCCTCTTGCTATACATGTATAAAAAACGCATTCCAAAGAGATCGTTATTAAAATACATTTTTTAGCCATAATAGTAAATAAGTAAAGAATGAAACTTCTATTCGACTTTTCCTAAAGATGTCGTTTTGGAGACAGCATTGAGACAGAACTGACATTAAGTCTAAATACCTCAGAGATCATCATCATCATCAGTTCCTGACGCCAGCCATTTGGCGGCGATGGGTACGAATAAATGATCTCAATTGTCCTCGGTCATTTGTCAAGTCTATTGCCCCCCTCAATGTTAGTCCAAGTGATGTTATGTCATCAGTTATATTATCTATCCAGCGTAGCCTTGGTCTGCCTTTGTGTCTTTTCCCTTCGAATCTTGCATGTAGTGCACTGTGTGGGATTCGGTCAACTGGCATTCTCTCTACATGTCCAAACCATCGGAGTCTTCGTTGAACGACTTTGTCTAGCAGAGTTGTTTTGATGCCTAATGATTGTCTTATGTCATCGTTTCTTATTTCCTGCAGTCTTGAAATCCCTGCGATCTGCCTCAGCCAGTTCATTCTGCTGTAAGAATTCTTCTTTCATCTTGTTTTCGCATTGTCCAACATTCCGATCCATATAGGAAAATGGGTTGTATCATTGTCTCGTATATTTTTGTCTTGGTCTTCTTTGTTAATTCTTTGCTCCTCCAAATCCTGTTCATTATTCCAAATGCTTGTGAAGCGCGTCCAATTCTTCTTTCTATATCTTTTTCATTGCTGCCATCAGCGTTTATTAGCCCTCCGAGATAGACGAATTGTTCTACTTGCTCAATAGCCTCTCCTTGGATTGTGATAGATATTGGTGTCCCTTTGGTCTTTTCAATCACCATTGTTTTAGTTTTCCCTGCGTTGATCATTAGGCCAAATCTTCTACTGGTTTCGTCAATCTGTGTCGTAATATCCTGTAGTTCTGTCTCGCTTCTAGTGAGGAGGCCAATGTCGTCAGCAAATCGAAGATTATCCACCAGCTCTCCATTTAGCTTTATTCCTGCCTCGGTATTGTTAAGGCTGAGTGACATTACTGCTTCTAACACTACGTTAAATAAGTATGGGGATAAGATGCATCCTTGTCGTACTCCAGTTTTCGTGTGAAAATATTCTGTGATCTTTTTATCTACTTTTATGGCACTTGATGATTTTCGATATATCTCTTGTATAAGTTTGATCAGTTGCTCTGGTATTCCTGCGTTTTGCATCGCTCTCCACATTCCATCATGCCATATACTGTCGAATGCTTGTTTGAAGTCTATGAAGTTGATGAAGACTTTCTGGTTGTGTTTTATGCTTTTTTCAAGTATCTGTCTCATTGTGAGTAGTTGATCAATTGTGCTTCTTCCTGGTCTGAATCTGGCTTGTTCTTCTCCGAGTGCTCTTTCAACATACTGTTTCATTCTGTTTTGTATCATTTTGGAGAAGACTTTTCCTGGAATGCTCTGTAAGCTAATGCCTCTGTAATTTTTGCATTCTTGTGGATCTCCTTTTCTTTTGTATATAGGGACAATTGTCGATTTTGCCCAGTCTTCTGGTATTTCTCCCTCTTGCTGAATCTTTGTAACAAGGGTATGCATAGCGTTAACAACTGTTTCTCCTCCTCCTTGAAGTAGTTCTGTAGTGATTCCATCTATGCCTGGTGCTTTATCCTTTTTCATTTTGTTGATAGCATCTCTTACTTCTTCCTGTAGAAATGTTGGCATCTTTTCCTCTGTGTTATTTATGGACAACTCTGTGAGAACCGTGGGATCGCTATTTGTGTCGACGTTTAGTAGCTGTTCGAAGTGTTCCTTCCATCGTTTCTGTATGCTTGCATCATCCTCTAGTACTTTTTACCATTTGCATCTTTGATTGATGACAGTTTGAGCTCAAATTGTCCACTCAGTAGTTTTATCTCAGAGATAGCTAGGCATAATCGTAATCTCGAGATTGCTACAGTACCCCCAAAAGCAAAGTCTCGGGAAGTCGCTTATTCACAGCCTAATCTAGCCTTCGTATAATTAATTTGTTCTAATAGAAAGGCTCAAACGTTTGAAAGACCGACGGTTGACCCATAAATACAAAGAACAAAAACATACGAACGCAAAAACACAAGAACACAAAAACACAAGAACACAAAAACACAAGAACACAAAAACACAAGAACACAAAAACACAAGAACACACACAGTAAACACAAGGAAAGCATTGGACTTGACGAACGATCGAAAAAATGGAGATAATTCATTAGCACCGTTTGCCACTAGATGCATAGGCCTACTGACGTCACGAAATAATGATGATTTGATGATGATGATGATGTGATGATGATGATGATGATGATGATGATGATGATGATGATGATGATGATGATACGATTACATTGAGTGCGAGTATAGACATACTTGAATGTTTACTTCTGGTTCTCACTGTCCCTGTGTGTCTCTGTATCCTTCTGTGTGTCTGTGTGTCTGTGTGTCTGTGTGTCTGTGTGTCTGTCTGTCTGTGTCTCTCTCTTTCTCTTGTATACATCGACCATCTGCAAAGTGAATGGTAAAATGTTTCCTAGAAGTAATGAAAAGTATTTGAACTGGAATGAGACGTACGAATATATACATGTGAAATCTGCTCATATCGTGTGGTTTGCGATTTATGATCTCAGCTGCTTCGGAGTTCAATCATGACCCGACAGCAGACAGCAGCATCGCAATGGAAGAATTTCCTCGTCCCTCATCCAATTCCCCTTCTTCCTTCCTTCCTTCCTCCCTTCATTTCTTCCTAGCTCCTGACTCAGTATCAGATTGCCGACATCTGGAGAATGCAATGTCTTATTTATTACTTCCTCAAATCACCAAACAACAGACTCATTTACTTATTATAACATCTATTAGAGTCAAGTATATATCTATCTGCACTGAACGAAATTTAAGTTATTAGAGGAGAAATAATGGGCCAGATGATAGGATTGTTACCGTTTCTTAAAATGGGGATGATTATGAAAAGGGTGGACTTCCTCCGTCAAATGAGTGTTCCTTTGACCTCCAAGGGCCTACACGTGAATCTATAGTTGGTTCCTATAGGAACTGGAGGATTGGTTATCTATGAATATCGGACCAGAACAGAAAAACTTGTTTATCAATCGCCGTTGTCAATAAAATGACTATGCCTATCTATATATAAACCTGTAGGCATGTATGTTATATGTACATGTATGTAGGCATTTAGCCTATGCATGTATGTTGGCCTATATATCTATGTATGCATGACATGTATGTTGGAATGCATGAAGATATCTGGACATTGATATATTATAAACCTCTAATGTTTAGCTGAATACGACTCTCGTGCACTAACTGGAACAGTTCGAATTCCCAGCGGAATGCTTTTCCAGACTGGTCCATACTAGCGAAAAAGAAAGCGCGCCTTGCTCAAGTGGCGACATGGAAGCGCGGAAGAAGAAGATCCCCACAGGCTGTAGAGCGCAGCAAAAAGTCCAGCTACATGCATGCATACAGTACTGAGGTGGTCAAGGATCGTCGAGGGGAACGAGTGGACCTTTGTCACGGTTGCGTCTATTGATTCATCTCAACGATTGACCTTGATCTGGTGCAACTGGTTGCAGCAGAACCTGTAGAGAGTCTAAACGTGATCCCCTGGAGTTAAATCCATCTATGCCACTTCCGTGAAAAGTACCAAGCGATATGTTCCGGATTCAGCCTAAGCCGATTTCTATGAAATCCATTTCTCGATTTCAGCAACGGCATTCCGTGCTATTGACAGACAAGCGATTGAGTGCATCCTGTAGATGGGACGTCATGTTCGGCTGACTCCATCAGCCTGCTGCCGAACCCGAACTCCAAGATTGATGATGGACTGAGTCAGATCGGCCGTGTATAAACAGAAGAGGCTCCAAAAATCAGAGCCCTATCGAACACCAAATGAAGCCGGTACCTGTCTAGCGGGTCTTCTGAACCAATAGCCAGTCTTGTTGTCCTCGAGACCAAGGTCTTGGTCTCGAGTGCACTCGAGTTCGTTTTTAAAAGTCTTGGTCTTGGTCTTGGTCTTGAGGTTCAAGGTCTTGGTCTTGGCCTTGGTCTTGAGGTTCAAGGTCTTGGTCTTGGTCTTGAGGTTCAAAGTCTTGGTCTTGGTCTTGGTCTCGCAAGACCAAGAGCAAGACCGGCTGTTAATATGAACAGTCATTTAACAGAACTCAAGAATTCTGTATCAAGCCTGCTTGCATCATACGACCAATATCTATGGATGGATACAAGTCATGTTGGTCAGGAAAACCCATTGGCAGCAGCAACAGTTATTCTGTATCAGACGGTATGATAAACCATGGGAAGATTTCAAAAGGACTCACTCACTATCTGTACATTTACATCCAGTGCTTGAAAAGCTACTGTGTGTGTGTCAGCGACTTCAGCACCTGTAGAACGTATTTTTTCACATGGCGGAATTTTTATGAGGCCCACCAGGTACGTCTTGGTCAGAAAATTCTGAGCGAATTGGTTTTTATAAAATACAAAAGGCATTTGGTATAAGAGTTTTCATGAAGGACTTTTGAATACAAATTCGGATTTCTCTGCAGTTTGCATTTAAAGTTAATTTGCTTGAATAAAATAAAAGACTCATGTTTTCATTAAAATAGCGAATATTCCGACTTGACAATTTTTAGAAGTCTTGACCTGATTTCGATTTTTTGGGTCTTGGTCTTGGTCTTGAGGTTCAAGGTCTTGGTCTTGGTCTTGGTCTCGAGGTTCAAAGTCTTGGTCTTGGTCTTGGTCTCGAGGTCCAAGGTCTTGGTCTTGGTCTTGGTCTTGAGGTTCAAGGTCTTGGTCTTGGTCTTGGTCTTGAGGTTTAAGGTCTTGACAACAAGACTGCCAATAGCCACTATCATCATTCGCTCATCGAGAAAGGAAGTGTGCCAAGATAAACTAAGGTTTATCAACTAAACCATGCGATGCTATAAGTCGAGTAAAAAGAATGTTATGCTTGACACTCTCAAACGCTGCCCAACAGAGCAAGTAGCGTCAAGTGTCCAACAGCGTCAAATGTCCATGAAGACTCATTGAAGAGTCGACCAAGTCACAGAATATGAGATGAGCCGCAACGTATACCTGCGTCGATGGAATGGCTTCTTCAAAAGCCTGCCTTTGGCATTAGGCTGCATGATTCCAGGTATACCGCAACATTTTTGCTTCGCCATAACTTCGTCAGAAATCTTTGATACGACGTAGGTCAGAGAGATTAATTGGTTTGTTGTTGTTCTAATTGGTTTGTTGTTGTTCTTGTTGTTGTTGTTGACGTTATCCGAATCCATCCCAGGAGTTTTAATCGATGGCCGTATAATTGTACGTTTTATGACCCGATAGCAGGGAGCCTTCTTTCACTAAGGGTGTTGCAGAGTCGTATCATCAGGAATGGCAGCAGCAGCATATCAACAACATCTTTAAGTAGGTCGGAATGGGTTCGTCTTGAGTGTCTCTGACGGTGAAGACAGCAACAGTAATCGCAAAGACATCGTCTGTCGCCATGTCAAATCTGTCTTGATGGATTTCAGCTGTCGAGTGGGAATGGGTCGAGACCTCTGAATCAAAACGAAGATGGGAGACTTTTTCGTCAAGCGGCGCTTATGAGGACTATGTGAGGAATGTCCAGTATATAGGCTATATAATTAAGGGAGTGAAATGCAGCCATGCATGCACATTAAAATCTGTTACATTAAATGTTGGTAGGCTAGTTTGCCTACTTTGCAGTCACTGTGGTCGACAGAATTAAGAACGCACTGCAAATGAGGGTAAGATCCTAAGAGGCAGATGAGGGTATACTTATATAATATAATAACTCACCAAAACCTCAAGTATTAAGCCTATTATAATTACATAATATAATTATATAATCGTATCGTATCGTATTTGTAGGCCCTATAGCGCCGCTCACAGCTGAGGCCACTGAGCAGCGCTGAGTAACTCACCAAAACCTCACCTCTTGCTATCTCTCCACAGGTCTTTCACTGAAAACTGAAAACACTGCTCCTTCGCAAATCCTATCCCGATTCCTCCTCTTCTCCCTACCTCCCTCGCCGTTTCAACCCTAAACACCACCCACCTTAGCCGTCTTACTGTCTACCTGACTGACTCCTTTGGATCTTGACCTGGAACCGATTCAACCGCCAGCCAGCCAGCCAGCCTATTGATTATGACTTGACTGAGCGCCTGTGAATAATCTGGTTCCCGTAACTTCGCTTTTTTGTGCGCTGTAGAAATTTCTGCATTGCGACTACGATTATAAGCGGCAGATGAGGGTAAGAGGGTTCCACGACAATTCGTCTACAGACTTTTCGTCTACGACAATTCGTCTACAGACATTTGGCCGACCGACATTTCGCCCACTATGAGGTTTCGTGTACAGACGAACAGTACTGTCATGGAATCTCGTTCTTCCAGCTTCTAGTTTTACCTCATTTTCATCGCTCCAGCTTCTAGTTTGACCTCTATTTACATCGTTCTTCCAGCTTCTAGTTTTATTTCATTTTCATCGCTCTTCCAGCCTCTAGTTTAAGTTTTGGACGAAACGTCATAGTGGGCGAAATGTCGGTCGGCTAAATGTCTGTAGACGAACTGTCGTGATACCGGGTAAGAAGAGGCAGATGAGGGTAAGAGGCATTTATTTATTTATTTATTTATTTATTTATTTATTTATTTATTTGGTGACCAAACAGAGTGGATAAACAAAACACATAATGCTTAATTAGGCCTAAATAACATAATCTGGCTACCAGGAGACCCAGAAGGGGTCATGGACCCTGCTACAAGGACCACCTGCAGGGTAGTAGCACAACGTCACGAGCAGTCGATCTAGCATCATTAAACGTGCAAACGATAATATCAATCTTAACTAAAGACTCGATAACGCATCTGGAGACTATACATATTTGTGCTCTTGTATTGCTGTTAATTAACTGTGAGGATGTTTGTTGATTTATGTCCTCGAACATAGAAGACCGTAGTTTATGCTTAACGAACAAAGGCTCAGCTGTTGCTGAATTAATGATGGTATTTTGTTTAAAGCACACACATGCACACACACATAATTATATATATATATGTATATATATATATATATATCATCAGACGGGGTCGACCCGACTCTGAGCAGGAGCATGACTGAGGAAAATCTTCCACTGGCCAAGATCCAAGTCAGTGCAAGGCGGAGGGGGTAGTATCTCTCTAGGATAAAGGAGATTCTTGGCTAAACTACCGCGGATTTTGACGATCACAAAGAGCTAATTGAGTTTCTTATCATCGTTTTGATGATTATTACAACGACGATGTAGATGATACTGAGTACGACGACGATAATTATTTTAAATAATTATTACAGTAATTAATTTTAACGTATTTCTCGCCATATTCTCACAGAGACATTTAAAAAGGTCACCTTCGGAAAAAACTCAAGCGTTTCATTTGCTCTACTTCCTGTAGTTTGATGAGGACGTTTCCATAGCGGAAATCCCGTCCAGAAAAAAAGCGATAGAGCTATCAGATTACCGGAGACGCCCCTAATCATATCCAGGGGCATCTACACCATGGAACCCTGGAGCAAATGCTCCTTCCAAGAAATAGAGGTGGGGGAGGAGAAACAGTCCATAGTTCAAAGCCTTTCACATTATCTACAGACAGTTACAGTGGCTGCAGACAGTGAGTTCGACAACATAATAAGATTTTCGGTTAGTTTATGGACTTATGCCCTCACTGCCAGTCGATTAAGATTGAATTCTTTGTTGCAAGTAGGCTAACTGTGTTGATCTGCTTAGTTAATTGCACTCATTGTTAAAAAATTCTATGAATGAGTGTTTTTCAAGTGACTGCTAGCTTTTGAATTTGCAATCCAGTGGTCGGGAGGAGGGAAGGGGAGCGGAAGGGGAAGTTAATCCAATGACTTTGGGGGGATAGACGATTAGACGCCCCTGATCATACTAGCATTTCCATGGGCATTAGATGGGACCCAAGTGAGTTCGTCATAAAACGGGCCCCATGTGGGAGTATGGGTCTAGCACAAGCTCCATGCGGGCGTGCTAATACTTATACACTGACATCCAACTCATGCACCCTCTGTGCCTTGTTAAATCTGGGTATACAATTGACAACAACAGAAGCTTAACCAAAATGCAATAAGCAAAAATGCGCAATATAAATACTACATTACATCAGTTCATCTTTGTCTGTTTGCTCAGGGTACGGCCACGTGGCTCCAAAGACTACTTCCGGTCGCCTGGTAACCATTCTTTACGCGTTGGTCGGGATTCCGCTGACGTTTCTCTACCTGTCGAATATGGGGAACTTCATGGCCGAGTGCTTCCGGCTCTTCTACAAGAAGGTCTGCTGTGGCATGTGCATCTTCTGCATTAACCGTCGTCAGCCAATCGACGAAGAGTACGAGCGCATGGAGATGGCTGCTCAGAGCAACTATGCCTACCACGACCATGAAGACGATGGCAAGGTAGCAACGGTGTACGGGGACGTACACGCCATGCTGCGCTCCAACTCCAGGACGCTCATCTCGTCCTCCACTGAGATGGAACCGCCGGCTCTGGACGAGGGAGGGGGTCGGCGGAAGTCAAGAGCCGATTGGGAAAGGCATTCCATTTCCAGGTCCTCAAGGGAAGATGAGAGGGATCGCAAGAGGGTCACTCCATCGAATGGAACTGCGGTTCTGGACGCCTCGTCGAAAGGTTCTAAGTTTCAAGAAACCCAGTTCACCACCAAAACGGCGACAGATGGCGGGAGAGGCAGCGAGGTTCTGACGAGGGATCGTGATGCATCGCAGGGAACCAGTAGATCGGTCGAAACAGACGCCAGATATTCAACGACGACCACAGAAGAAGAGACTTGTTCGCAGAAGGATAATAGATGTCTATCGCAGAAAAAACTTATCCGTGATTTTGAAAAGGTGGATCGCCGTGCATGCAATAAAACTGACGAAAGGAATAAATGTTCCGGACGAAACGAGTCGAGTGGCAGTGGTGTCAGTCAGAACGAAGAGCGCCTTAAGAGCCCTGACAAGGGACGGCTGACGAAAAGACGGCATTCCTTGGAGTCTGCTACTGGCGCAACATCAACGTCTCCACTGATGTCCGACAAATCAGTCGAGATTTCTGAGACGCAGCTTCGCTGTGTCGATCGACGGCGCAGCGGCAGAGACCCCGATGGACTGAGTGCCACGTCCTCGTCGTTCGAGGGCACTAGAAGTTCGGAGCGTCTTGGAGTCAAAGGACACAAAATGCTGACCCCGACGCCATCTGGCGAGAGCGGAGCGCTACTTCCGGTCGGAAGTAAGTATAGGTCAAGCGCGTCCGATATTTCTCCCAATTCCAACGCAACAGAGACGTCGTTCTCGGAGAGCAAAGACTACATACCTCTTCGAAGGCTACCGTCCAGGTCAAGAGCCGTAGCTTCGACGTCCCAGCAGGGGCTAAACGACCAGAGCAACGAGGTCTCCTGGCCCCCAAACGGAATACCACCAGCGGACGGGTCGAAGTGCATTACAGAAGTCGAGGCGCGGAATGATGCTGATGACGATGGTGATGACGAGGAGGAGCAACAGCGCGTCATATTCGGACGAATGATGGTGAGGCGAAACAGGTTGTCTCGTAGTGAGTCGGTGCTTGATGATTCGGAAGTGTCTGTCCCGATCTCAATCTGCCTCATCATCATTGGACTGTACATCTTCAGCGGATCGCTGCTGTTCACGATGTGGGAGGAATGGGATTACCTGACGGGGTCCTACTTCTGCTTCGTCACCCTCAGCACCATCGGTTTCGGCGACATCGTACCCGGAACGGACATGAAGGAGTGGGAAGCTTCGCAGAAACTGATTCTCTGTTCTCTGTGGCTCGTCGTCGGACTGTCTCTTCTGGCCATGTGCTTCAACCTGATGCAGGAAGAGGTAAAGGACAAGTGCAAGTGGATCGGAAGGAAGCTGGGAATCCTCAAGGACGAATGAACAGCCGGACTGCACTGTGCACATCAACATATATTTATCATACATTAGCTGCCGATTAGGAACCAAACCGAAGGTTTAGCGGCCGTAGTGGATTGATATGTCAAAGGGAAATTAACGAAGAGATTTAACTGCTGAGAATTCACAGCACACAGCACAGAATTCACACATTGAGCGCAACGAATGCACACGTAGACTGAAAATCAATTACCTTAGGACTATATGATAATATATATGTATGTATATATGTATGTATGAGGCCACTTAATATAGCGAGTTTTAAGTACTGTACATTGCAAAGGCGCTGGGGATTATATTGGAATTACGGGTTAAAGAATTAATAAAAAGTTTACGGATTAATGAATATAATGTACATCTGTTTTTGAGTCATTCTACGGAAAGAGTTAGATTTAACGTAGCGTGAGCTCGATAAATAAAGTAGCCTATTACAAAATAAACAGATTTAAATCAGTTTTATTTGTCGTACAAGCCCGCAACTTAACGGCTTCTTGGGCAACGATCAATGTGTCTTTATATAGGCTAGCACACGTGGGCCTACTTCTGCAGTCAGAAATAAACAATTGACCGTGAACCCCGGGAAAATCGAAACAGGACATGTTAATTGAAAATATGCCATCTGACAATTAAAATAGCATTAAAGTTTAGAAAAATTTACAGCAATCAGCAAAAGAATTGACAATTCGTAATTGTAATGAAAATCCGACTTTAAAACTTGGCTGTCAACACAACTACTGTACCATATGTAATTCACATAGCCAAAACGAAAGTAAAAACCTTTGACTTGTGCTTAAAAGTTACTTGATCACAGCGAAGTGACTTGGAAGATTTTCTAACAACATTACATATCTCGAGTTATCGGGAGATAATTCATGTTTAAAGAATAAACTGTCAACATCATAACGACAACTTGTGTATAGTGCGTCAGAAACATTGTACAAAGTGTCTGATTAATACCTACTGGGCAAATGCCCCAGTCCAGTGACTTCCCAGCAGTTCGGTAACTTCTGTGAGGCCAAGACCACGAAGCCTGAAAATGAACGCATTTTTAAAGCATCTATTATTAAATAGACCTCATTTGTGCAACAAGTAGGCATATGTGTGATTTTTCTAGATGTCTAATACCTGAATGAGCATTGAAGGGGTCCGAAATAGCAATCCAGAAAGGAGGATATCGAAAGGTTGGAGGCATTTGAGACGTCTGTATGATGTAGGATAGAAAAGTTTCGTTGGACTGAGGATAAAACAAAGAGGTGCTGTACAATGTCACACCTAAAATCTCATCTACACGAATCTCAAGGCTCCGACACGCGGTCTCCAATGGGAAGTAGAAAGTTTACGACGCTTCCCCCCCCCCCCCCCCAAAGCCCTAGTCGTTATAAGAACCTCGACAACAGATTCTCTAGGTACCGGACACTCCTGGTTAAGAAGGTCGCTTGAGCCACTGCCTCAGTTTGACAAATGACAAGTTTACAGTGATAATACAGTTAATGTGCAAATGGAAAATAAATGACTATAAACTGCCAGTTTTCTGGACGACTGATTTTAACGTGATTCGCATCGGAAGGTGCACACTGTGGCGTACTGAAATATTGAATTCCACCCGCGCTCACCTGTCGCACTTAGCAGGTAAGGCTCGATAGTTATGACCAACGATGGCACGACTACCACCACATTCACTGGACCATACGCTTATGTACCCATCATAATCTTTTTACAAGTGCAGCTCATTTTACTGTGGAGAGGTGCAAGATGTTATGGAAAGAGAGATAAGAAATTGCACCTTAAACTCACTTGCCTTGTATTTACTTTTAGACTTCACGAAAGATGCCAATTTGAGTGGGTGTCCTGCCATTTAAGATCCCTATGTACAGACCGTAAGTGACCAGATTAGATGTGCGTCAGTGTGTCCACCACTTTTGTCAGTCTGGTAGATCAAATAACACTGTTGCCAAGATGTTAGAAGTACTAGTGTTGAAACTTTAACAACCAAAAGTTGACTCGTTTATCATGCCTCGTTAGGGAAGCTATTTTAAAGTTGAATATATGAAACCATGGGCGGCGATCCCGGGGGTCGAGGAGGACAAGACCCCCACCTTTAAGAGTGGGGGGGGCACGCCATTCATCGAACCCCCAAAATTTTGAGGAAACCCCCAAAAAGTTCATCAATTTTTTTTGACCTCTTTTTTCACCAGATCAGTTCAAAACTTTTTTTTCACCAGATCAGTTCCAAAATGTCCCCCCACCTGTCAAACAAGATCGCCGCCACTGTATTAAACTATAAATAGCGAAAGCAAAATTTAATTTGTAGGATCAACTAATTCATTCATTCATTCGTATATTTATATAGCGCCACTTCAAGGGAACTACTCAGAGGCGCTCCCGACTCCAGCACGGCGAAAAAGAGCAGTTTTCAGGTGATCATAGAAGGTACCAGAGGAAGACCTAGGATGTAGGCGCAGCTCAGGGGGAAGGCCATTCCATATGGTCGGGCCAACCACCGAGAAGGCGCGGGTCTGCATGATAGCAGTACGGGCAAACGGGACGGATAGCATTCCCCTCCCCACCGAACGGAGGACTCGAGCAGTCCGAGAAGCAGACACAGGCCGGAAGAGATCCATCAGGTATTTTGGTGCGAGACCCAGTTGACATCGCCAACCAAACGAGGCGATCCTGTACTCAATGCGCTGCCGTACAGGGAGCCAATGCAGGACCTCCAGCATATAATCTGATACATGGCCAAAATATGGTATTTGGCCAATAAGGCGTGCAGCAGAGCGCAAGATGCGGTCAAGGCAGTCTAGGCGTGCAGAAGGGAGGCCAGAGTAAAGAGACAGGCAATAGTCAAGACGAGATGTGACGAAGGCGTGAGCAAGTGTAGTTGCTGTTGTTGCTGAGAGAGAGCGAGCGACAGTACGAAGCTGACGGAGCTGATAAAGGCAGTCGCGGCTGAGGCGATGAAGGTGTGGTGCAAAACTTAATTCCTGGTCCAATAGAATGCCAAGGTCACGGACCGAGGCAGAGAAAGTAAAGCCAGGAAACTGTGCGGAGAGAGAGGGAAGGTTGAGTTTAGCCAATTGCTGACGGGTACCCAGCCACATAAATTTAGTTTTAGAAGGGTTTAAGCGGAGGCGGTTTGACGCCATCCACATCTCCAGATCAGACTGTGTCTGGGCCATAGCCTCTACAACAGAAGCAGCATTATGCGGCGGACAATGCATGTACGCCTGCGTGTCATCTGCATAGAGCTGAGCTAAGGCACCATGATCCGCAAGGAGCAGGGAAAGGCCAGAGGCGTATATGATATACAGTAGGGGGCCAAGAACGGAGCCCTGGGGCAGACCATATGGGGCAGGGACCCACAGAGACCTAGTCAATCCATGCACCACCCTGAAAGAACGCCCAGAGAGAAAAGAGCTAATCCATTCCAGAAAAATTTCCAGCCAGCCCAAACGTAATATGCAACCGCTTTAGTAGGATGTCGTGGTCTACAGTGTCAAAAGCGGCGCTAACATCGAATAGGGCCAGCAGAGTCAACTCTGCTCTGTAGTTCTGTTCTAATAGTTCTGTGTTAACTGTGTGAGCAAAAACCATATGTAATCTGTCTGGTTTACCTTGTAGGCTAAGTGAAAATCGGGTTCTTTTTCTGTTAAGATTGGTGTATACAATCTTCACACAGATGCTTTAATAATTGCTTTGTCTGGCCAAATCCAATGAAGAAGCCGATTTGTCTGCTTTTAATTTCAGGACTGAGAAGCAGAGGCTCATGATGATGCCACAGGAGAGAAGCATGGAGGCCGTGACAGCAAGGGACAAGTATAAGTTGGAAACGACAGATAACTGACATTTGGTTCTTAGTGAAGCAGCAATTGAACAGATTTGGCCACTGAAGAGAGTTGTCCATTAAGAACGTCCGCAAAGAGGGTGAGGAGGAGGTTACAATGCGGCAGTGTGATTCTCGTTAACGTTAACGATAACGAAAATGTTCGTTAACGAACAAAAAATGATTTCGTTAACGATAACTATAACTATAACTAAAAAATATCATTAACTGTAACTATAACTATAACGAAAATAACACTAACGAAAATTCATTGCTATTTTCATTAATACGAATAAAAAAGTGCAATATCAACTAAAGTGAGAACGTGAAAATACAGCCGTTAACGAAAGCAAAATGATTCCTATGTTCGCCTTGGATGTCGGTAAATATGGAGCGCTGTGTATTCATGAAGCTGAATGCACCCATTCGTCAAATCTCTAAGCAAATTATTGTGTAACACGTCTTCATAATTCAGTGTGATTTTCATTAACGATAACGATAACGAAAATGTTTTCGTTAACGAAAGCAAAATGATTTCGTTAACGATAACTATAACTGTAACTAAAAAATAATATTAACTGTAACTGTAACTATAACTAAAATGAAAAACCATTAACTATAACTGTAACTATAACTAAAATAAAATCTGTAAGGAGAATCACACTGCAATGCGGGCTCAAGAAGAGGAAGTTATGCCTGAAGTGTAAATCTGCACCTAAATGTTGATGCATAAATATTTCGGTACAGCCTGCGCATAAACACCAACTCCAGTCAAACAGCAGACAGCCTGTATTTAATAGACGACTTGGCTCCAGCAGTCCAATGGATATTGGAGGGAGACAAACTGGTTCTCTTATCTGCAGTCATAATACTCGAGCGCCTCTGAGTAGGAGTCCGGAAGGGGCGCTATATAAAATCTGATTGATTGATCGAATACAGGGTCTGGATACCACCAGCAGACGAGGATCGTGATATAGAGTCTCTTTGAAAACTACTGATTATTATTTTTGTTTATCAACTGATTACAACCGGTGGTAAGTGCATGAGGCATCAACCAATGGTACACGAAATCGAGCCCAATATCCAGAAAATCAGTCTACTCAGAATACTGCAGCAAATCTGTTGAGGATGTGGGAAACGCACCTGCAGACCATGGCTGGACGAGTTATGTACTGGTAATAATTGCTGATCAAAGTTTGCTGGTGATGTGTAGTTGGTCTGATTTGAACTTGGACCGTCCTTTCTGGACTCTGGAGTTCTGCCATACAAATGCCTGTAAACATTGATATAAGATTTTGTTACTTTTACTGCTGAAACATACTCAGGTTGTACTCAGGGCTTTCGGCTGGGCTCTGGAGTTCAGCCATATAAATGCCTATAAACATTTCATACAAGAGTTTGTTTATTCTTAAGTGCTCAAACATAGGCCTACAAGTTGTTCATATTGGTGAAAACGTTCATAGGCTATTCAGTAAGTCATACTTGTGTTTTTCTTTGGCAAGAGACTGAGGCAGTTTATGAAACTGATTTCTTCATCTCTAGAACGGAAATCATTTTCCAGATTAATTGTGGTTAATTGTGATAAATGGACAAGTAACAGACTGGGCAGATGTAGCTGAAGAAATCGCGCCATCTGACACACGAACCAGAAGGAACGACAAGACCTACGATGGGAGAAAATATCTTGCCCAGGCGGTGTCTTGCATACTCGAAGACGGCGACATAGGCCTAAATGGGGCCCTTCGTTTGCAATGCTCTGATGATGTTCCTGTATACGATTCATATAGACTGTCAAAGAGTGATGGAAGAACTGCAGAAGAAACACCCAAAGGCTTACGATATATATATATATATATATATATGTATATATATATATATATACATATACATACATATATATATATATATATATATATATATATATATATATATATATATATATATATATTCGTTTAATGAAAAAACCAGGTGACACACCGCATCTGGGTACAATCGAAAAAATTTGTTTCTAAGAGTAAATTTAAAATAATACAAAAGACCAGGAGCGTCAGCTACGTGGGTATAACACTCGGGGAATACGATGACCGGAGAGCACTACCATGCCCTAAGGAACACAGGTTTGATGCCATACAGGTTTCTGGAAAGATGGTCTGTAACGCGGCATCTAGCGGAGGACCAGATGGTTTCACACCCCACATCATCTAAAGGACTTTCTGTCCAATACAACAGACACGGATTTCGTGGAGACTACTTCTGACCTAATTGTAGACCAATCAACCATTGAGATGCGGGCTACCAAAACACATTGCAGAGATTTTATACGGCGGTAGACTAATAACGCTTGGAAAAAAATGGCGGAATTAGACCAATCACAGTAGGATACACGTGGCGACGTCTGGCTGCCAAGTATATCTGCCATGCTGTCAGTCCGTACCTATCTCAAAGTCTGTCTCCGCTCCAAATCGGCATAAGAGTATCAGGAGGGAACCAGGCTGATGTCCACGCACCCAGACAATACTTGCAGTCATATTATAGTGAAACTGGACTTCTCGAATGCCTTAAATGCTCTGAGAAGAGATTCAATGTTAAAGGCGGTAGCAGAAAAAGTTCCAGAAATATACCGATACGTCTTTGACAACTATGCCTACGCCCCCCACCCCAGCCAGAGACCAGACAGCATACTATTCTTTCAGAGGAAGGCTATGTAAGTTGTACCTAAGAGGAAAACGAACTATATCATCTAAGGGATGGACTGGATCTGAAAAGATTGAAATTGCGAAAGATTTGGGAATACGCATTGATAAAGATCTGAAGTGGAGCCGGCAGTGTAGAAAATTAGCAAGGCAGTGTCAGTCCTTGATATGGTAGCATGACCGTTTCAAGATACTCTACAATACATGTCTATTCGACCACATCAAGAATATTATATTTAGGTTTGCAATGCTTACTGCGAAAAAGGACATTGAATGCCTGGATAAAGTAGGCCTATAAAAGAGCTACTAAACTTGTCAGATGCTTAGCTCATCAAAATCATAACTGTATAGGCCTAGTAATCATAATATATATATAATTGTTTATTGACACACACATATATATATATATGTCAATAAACATGAACATATATATATATATATATTATGTATATATAGGCCTAGGCCTATACTCGTGTTTATGACAAACTGACAAACCGCAGTAAGTAACATTGAAACATGTATATGACAGTACAATTACCAAGGTCTTATAGAACACACGACTTGGCAGCCTGTTACGTGCGCGCTCATTTTACAACTGCCCCTAGGAAGTGGAAGGCTGAGTCAACCTATAGGTATCGAACATCGTCTTTCAAGATCCTATGTTCATCAATCAAGAGTGCTACTATTTGTCTATCCCACTTCCATAAACTTCAAATTTCTCATAAGCGCAGGGCACCAGCTTATTCGCAAGCGCTGTTTCATGTCAGAGGGGTTGTCCAGTGGAGATCCGAGTCCGGTTGCCAGGGAGACCCATGAAAGGATAAAAAAGGCTTCAAAATCTGGGCCTTTTTCCTTTGATAGAAAAATGAAACGAGCCCTCTGTCATTGAAACCCATGTTTTACACGAACTCTCAGCTATAAATGAGCAAAATTCTTCAAGAGGACAGCAAATTGTTCTGGTGATAACGATTCGGCGTTTGATCTCTCATTCATTGGATGCACTTGGTACTGTTTGGCTGCCAAGGTATGTGAACGAGTCCACTACCTCCAGCATTTCACCAGTAGGTTAGTTGAAGTACCTGGCCAGAAGGGCCGGTGTATCGTGGTCTGGATCTTGGTTTTGCCCGGTTAATTTCTAGACCAAACTGATTTTCCTTGGCCTCCTTACCCAGAACTGTCAGCACCAGGACCAGCAATTCTGCCATTTGTGCCAATACGGAAACATTATATCATCCGCAGTCTAAATCGGTACACAGACCTCCCCAATGTGCCTAAACTCCATTCATCCATTGGCACCGCAAAATGCTCTGGAGTCATCGATTACATAATGTGCGTACGTATCTGGTAATTTGTAACGCTCTCTTAAGGATCTCACAAGGGTATTAGAGAGTGACACGGTAACGTCATTTGGGGGGATGGGAGCATTTGCACTGTCCTCCGCTGCTTTCCACTCACGACTGAAAACCGAACTCTTCAAGCTATCCTATCCTGATTCCATTCCTGCGCCACCACACAACCGCCATCATCACCGATTACCACCGTAGCACCCTGCTGTCTCCTCGGCTTGACCTCCCCGGACTCTGACCTGGCACCGGAACGGATAAGGCGGACATGGCTATTGCGGACTTGATTTGATATAGCGCCGGTGAATAAGCTGGTCTCCCTGACGTGGCTTTTGTGTGGCGCTGAGAAATTTCGGAGATTTACATTACATTACATTAGGCCTACATTTGCACCCCGCTGATTTTAGTACCCGGAGTCAGTCGCTAAGCCTGCTAAGGAGTTATGAACTGAAGTAAATGTAAATGTACGCGATTTCATATATTATTATTATTATTATTATTATTATTATTATTATTATTATTATTATTATTATTATTATTATTATTATTATTATTATTATTATTATTATTATTATTATTATTATTATTATTATTATTATCATCATCATCGCACCGTAGGCCTACTTGCTATGGCGCCACTCAACCGGTGCTCAACAGCGCCTTACATCATGATATTTATTAGTGGCAGATACAGTTTTACGGGAGTCGAATTTAACTGTATAACTATACTGCCGCCATGAACGGCGCACATCTATCCTACCGCGCAATGTTACAGTCGCCCTCTAGCGAATACAAGGCTGAGCCAACCTTATGGGCTAGCGAGTATCGAACCCGCGTCCTTCTGATCTTCGTTCCAGCGTGTTACCAATCAGCCATCTCCCCGCCCCATAGCGACCGTATAATGTTCTCGACCCTGCTCATTTTTCAATGAATTGATCGGGTGAGATCTTTTATCACCGCTGCCCGTTTGAATAGGCGCCACGTCATTTAGGCCTAAGGTCCCCGTGCTGGGACCCTGCTAGTCCGAGATTTAAATCTCTGAAATAAGCCACCTTCTGGAAGCGAACCGCTATCCGCATGCTCTGTTCCTAACGTTGAGTTAGTCCTTTTGACGCTTCAGCGCATTGTCTTGTAGGTTTTGCACTCTTACGTTTAACCAGTAGGCCTAGGCCTATAAGTTTAATCAACCACAATTAAATCCCTATCGTCCTCGATCACTCGCTTTCAATACGTTAGACCAATTTCACATGAAAACTCTTAGTTCTCTTCCCAGATTTCTTTGCAGTTTGAATGATTTAAGCTAAATAGCGCGCATGTTGTTTATGATCAATTTGTGTTATCACGTGCGAATTTTGCTCGATAATTTCGTTTGCTCCGAGATAGCAGTCGTCACTTAGGCCTGGGACTAATATAGCTGAATATTGGTCCCAGCTTAGGCTACCGTAGGAAAGGTGGCAACCATTAGGTCTGATTATGTGTTTTATTTATTCGATCATTACTCAGTACTGCTTCAGCCAGTGTTTGTCAAAGCACTTTAATACAGCAAAGCACTTTAATACAGCGCTTCGTTTCGTGGTTAGATGTCTTTTGGTCTGTGTATGACACACATGCATCTAGTGAAAGACTAAACTAGGATAGGGCCTAGCGAAAGACTTGCTTTGGACTACGAGGTCGAACCGCGCATTTAATCATACGTTCAGCGACAGAAAGGGAAACAATTGTTGCAGTAGGCTACGTCGCACCAAAAACATTATTTCAAGAAAATCAAGACTTAATCGATCGTCAAAGACACGTGTAGAACTGGGCGACATTCATTTCTCGTCTAAAATGCACGGGAATGGCCGAGTAGAGGCAACGACCTATTATGAGTAGAGGAGACGCAGTTGAAAGAGCAAAAACGCACCCAATAATTTTTAATTTGAACGACGGTGTTCGGACGCGAACACTGGAAGAAGGGAAGATGGCTCAGCGGTCGGTGTGGATGGGTTTTTACACCGGATTATTTCAACTAGTCGCCATTGCCCTCTGCTTCGGTAAGATTCCTTGAATGTTAGTCAGTTTTACCATTGATTGACGCGATGATTGTGTTGGGCGACAATTCGTGTCATTTTATTGTTTTATCGAGATCGTTGTACGATGGGCAAAATGCTAGGTCCTATACTCCTATAGCCTGCTCATATTGTATGTGCATACAAATTCAGTTAATGTTAGTCTGTATGGCAAAATATACAAGTTGTAGGTGCCATTGCAGTCAAAGGTACGATGAACAAAACGTTTACTTGCTTACCGGTAATTCTTCCATTTGGTAAAAGCAAAAGATAAGGATTTTATTTTTTCCAGGGCATAATTTACCCACGCAATGTTTTAAATCTTGGAACCAGTGATGTAACAGTCTGTGTGTCAGGACACACATGGTTGGGCAAACAACTTCTGATACACTGAAAACAATGTCACTAATTGTATGTATGTGTGTATGTAGACCTCTGTATGTATGTATGCATGTATCTATGTATGTATGTATGTATGTATGTATGTATGTATGTATGTATGTATGTATGTATGTATGTATGTATGTATGTATGTATGTATGTATGTATACATGTATACATGTATACATGTATACATGTATGTATGTATGTATGTATGTATGCATGTACTATGTATGTATGTATGTATGTAATAATATGTATGTGTGTATGTATTTGGCATTTGTGAAGCGCCTTTTAAATAACTGACAAGGATTTGCTTAACATAGCAAATCTAAAAATTACACAGTAATGTATACTGAAGAAAATCAAAACCAAACTAATCTAAAAGATCCTATCATGACATTAAAACTGCTATCAGTAGACATGATTAGTATCATCTTGTCTAGTGCTGCACTGTATGACGTTGATGACGATTAGGAGATAGTGATCAGAGGCAGGCAATGCACCGAGAGTGCTGCTTACATGTGTCCTTAACATGGTGCTATACTTACATTACATCATACATGCTGAATGTGGCTATTTATGGAAACCATTTTAACCAAAGCTACAGAAACTGTAGGCATATATCTCCACAGTTGATTAATCAAATGTCAACAATACTTCTCAGTTCTCAAAACATGTACAGCAGGGCTGTAGTGGTAAAATTAGAGGTGAGTATACGCTACCGGTAAGTTTTCCGAAACAAATTAGAGGTGAGTATACGCTACAGTATTTTGTGAGTATACGTCACAGTATTTTGATATAAATAAATATAAATATTTTGTGAGGTGAGTATACGATCTCTAGAGGTGAGTATACGCTGTATACCCGCGTATACCCTCGACTACAGCCCTGATGTACAGGCATTGAATGTTCTGAGAGAGATGGTATTAGATCACAATGTAATCAAGATTGAATCCCCAGATGATGTAAAATATTTAAGTCCTTTTACATCACCTTTACCTTTTTTGCCTCCCCTCTTTGCCTCTTCTTATTTTCCTTCTTTGTCTCCCTTTGTGGAATTGCAAGGCCATACTAATTTATTATGTGTTGGGAAGTTAGAAAAAGGTATCCTGGGAAATTGAGAAGTCATCAGAAAGTGGGAAACTGAAATTGTAATTTAATTGCAAATTTATATAGCACCCATTCAAGTGAAACAAAAAGAGAAGTAATTGAAGGAGAACTTTACCAATAACCAATAGGTATAACCTATTTGTATTAATTCACATATTGTTAATAATTGATGATGGGAGCTTAAAAAATGTGCTCTGTTTTTGGGTTACTCTGGTTGTATTTGCACCTCAGCCGAGTGACCCTTTGGCCTGCGACTATGCTTCTGCAGAGGAACTTCTGTGTAGGTCAATAAGTCTGTTACCAGTATCTGTACCTATTTTTATAGTAAAGAAGCTTAGTTGCGCACATCAGTATACTGCTTAAGTGTGTCAAACTGTTTGTATACATGTTGCTTCTTTCAGAACTCGTTCAGCAGTCTGTTTCCAAAATGCATTGCTGACATCACTCTTCTGACTATGGTTCTGGGGAGTGCTGTCTTGTATACTTTTATGCAAGGCAAACATATACTATACAATGCAAGGGAAGGAGCCCAGTATGCCTGGTAATGGGGCTATCCTTCTTTAATATCCATCTCCCTCTAATTTTGCAATATGCATGGGGTAGTTGAGGAATGATCCTAGAGTGTACAAAGAGATGACATACTTAGGTGGCTAGAACATTAAAATACATAAATTGTAATTGTAATCTGTTTCTAAAGCACCACTTGAAGAAAAAATTCATCAGTGATGCTCTCAACCCAAACCAGTGAATGGCCTTAATACATAAAGTAAAGCATTTGCTGTTGATATTTTCATAGAAGGTTAAAACGTATCTAATCTAGTATAATCTAATGAGTAATGACCTCTCAGGTGCTCTTATCATGATGTCCAAGGCATCAGGGGTAACTTCAAGTAAACTGTAATTAAAAATCAGTGGCTGGGGAGCCAGGTCAAATTCCGACAGGTTAGAAGAACCAGAAGTTAAGCTACAGTGGGTCCGTAATTTGAAAGAGATGAACCTTAAGTTTAGACCTGAGTGACGTCAAAGAATTGACCGAACGAACTGAACCACAGGCAGTGCCAGTCCGAATCCTGGACGAAGGAGGAGGGTCATGCTAGTGATCTTTGTTATCACACAGTGTCGTTAAACTGAAACTACTGCTATTACAGTGCTTTGTGCCACGAAGAACCCATCACTGTCCTGGTACAAGGCAAACAAGTCAGATTGTCCTATGATCCAGTTTAATATTTATAATAATGAAAGTCACAGTGTCTATTGATCCATAAATTTAGAAGTTATGCAACCTGCACAGGTGTGCATTTATTGCTCAGGGGAGTGGCAGGATGACTAGTCAGCTGAGGTTGGTGTGGAATTTCTTAGTTCAGTGTTCCTATGTAATTGGTGTGTGTGGGTAAATTAGGATGCTGTCTATCAATGATGCAGCATGAAAGTAAATGTAATGCTGATGCAATTTTGTTTCATGATATGATTAGTCTTTAGGTTCTCTTGAGCTACATAAAAGCTGGTTCATTTCTGGGAAAATGTAGTCTGCGCTGTGAAGTTCTCCAGGGAAATCATGGTTGAACTACCGGTGGCCTTTGTAGAGACACATTTATTGGTTACAGTGGTGGAGTGATGTTTGTGGAGGTAATTGCTCTCCACAGAAATCTGCAGACTAAACGGTTTGTTTTAGAGCGAAATTCCCTGGGACTTTTTCACGATAGATTGCTGTGGTTTCTTTTTGGTCTTGGGCACTTCAGATTCTGAATGCCTCTTTTTCACAAACTTGCAATATAATCATACAGTTTACATGCATGCGATAACTCATTTTTGGAGTTCAGATATTGCAGACTTGGTTCCATGAAGACTCAGTTTAATGCCAGATGATGTGGATGTTAAGTTTTCATTTTACAATTTTACAGTTGATAACAATGATGTTGAGAAAAGTATTGAAGAAGTTCACCAGCAATGACAGATAATAAGAAGAGGTGTCTGTCGTTGGTTCATTGTTGTGTAGAGTCTTCATATCCTCTGTTAGCCGTATTGCTAGTCACTGTGAAGTTCAGTTGCAGCAACAGGCACGACTGTCCGGTTTCAGCCTTTCAGGTACCGTGGCATCTATGAATAAGTCAGGAAATGGAGAAATTGAGCATTGCCTGTGTGCTGTGCATGCTCCAATGGACTGGTCATGAATCCAGATGAACAGGAGACCCTCTTTTTCAGCTGATGCCATTGCACATGTTATTTCCCTCCTATTGTTGGCATTGACCTTGCAGGTCAGCTGTCTGAGGTAGTCCAAAAACTTGGGGTAATGATGATGATGATGATGATGATGATGATGATGATGATGATGATGATGATGATGATGATGATGATGATGATGATGATGATGATGATGATGATGATGAGGATGATGATGATGATGATGATGATGATGATGATGATGATGATGATGATGGCGATAATGGTGGTGATGATGATGATGATGATGATGGCGATGATGATAGTGATGATTGATGATGATGATGGTGGTGGTGGTGGTGGTGGTGGTGGTGGTGGTGGTGGTGGTGGTGGTGATGATGATGATTGATGATGATGATGGTGATGATGACAAGTTGTATAGCATCGTAGCACAGCTGAGGCCGAAGAAAAGGGCGCTCTACTTGAGAACATACTCATATTCTGATCCCAATCCCATAGAACAAACCTTTGTTAATCTTGTTACAACTATCAAAATTCTGAATTTTTAGGATTAAACAAGTTGAAGTTCATATTCTCAGATAAAAACAAAAATTTGAGTGGGCATAATCATAACAGATAAAAGAGTAGGCTATTTATTTGTATCTAGAAATTTATAAAGCGCCTCTCTCAGAATAACTATTCAGAGGCGCTCGGAGCACAAAAGCCCTGGGGAAACAGAAATGCCTTTAGGGAACGTGAGAGAGACCGAGGAGGAAAAGCCAGTCATTAGTTTGGCCCTGAGCAGAGGGGGAAGGACATTCCAGATTGTGGGACCCACTACAGCAAACGCCCGGTGCTGGGCCAAGGCAGTTTTAGCCCTGGGAACAAGAAGATCAAGCCGATTTACAGAGCACAATGAGTGAGAAGAAGATGCAGATAGCGGATTTTCGAGGCAGTAGGCCTCCTGGTTTCCTGTTGAAAAAATTTCAGATGGCCTGCCTTGCATAAAAAGTAAAGGTTTATCATGCATTTTTATAGCACCTTTTATAACTGTTCACATGCTGAGCAGAGTTGCACAAAACAGTAAATACTGTGGAAGATTGTTCTAGGATGGTTAAAGGCTGAACTGGATATGTGAAGTGAAGCATCAGCGATTCCTCCCTCACCTGGAATAACATATCTTTACTTATAAGATCAGCCCCAACAATCTCTTCTATTCCAGACTTAAAACTTTCTGTTTTGGATTCTGTGGTCACTGTCTCACTGATGGTCCTCCGTCGGATGTCCATTAGCTTCCCTCCCTTTAGCCACTGACAGGGTGCCTCTGAATCATTGACATGGGACATCTGGCACATAAATCTCATATTATTCATTTATTCATTCACAGGGAGCACAGTGCATTGATCATCTGCTGACTCAAAACTGGACCATTGTTGGAGCAGGAGCCCTCTGGATCAGCTCAGCCCTCCATTCTATCCAATGAGTACCTGTGCAAGTTGGGAAGTTAAATATGATATCCTGTTGGATTTCTTTGGTCATGTAACTTGCACTTGAGCAGAAAGGTCTCAGGTCTGTACCTTGTAAATATGAAACTGAGTATGTGAATGTGTACCTGAGCAGTTTCTAAAGAGGTATTTTACCTTTCGAAATGGCAGTTTTCTCCACATATCATTTTTTGGATTCCCTTTATTTCAGTTTTGAAACATCTGAACAACTGAAAACTACACTGGATTTAAACTATTGGATTTAAATATTTGAATGTCTAATTTTTACAGCCATTTGGAAGCTGACTAGTGTGTATCTCTGATTCACTTTGCTATGTGACCTTTCATGCTTATCAAATTTTCTTAATAATCCTAGTAACAATTACAGTGAGTATGAAAAATACCCAAAGAAGGATAGAAGAGGTTCCCTGTTTCATCATCCCCAGTCATCCTGCACACCTTCACTTGTATATGTTTGCCTTGTATAAAAGTATACTAGACAGTACAGCACTCCCCACAACCCTAATAACAGTAATGATTAATTTTGAGAATATTAATAATTAGAAGAATAATTTGTGATGCGATGATGACTGTGAAGATGCTGATGCTGATGGTGGTGGTCAGAAGGTGTGCTGTACCAACCTGGTCGTTCATTTCATCCGATGTTCCATCATAGTGCTTTAATATTTGTTCTTATGTAAAATAGTTATTGTTCTTTGTAATGACAATTGATTGCAATGTGCAGAAGATCACATCTTCCACTGGCCTCACTGTGAACTGCTCTGTCAGAAACAGCTCTTAAATAATGTTTCAGTTTATCTTAAGTCAGACCACTGTAGGTTTGTTAGAATAGGACTAAATAAATTCTTATAATATCAAAGCTTATTCTGGAGTTTACATTCCTTGAAACCCTGGTTAGCTATATACTGACTTATATATAGGTAACCAGGTTTTGACAGGCTGTGACAGGACTTAAACATCCATGTGTAGGATTCTGAATGTACGTGGGACGTCGTGGGCCAAACAGTCGAGACAGCTGGTTTTGCCGGTTTTGATATTTACGATGTCACTGTGCCTCCATCTACCCACGGTGGATGTCTGGATTAGGTCATTACGCAAAATGACAACAGCTAATTCCGTCAATTTGGAGCCTTCATCTATTTTTTTTATCACAGCTTGAACATACAACATGCCATTCCTCTTCTGCCCACTCGTCAAGAGATTGCATTCGGAAGTTGGAAGTCAGTGAATGGGAAGCCTTGAAGCCTTCTACCAGAACCGGCTTCTGCTTCACAGTCACCTTTGTTGATGCTCGTAGAGGCTGATTGTTCATACACGGAGCCGGGAACAGGGGCGTCTACTCCATAGAAACCTTGGAGCAAATGCTCCATCCAAAAAATAGGGGGTGGGAGAGATCTGTCAGTGTATGTGCCATCATTATTGGGGGAAGGGGGAAGAGGATGGATGGGAAGGGAAGTTGCTCCAATGACTTGGGGGGGGGATAGATGCCCGTGGCTGGGAACAACACTCATCTCTATCTTCAACCCCTGTTTCCATCTGTTACCATAAGCTGTAACCCTCTCACTCCATAGTTTGGCTCACAGTCAAGAACAATACCCGGGTCACTGAGGTCAGGTCAATGACCTAAGGACCTTTTCAAGAGAACAAGGAACACAGTGAATGGATTTGGTTTCTAAAGAAAAGGCACTCTTGCTTCTAGGACAAGGGCAGGACCCGGCAGGTGCTACTGGTCGAGTCTTATCACCTGTCACTCAAGGGAGAGCCAGCAGCACTATGATATATCTGCTTCTAGCCATTTATGTGGCTTTGCAAAATCCACCAATGACTGCAGAGGATGACATGTAGTTAAGAAACTATCATGTGTCAAAAACGGAGAGGCTCCATTCATGTTTTCTTTGACACAGTGCCACCTAAATAAGTTTAAATTGGTGGGTGTTGAAGATCTAAAAGCGCTTCTGTCGTTTTCTTCTGCCAGAAACGTGTACACTAAACCCAATTCCAACCTCCCTCCAGCATTGATTAGCTGCTTCCTTTCCTTATGCAGCTCTATAATTTATTCCTGGCTGAAGGATTCCTTTCTGCAGGTAATAAACATGCGATTGTTCTACCTTTGCTGAAGGATCTGGATCTGGACAATATCGCCAACTACAAATACTGGCCAATCTCAACCCTTACATTTCTATCAGACGTTATCAAGATGGTAGTAGTGCAGTAGGTGGTATGCTACATAGAAACATGTGACTTTATGCCAAAGCAACAGTCAGTCTTCAGAAAGGGACATTCTATAACTTAGACAAATCTGTTCAACTGATCTCAGGCATCAAAATGCTGTGCCACTGATTTTGGAAATGTCATGCTGCTTCCATTCATTTCTAAATGTAAGTGTGTGACCTTCAACACAGTTGATGATTCGCTAATCTTGCACCTCTTACGGAATTGGGTGGTTGACTTCAGAACTGGTTTTGTCCTTCTTCGATGAGCGATGATGGTAATCGTGGACTCAGGCTGTATCGCTTGGACACCATTTCCATTGGTGTAACACAGGGCTCAGGACTAAGGCTAATACTTTACATATTGTACACGGCCGACCTGACTAAGATCATCGCTGCTTGGGAAGCACAAATGAAGCAGTACACATTCAACATGCAGTTGTACATAGCTGCTATCCATCAAATGCACTTGCCAATATGTCGTCTACACAGGCTATTGTGGAAGAAGTACAGGCCCCATTGTCTTCCGGTTGGATTAAGTTGAACTCAACAAAGACTTCCATCTGGCCAAGCTCACTTAAAGATTGATGAAGAAGCAATAAAGTTGACTGGAAACAACAACTTGTCTGTGATCTGAGTGTGCTTAAAGGAGGACTACAGCTGATGGCTGATCACTTGAACTCTCTGCAGGTCCTTTTACTGCCAGCTGTGTCAGATCCAGATCATTTGGCACAATCTGTCATTTAGTGCCGAAGACTCTCTACATTTGTTTATTCAGACATTCCTTGCAGGCCTGTTAAGAGTTCAGAATTGGTCAGCTTTAGTCAAAACTTAAGTCTGCCATAGATTGGTGATCATTATGTTCTGCTGCTTATGGAGATATGCAGATGCCATGCTTCCATACAACATCTTCAGTCCAGCTGTGCTTTCGGACAACAACTTCATCCCATTGTGTCTTCTGTTCATGTGCCCATTGTGTCTGCTCTTGTTGTGCCCATTGTGTCTTCTCATGTTGTGCCCATTGTGTCTGCTCTTGTTGTGCCCATTGTGTCTTCTCATGTTGTGCCCATTGTGTCTTCTCGTGTTGTGCCCATTGTGTCTCCTTATGTGTGCCCATTGCGTCTTCTCATGTTGTGCCCATTGTTTCTTCTCTTGGAACAGTCTTCTGCTGCCCATATATACTGTTGCATTTTACCATGTTCAGCAAGCATTTTCAAGCTGTCTTACAAGTTACAATGCACATTGCTAGATCAGTCATGCGTGCAACACCTAAGTTGTGAGATACGTAAAACTTACTGAGAGTGCCTCTTCTCAATAGTTCACACTGTAAGAGGCGCTTCATAAATTCCCAGATACCATACCATATACCATATCATGTATAAGTGTCCCGATACATGCACTCATACATAAATATACTTAAATACAGATATACTTGCATATTTACATACCTACCCATACATTGTGCATACATACATAATGAGCTGTCTATTGCATGACAAGTGAAGAGGTTAACTGGTGCTTGTGCCAATCACAGCCTGTGAGGCACATTAGACATCTCATTTTTGACAGACTCCAGTCTGATTTCATTAGACAGATATTTTTGCTGTTTGGCAGAATAAGCCAGCAAAAGATAATTGCTGAGTGGATGATGATTTCAGTAACAGCAGCAGCAGAAAGAGAGAAAGAGAGACAGAGTGAGAGAAATAGAGAGAGATAGAGAGGGAGAGAGAGAGAGAGAGAGAGAGAGAGAATATATATATATATATATATATATATATATATATATATATATATATGGTCTTGTTGTCCACTTGACCAGTGTACTTACAGCGTCTTGGTCTGTCATTGATTTTCTGCTTGTACTGTGCTGGGAATCCTCTTTCTGCTGCAACTGCATCACTCTTCTCTTAGCTGCTAAATAATCGATGTGGCGAAATTCTAAAGAACTTTTAAAAGGTGCTTCTTATGAGAGTGACACAGGGACAGAAATCTGTAACCGTTCCCACCCCCATAGTTTCTGTTTTAACCCCATTAGCATCTGGTCACTGAAGCCACTTATCCCCATCCCCTCGCCATGGTCACAGGCTTCATGGAAATACCCTTGCAACATCTTTTGATGTTTAGAGAAAGGCCATGCTATAGATCTTATAATCCTAATTGCACTCCGAAAACGTTTTTGTCTACATTGGCAGTCCATGTTACATGAATTCATGATAAAATGAAGTACAGTTCATGTCCTCTCTGTTTGTTTGCCAAAGCAGTTTATAGAGCAAGCTTCCTGTCAACTATGAAATATTAATATTTTATTCTGTAGTTTCACTGGTATTAAATGGTGAACAGTTAACGGTTTTGTCTAAAAAGGTATGTGCGTGCCATACATAGAGACTCGTGTGGCAGCCTGAGCTAGATGTGATAATGGCTCTTCTCAGTGGGCGCATGGTTGCTAAGCTTCCTGTTGAGATATTCTTGCAGTTTTCAGAATTGGTAGGTTTTGTGCTTGCCATCTTTCATCCAATAACCTAAAGTTGTCTTCCCTTCCATTTTAGTGAGACTAAAACAGTTTTAAGCATAAGTTTTAAGCATAAGCTTGTGGTAAATACCATTCTACTGAAAGAGTGAGGCTGCCATGTGTGCTATTACACATATCATATGTACCAGGTAAATAAGTTGCACTCTTGCCGGCTTATAACCTCTGAATAAACGAATATTGATAGATTGATTGATTGAAAAAGGTAGAGTAAATGCCGTCATCATCCTTTTATCTATACGGTGCATCCAATTCCATTGATCATGATTCATGACACACTTCTTTGTTGCCTCAAAGACTGGTTTGTTCGTTGTCATCATGAGCGCTCTTAGCTAGTTTGTATCTTACCTCCACTCTTGTACAGTGCCGTTTTAAGGCATAGGCACGCGAGGCCCGGGCCTAGGGCCCCGCGCAGGGGGGGCCCCGCGGCAGCCCATAAACAAAATAGCAATATTATAAGTTCTGTTCTAACAAGTAACAATTCTGCAAAGTAAAGTAAGAACAATAACACATTTTTATTATTTTGTGCGGGTTGTGCCTAGGGCCCCCAAACTCCTTAAAACGGCTCTGCTCTTGTAGTCGGTCACTTTGTATTAATTAGGAAGTGGGAGATACCAAATTTTGCATTGTTTCAGCTGTTAAATTGTTGTGATGCCATCATTTGTATTACAAGCATAATAATAATTATAGGCTTATCGTAATCGTAATCATAATCTCGAGACTTCTACAGCGCTTAATAATGATGATGATGATGATGATGATACTACTACTACTACTACTCCTAATAATAATAATAATAATAATAATCATAGCGACAGTAATTAATTCACCATTAATTCAGCAACAACCCAGCCTATGATCGTTTAAGCAAATGCTATGGTCTTCCATGTTTGAGGGACACTAATTAACACCCCTGCAGGATGTGCTATCGAGGCTTCACTTAAGTATACTGTTACCATTACTTATCTAATGATGTTAGATCCACTGGTTTTCATCAAATTGTAAGCACTATTACTACCCAGGTGGCCCTGGTAGTGGGGTCTACGACCCCTTTTGGGTCTCCTGTGTAGCCAGATTGTTTCAATTGGTTATAATCATTATATGTTTTGTTTATCCTTGCAGTGTTTGGTTCCCGAACTAAAAATACAACATAGTACAATTGCTGCTGGTAGGAATGAGTAATTGCATTATGGTTTCACAGAGGATATTGCTATCACTAGGAATAATTGAATTGTGACTTCACAGAGGATATTGCTTGCTACCGCTAGGAATAATATTGCATCATGATTTCATAAAGGATAATTCTAACCTCTTGGAATAATTGCATTGTGTTTCATAGAGGATGTGTTGCAGTATTATGTTTCCATAGCAACCTCTTGTACTAATTGCATTGTGATTTCATACAGAACATGTTGCTATAGCAACGATTGTCTAACCTCTGGAAATAATTGCATTGTAACGTCTTGTAATAAAATTGCATTGTGATTTCATGGAGGGCATGTTGCCATAGCAACCTCTTTTAACTTCTGGGAATAATTGCATTGTGATTACATTTTCACAGATGATATATTGGCGTTGTGATTTCATACAGGAGATATTGTCATAGCAATCTCTTGTAATAATCACAGGGTATATTTCCGTAGCAACATCTTGTAACATCTTGCAATAATTGCATTATGATTTCACAGATAATATATTGCCACCTCTTTTAGTAAAATGAAACAACATAATAACCGTTGTACGTCTGTCTGTCTGTCTGTCTGTCTGTCCGTCCCGTAACAAACACTATTGTGACGTCACTATACTGCCGCCTTGGCGACAGTTGTCTTGACGACGGGTATAGGCCTATAATATGACGTTATTGTTATCACTGCAATAATAATTGTTTTTTATATACCGTGATTTTTCACGGGTTACAGCTAGTATAATAATAATAACAATGAGAGTGATGACGATGGTGATCACAATGATGATAATGCTTGGTATTTGTTTTGAATCTTGAGGGCTTCCTCAGATAAAATTATAATTGGCAAAAACAATTGGTATAAAAAGTGGGGGTATGGTACCTAAAAAGTGGGATACAGGTACCCCTCATGCCCCCATAAATTACGCTTATGAAGTTATTGGCAGAATCAGATCTCGTATGCTTAAAACTGTTTTAGTTTCACTAGCTAATGCCCTGGTTTCCAGCCAAATTGACTAAGTTGTACTGCAACTCACTTCTCATTGGCATCACTAAAAAAGACTTTCACAAGCTACAAATGGTTCAAAATTATATTTGCAAGAGGCATAAGAAAATCCCTCAACTGCCAGCATATCATACCCATATTACACCTGTTACACTGGCTTCCCATTGAGTAAAAAATCCAGTTTAAAATCTGTCATCTAGTTAGTACAACATTTATATCAGCTTTTAAATTAAGATTTAAATTAGAATTTAAATCTCTGTTTTATGTTCACCTGTCTGATGAAAAAGCATTCGATCAGTGGACTTTGTAACTCTTGTCGTGTCTTGCACCAGTAGAGTTTTGTGTTCTCAAGCGTTCTCTGTTGTTGGTCTATGGCTTTGGAATTCACTGTCTAGTTCTCTTCGTTCTGTCAGTTCAGATCTGAACTTGCGACTCATCTCTTTTAACTTGCTTACTCACAGTATCCTAACTTCTGGTGTCTCTTACCTATCAGAATTCAACGTGGCTTCTCCGGTGGGACCAAGGGTCTTAAATGCTGACTTCGGTTAATTTTTCAATTCCTGAGGGGTCATGTGTACCAATGCTTTTATGGTGCAAAATAATAATTATAATAATTATTATTATTAGAGATTTCTAGTAATTTTATTATTATTATTATTTGTATTAAATCATGTGTGTTTTATTACTAAATAATAGTAAATATTGATGATAAGAGAGCAAATGCAGACCTGGTGTCTTGCCACTTAGTGCTAACCAAATCGGATCATAAATGTAACGAATGAAAATATAGGACAATGTTTTAATAATTTATCAGTGCCAGAGGATATATGTTCTCGTATGAAAATAACTGCAAATGATGTGGATGGCCTTCGTGTCATTGTTGTGCGAATTGTTTGACCGTTTCGGTCACTGTCAATGACGAGAAGCTAGGGCTAACTGTACAGATGTACTGATGGTGGATGAGGCTGTCGGCATGAAATACGATCAGCAGCAGCGCTGGTCCTTTAGCCGGTCCTCCTGGTAGTATTGATTTTGATCTGGTGGCTCTAGTAATACCATGGTAACGGTTTCTTTTGGACGCCTGGTGCTGCTGGTGGTGCCGCTATTGTCTCTGGAGAGAAGCGTGAGGTGACTGGCCACGCTGATTGTGAGTCAGGATTACAGGACCGTTCTACAGTCCAAGTCATTTGATGGTCTTGTGCAGGTTGTCGTAAATTGTCAAGGCTCCTTACGTTGTGGATCATAAGCTGTGTAAAATGTCACACGAATGCAGAGATTCATGACTTATTTTGGAAATTGCAAGTGTCATGATATATGTCATTCCACAGATTCTGCAGGAACAGATAGATATTTTGTAATGCACATATTTGGATGATTGCAGAAGATGTCCTAAGACATTTGATGGTCTTCATGTCATTGTTGTGCGAATTGTTTTTATTAGAGTTATTATTAGAGTTAGTAATAAATAAATAAATCTCTAATAATAAAAAAACGCAGTGCGTTTGCAGGCGCTTAATTAAAGAATAAATATTATTATTATTATTATTTAAATTAATTCAGCTGCTTACTTGGGCCTCATCCAGATTCAGGGCAGATCGTTGTGTGAATGCAGTTTGTACAAAAGTGACTTTGGCATGGAATTGAATCTGAACTGTTTTATCTTGATAATGCGAAAGTTTCCAGTGTGACAAATGTAGAATCACGATAGCATTGTATTGCTGAATGGCTAGATGCAGTGTTGTTGTGTAGTGCCATAACAGCACTTCTGTTCTCAGATGACATGACAGATCAAACAACAGTTTTATATTAACAGAAACCATACAGAAACCATAACTTAACTAGCATCATGAGTTTCCTGTAAAAATAACTAATCTGACTGAAAGACAGTGTAAAATTATGTCATACCCAAAAGTAAATGCTTTAACATTTCTTGCAGTTAGAATGTAAATGTTGCACTGGCATGTAATGATGTGGTGTTGTTTCAGTGAATGCAAATGGCAAATGTGTTGTGTCACATGAAACACTATTGCTGCATAACTACATACTTAAATACATTAACGTAAATTAAAAAGCTCTAAATTACTGTTACACTAACAGTGATATATCCTGATGTAACATTGTCCTTTATCACCAAAGAATACATTACTTCAGTGCAAAAATATGTTAAATATATAAAATATGTAAGTATGTACACATGTTTCCAGATCAATGCTGCACACATTTCTTTTGTTAAAAAAATTGTTCCATTCAGTTTGCAGAAATTTTATATAATATTACTGACAAATTTGCCTTTAACATCAGGCAATATAAGATAGATAATAGATATGCATCAGCAGCTGCAACAATTATGGTTTATCATAAATTTTTCCTCTTTATTGGAATTTTATTATTACTCAGTTAGCAAAGCTTATTTATATGTCATCTGTGATAAATGAGGAAAAGCACCACAATTGTGACATGGCTTAATCTCTGTTATTAATTTGCTCACTCTCTTTTTTGAATTGTATCAAGTTTACAATCACAGATAAAGCTTTCCTGAGGTGATATATTCAATGGTCTCTGCTAATTTACCTCTTTTTTGAGGAATTTTACAACGATTTATGAATGATAAAGATATGATAGCTGCTTAGTTACACACTTTCAACTCAACTCAGTACAAATACATAACTTTTTAAAGCCTAACTGCTTATTAAAATTGATTGATTGGTAGCCGATAGGTTGTTACGAGAAGAGTACAGATTTGAGCCTTCTCTGAGATGGTTACTGTGTATGGACCTTGAGCAAGTCCTTCACTCACAATTACTCGGCTCTATCAACTGATGCTTGGTCATTATTTAGTGGTGCTTAATAAATGCTTAATAATAATAGCAATGACAATAATAGAATAATAATAATAATAATAATTATAATATGTGAACATTTAATGACAAGGGATGAGAAAAGGAGCAAGTAAAGCAATGCCACAATTCTGTGTTAAGATTCTGGCAAAGGGTCTCAGACACAAATTTTACTTGTTTGGGAGCACCACCGATAAGTTCTTTCTTGAAGTGGCGCTTTATAAATTTCAGATTACAATACAATTAAATGGACATAAGCAGTGTAAGAATTTTAGAAAAAAGACTGGTGGGGCGGGGGTTAGACTTTGATCCATGTGAAGTTGAATTTTATCCGTATTTTGCAAAATGATGTAAACGAAATTTGGGAGCAGAACTGAAGGTATCAACAGATGAGATGCGGCCAACAGTAGCAAGTTTGCAAGTCAGACTTGAATGAAAATCAAGTCCTTTGTTGAGAAAATTCAAAACTGCAATAGAAAGCTTAAACTCCTTAAAGTAATGACTTCAAGAGCAACCATTACCATACATGATACACCATGGACATTTCTTCTCTTTGTCAGAGATTCAGAGTCAAATAATGCAAAATCACACTAGCACAACTGATGGGGTTGGAAACGACCCCTGGGGTGTGTAATGAAAACTTAATTGTGGGGGTCCTTAGAAAGACTAGGGGTTGAACCCCCTTTACCCCTAACAATTTTCACCCTGGTCATAAGTGGTAATTTTGTGTAAGTTTGCAATCTCTGCTTCCAACTCAGCTGCACTGAGGCAAGTTAAGCAATGACTGAAGTGTCAGACATTGTACAATTCTACAAGCAAACGTGGCCTTCATCAGGCCTTTCTTCTTGTTTTTCTGCTGAAACATTGGCATTATTAATGCAAAGGACTGAGATAAGTGTTTGAGACAATAAGCTGCTGATGACTGCATATTGGTAGATGAACCCGGTATCCAAGAGCATCATAGTTCCCGCAGTCAAAAGCAATCTGTGCCTTTCACATCAGTTCAAGTCAGTGACTGATCGCAACAGAGATTACTTGCATTTAAAAAAACTAATCGCGTGTCCCAGTAGAAATGGACAGAATTGCTGTCATGAATATAAACTACTCAGTCAGTAATCCAACAACCTGGCTTCAAATGTCTACGGATATTGAGCATGGCTGCTTGAAGACACCTTGTTCTTGCAGTAGTTGCCAAAGCAGAAGAAATGCAAGCAGAGTCACACTTCCAGCCTTGGTGTGAAGGAAGCATGGAGAAACAGAAAGGGAAATGTTAAACACTGCTTTCATAGTTATCCAAGCAGGGGATAGAGAGTTGTTTGTCCTAGAGTTTCTGTCCTACACCTGTCATCCTTTGTCTTTGTCTCTTGCCTTACAGTGGACAATTACTGTTTGCCAGTCAGCATCTGTCTGGCCAGAGGGGTACGGCGCCGGCCGTAATGACGACGTGGCCTATCGATTGTTGCCTTGTGCAGTTTAGGGGAATAGCTGGCGTCGGGATGGCCAAGGCCTCAGTAGGCCAAGCAATGAAGCAACAACTGGCCACACACAGACACACCCACGCACGCCCACACCTCTCACCGTCCATCAGCTCAGTGTGAAAGTCTAAATCACATACTGTAGTCACATGGCAGCATCTGTTGATAACTTCAGTTCTGAAAAATTGTGCTTCTTCTTGTCTTTAGGAGTCTCTTCTCTCTCCACTGCTCGCTCTGTCATTCAAACTTTCCAAAGAGTATGGTTTGACATTAACAATGACATGTAGTTTCTTGTATTTCTGCCCTAAATATATGGCACTTCTTCAATTACAGGATGGCTGTGCAGTCAGCAAGCAGTATAACCAACATGGATTATGGAAAAAAGAGTTAAGCACTCGGTAGTAAAATTAAAACTAGTCAAAGCTTGTGTATAACAAGTATGGTAGAAAGTAGAAAAAGAAATATTAAGTTCTATTTAAAAAGCATCATGACAAGAAGTCACACAAATACTTTAACTAGAAGTAATATCATCATCATCAGTTCCTGATGCCAGCCAATTGGCAGCAATGGGCATGAATAAATGATCTCCATTGTCCTTGGTCATTTGTCAATTCCATTGCTTCTCTTAGTGTTAGTCCAAGTGATGTTATGTCCTCAGTTATATTATCTATCCAGCATAGTCTTGGTTTGCCTTTGTTTCTTTTTCCTTCAAATCTTTCATGTAGTGCATTGTGGGAGATTGAGTCAACTGGCATTTTCTTTACACATCCAAACCATCATGTAATGTAGCCAGAAATAAAACAAGTAGTGTAATAAAATAGTTTTAAAACAACAACATTAGAAATGCAACCATGAGCTTTTAAAACTTTACAGCTTTCAGTGCCTTTTCCTACTCAGATGCCAATAACAGTTGCAAGATAAATTGTTGGTAACATTGTACTACCCATCTATGAAAGCAAATCCACATATAAAGTTATTAAAATACCAGAACCTACACCAGCACGATTAGGTGATTAGTATCAGCTGAAGAAGAAAAGCTAGCCCTGAGGCTGCTATGGTGTGAAGTGTTAGCGACTTCATTTTCTCAGCCTCGGCATATGAGGGTGGGTGGCCATTCCTGTGCCTCGCCGTTTCATCTTCCCACAGACATTGTACGGTCTTAAGGTTAGTTGGTTAGAGGTACAGATGGAGCAGAAATCTTGAACGAAATTTCTGCCCTGGTGGGGATTTGTACCCCTGGCCTCTCAATTCACGGTCCAACATGCTAACCGCTACACTATCAAGCACCCTTCGCTGAACCATTCAAAGATCGAGGTGCCCTCCTCTGAAAAAGGGTTGTGTTGCATCTGCAGCATCCTGGCACATGTCTCGGCTAGACATCACTTCTAATTTACTGCCAGGAAATAACACTGGCTGGAGATGGTGAAACAGACCCAAAGTGTACGTGTCTTCTCCTGGATTCAACAGTACAAAGGTTATAGTGTCAAAGGATGCCCATTATGGAAACAATTTAATACCTCCAAGGCCACCAGCACTGCCAGCTCAGGTAATAGTCGATGACCTCCCTGCCAATATAAATAATCATCAAACGCTCCCATAAATAACAAGACAATTTAGATTTTATGAACAAGCCATTATAACCTACGCAGTTTTCACATGTTCCTAAAAATATTTAAGCATTTTACTCCCAACATTCCCTTTTCCACAAATAACTGGTCTACTGCAAATGTATTTTCACTAACAGCAGTCATGTATATCATATATTTACAGTATCTAGGCAAGTGAAATATTTATATTAGCAACATATACACATGCGACCTCATGGGAGAAAAGGTACCAAATCTGGGATTTTCTGGGCAATAGGCAATATTTAGAACCATACACTGATTGGAAGTTGTAAGTTTTTGTTTTAGGCACAGGGTCAGGTTCATTAATAGGTCAGCAATAGAATCTGGAATGACAGGGTCAAAGGTTGACAGTGAGATCATAGTGAGGAGGAGGAGGAGGAGGAGGAGGAGAAGAGGTCACAGTGCTATCTCTAACTTTAACCTAGAACTGTAACTTGGTACATTCCTCGTCCCAATGGATACTGGTGTGTGTGTGTGCGTGCGTGCGTGCGTGTGTGTGTGTGTGTTTGTTCAAAGATGTTTGTTCAATCTGTCTGATTAATAAATGTAACTGTTGTACATTTCAGTCATCAGGCGAGAGCAGGCAGAGGCATTCGCTACTTGGAGTCCCTATGGCGTTGTTACGGTGAAAAAGGGTGAAGACCTCAGCGTCACCTGCACGGTTTCTGAGATTTCGGACATCCTTGCTGTCACACGACTTGTCCACACGCAAGGCCTCAAGTCGCATCCGATCTCTGACAATGACGTGTTGAAGGAACCGTACTCAAAGCTGTCACGCTACAACGTCACCTACAAACACACAGGCAGCACAATCATTATTACATTGAACTACCGTGGTACGTATAGCTTAAGGGTTATTGTACAATAGTATTGTGTATTGAAATTCCTGCAGTTGATGACTAAATGTTAGACAATTGAGCTAGCTTAACTGAAAGATGATTTTGCTGAATGAATCTCAAGTTTTCTTTTTGAACTTGTTGTATAGAGTGGTGATATGTGAGTTCAACATTAAGCTCTGTTGTTCTGTTTTGAGCTAGTTGCATCTTAAAATATCTCCCTGAAAGCAGAGGTGGACACACTGTCCTTTCAAGAATCTGCTCTTGCTTTTAACACTTTAAAAATGAGAGTCTGCTGAAAGCGATTGGGAAACCAATGCAGCCCGTCGTTAGAGTGTTCAAAGGGTAATTTAGTAGGTGCTGTGCTGTGTCATTCGTTGTTGAAGTCATAATTGAAGTGTGGAGTCACAGAGCAAGTGGTTGTGCAGAAGTACCACAGAGATCTACAAGATCTGATTGCCAAAGATAAGGGAGGGAAAGAGACCAATGGTCGATTGATGGGTGGTATTAGGGTTTAAAGAAAACTAGGCAGGTGGGAAATTTGGTAAACCCGGTTAAGATTTGCAATAGAGGTGAGAATGTTGTGGGATTGCTGACAGGTAAGTGAGAAATAAAGGTGAGAGTGATTGGTTGGTGATTGGTTGGTAAGCAAGTGAATGTTGGTGTCCTGAATTGCGTTGATCTGTTCTCGTGAATTCTAAGATGATGAATTCTTACTTGCAGGATTGAGGCATACAGTTTGATGTTTTATTGAAAACAACGGAGGCAGAAATAGAGCTTTGAGAGAAGGATAAATAAGAACTGGATGTCATTTGCATAAGGATTAGAGGTGTCAGATACCTGAGTCCATTCTGGTGGGTAGTCGAATACCTATCTCTCCGTCCCTGGATAAATAATCAGTCATCCATGTGGCCACAGTATCTTTCAGCCCACCAACAGGACAGAGCAGTGAATTTTTTTGAACTCCTACAGGCTAAGGAAATTTGTCATTGACTGCTGTCTGTAGCCTGATATCTCCAAAGGTGACAGACAACTACTCATCATTAAACTGCGATTAAGCCATGATTAATCTGATCAAATAATCATGCTTCTTTGACCAGGTTTTAGGTATATGATTCACAATTTTTAAAATATAATGTACACACTTAGAAAGGCCAAAGAACTCCGAGTGTTTTTCACCTTTTTGGGCAGTTGCCCGGGCCTCCGTCTGAGTGCCAGGTGACTGGTCTAAGAACAGTGACCAGTGCTAAACTGAAGAGGACTGCTTTAGATGGCTCAGTGGGGTATTGTACAGAAAAAAACCGAAGGAAACAGCATTGTGAGATTATTAATAAATGTTTTTTAATTGTAATCATGAATTTCTGAAATCCAACTTAGCTTCTAAGTAGCACTGAGTAATATTTAAAATATAATGTACACACTTAGAAAGGCCAAAGAACTCCGAGTGTTTGGCCTATCCTTCTGGAATAAGTTACCTATCAACCTGTGACATATGCTTATTTTCCACAGCTACAGTTAACACTCGAAACCATTTTTTGACAAAGGGTTTGTGTTGCTTCTGTAATGAGTCTATCTGTAAGAAGCACTGTTGTAATCCATGATTACAACCACAGCTGCAAGGACTTAGGTAGACCAGTTGCCAGCAGAATGTATAGTGGAAAATTGTTTGATTTTTCCCTAGGCATTCAACCAGAAGATGCTGGTACCTTGTGGTGCCAACAGCTTTCAGGAAGTGAAGAGGGAAGCAGTCTTAACGTGACAGTCCTAGGTGAGTTCAACCTCTCTTTCTATCGGCTTGGGTCACGATTCCCACAACAATCACATGCACCATCCAACCAGTGTCAATAAATCTGCTTATTTTCCACAGCTACAGTTTTTCAAGCAGCTTTGCTGTTTAGGATTGATTGTCTTTATATATGCATTTGCTAATTTCTACATCAAACTTTAACATGACTAGTCTTGTGGTTGATGAATTGGATTCCTTGATTTGTCTAACTATTCTTAAAGCCGTGGTTTGCTCTTTCTTAGTCAGATGCAGCTTTAACAACCATTTGACCTTGTTTTTAAATGTATCTAAAATAAGATTTGATCTCTGGTAACTATGGACTGGTAGTTAAGTGAGTAAACACCAAGTACCCGTGGTAAATCAACAAAATTTATCTTTAGAGTTTCTGTTTTATGCTACAGGTGTCGCAGTTAATCCAATAATTAATCCACAATGACTCTGGAAAAGCACATTTGTCATTGTGCTTTAACATTTGTGCTGCTTCACATACCTGAGTTATTACATAGATTTTATTGTTTTCAGGTTCCATATTAAGTTAGTAAGTAAGTCACTTAGCTGATAGAAACTGGTTGTGCAGTTTATCACAGCTCAGTTGCAGGAAACTGGTTGTGTAGCTTGTCACAGCTCAGTCAGTTGCAGCAATACTTCTGTGCATGTGGAAAATTTATATCAACTTACTCTCAGTACTTCTTACTGGCTTTCCAACAGAGATATACACAAATTAATAAATAATAGTAATAAAAGTTTGAGATTTAAGTGGCAGGTGTCATTCCTTGAATCAGAGGCAAAGTTCGTTACTGCACAACCACTACCAGTTTGCAGCTTAAACTGCCGATTTGCAGTACTGTGACATGCATAATAAATATTAATAGTGAAGATTAAAGTTATATCTGTCTTTTAAGTTGGTTCACATGTCGTTGTGATTGATTTCTGACAGTTCCTGTGAGTGATATTTACGTTGTCGCCATATCATCAGATGGATTACAGACACGTGTCGAAGATGGTGTAGTGGTTCTTGAAGAAAACCAACACCAGGGTGTTGGCTGTGTTGCCCTGATCAATGGAAGTGCAGAGGCTCCTGAGATTCATGTTGCCATCGATGACAAGGATGAGACTTCATTGTTCACATCTACAGCCAATACAACTCATGTACGTTTGGATTCCGGACTGACATTGTTCAACAGTGAAAGAAAGATGACGTTCGTGACAAGCCGGCCAAACCCAGACTTTAACGACAAGACTCTAAAGTGTTCAGTAGTAGATTCTGCTGAAGAAGATGTTGCAACTGCTGTACTCATTGTCAAATGTAAGTCTGTGATACTTTACAATACAACATCTAATTTCTTGTGTCTTGTATTCAAAGTGATCAAAAGAATTATGAATCAATTTAGGAAAAGCTGAAATGGCCCATCTAGATGCTGTGAAGGCTGTAAAGGATGTTGGCATTCTGATCCAGTGAGTCAGTATCGTGACAAGATGAAAACCAGTTTATCAGACACAATGTCTGCTGACAGAACCATTCAGCACTCACTGGATTATGATACCAAGTTAGTGATGCCCAGGGAATTTATCACAGACTATTCCAAATAAACTGTTGCCAATGGATACAGACCTCTGTCATTGCTACCCACTGTGTTGCTTGTAGGGTAGATGAGTGTGCATTAAACCTGAAGGTGTTTGTGGCACCACTCTTAAAATACTTGTGTTTGTTGTTGTTGCAGTTGCCCCTGTTATAGACTGCAGTGATACTGAACGGGAGGCAAAGGTTGGCGACCAGGTGACCGTAACATGTGATGTCAAGGCCAGTCCAAGCAGCAGAGTCATGTGGAAATGGACATGTGAATCGGAGGATAAAGTAACAGAGCAGGATAACATTGCTTTCAATGAGAGTGTGAGTCCAGCCAAGGCTGATTGAAGGCTTTGAGATAACAGTTTACAGTATTTCGTGGCTCTTGAGCATAGTTGATTTATCAGGAATCAAGAAGAAACGAGCAGTAGACTGTACAATGGAGGTTTATAAAGCAGAAAACATAGGCTGTTCTGTTTCTTCTTGTGGCTGTTGCTGCAAGGGTATTTATATTTTATGGAGCACCTATTTTAACCTCTCACTGATATAAAAAGGTTAAATTTGGGAGAGCACGTATCAGAAACTGCTTCAAGTGGAATATTATGTTGCAGTTGAGGTTAGAGAATTAAGAGCAAAATGCATGAAGTGGCATGATGTAATGTAATGTAAATGTAAATCTTCGCAATTTCTCAGCGCCACACAAAAGCCACGTCAGGGAGACCAGCTTATTCACCGGCGCTATACCAAATCAAGTCCGATGTGCTTTGGTTGATGGTATGGAAGTCAAGACCAATACTTAGTCTTCGGCTGTCAAGTGCTATCATTCACCTTGCAGACTGGAATAATAAATACTTTTAATAAAAATTTTCTTTGACACAAGCTAGTCTTTCTTTAAAGAAAATCAAACAAGTAAAGTAGCAAAAACTGTGACAGGTTGGCAACTAATTGGATGGTACAGTTTAGAACAACTAGAGTTGAAAATCTTTTTAGAGCAGACGTCATTTGATATCTTAGGTTTGGTGTCATTAATCAGATTCAGTGATTGTACTGGAGTAGACTACATGTATGTTGACCGATGTTCTTTTATTGTTTTTAGGTAATTAGCAAATATCACAGTCATGTTGAAATGACTGTCACTCAAATTAAGGACTCGCAGTTCTGTAGCTACATTCTGATGGTGGAAAATGAAATTGGAACTACTAACATCACACTGGAGCTGATCAAGGAGGCACGACCGGTTGGGAACCAGTCTCTCAACCCAGAAGTCGTTTCAAACACCAAAAACTCAAATTTGGAGGCAGTTCCGCCAAGACAAGATCCAGGTACACAAGTGAATTTTATCATTTTTGTTTCATTAAATTCACATTGTACCATAAACATTGTAAGTTTAATAGTCTTTGTGATCATTGTAATGTTAATTGTCCTTTTCTTCTTTATTTCTGCAGATTGCTATTTTCCTAATCATTGACCAATTTCTTATTAAAATTATGTAACAGTAATCTAGCACTGTTATCATTGTTCTTCTGGCCATCGCCAATTTGATCACTGGTAATTGGTAATTAAAGATTTATATAGCACCAACTATTCAGAGGCGCTCCACTGGAATAATTAATGACAATATCTTATTAAAATTATCCACTGGCTCTTTTTATATTAATATAGGATTTGGTAATTTGATCATTGGAAAAATGATTTTTGCCTCTGATGTTGAGTTTGATTTTGTGCAGACCATGACCCAATATTAAACTGTCTGTTGCAGTTATTGATGAGCCGCAGAATGGCGTGAGGAGCCAGTTTCAATTCCCAGAATTCTTTTTTCTGTGTCAATTGACGATCGTGATTTCAACATTCTACCTTCTATAAGATGTTCACAGGATTACTGATTTGTATAATGACTTTTTACAGTGGTAATCATTTAGTATCACGACATATGACTATGGTGGTTCTAAGCTAATTGTGTTTGTACATAGAACATGAGATTCTGTGGTTAATGCTCTGATGATTAGTGTGAGCAGTACTGTAGTCTGGCTCCCCTTCTTAACCCACTTTTTTTATTTGTACAGTTTGTCTATTCTTCACATTGACCTGTTGACAAACATTAAGCCTGAGGTACATTTGTGGGACACGGTTGCTGATGGGTTAATGCACTGACCTTAGAAGTTGGAAAGTACGGGTTTCAACCTCTCCTGAGACGGTTACTGTGTCGTGGCCTTGAGCAAGTTCTTCACTCACAATTGTTCAGCGTCATTGATTGATGCTTGGTCATTAGACAGCGATGCTTAATTAAATGCATTATAATAAATAATTAAGTTATAGTTTTAACTCTAAATGATGTGCACTTGTAAATTCCTCTTCCTAGTAACCTATCTGCCTGGTATTCTTCTGTGCTGCCATTCCTAAAATTAGAATTAATGGTTTCCTGTTTCCAAGTTTCCATCTGATTCCATTCTTTTGAATCCACTTTCTGCTGGAGTGAACATTATATCCAGATTTTGTCTGTCGAGTGTTTCCAGTCTGCATTGTTACAGTGGGCGTACATTGTCAGTTTCTCCACACAAACATGTTCAGGGGTGGACTTTTGGTTCTTGATCTCACTGTTGATGCACCTGCAACTGGTTGGGCACAAACTGCATACACAAGCGTAGACCTTGTCTGAGAGACATCTTTGGTTAGTATATTAGAATACATCTGGGAAGGACCATTTTAGCCACTGTATCTTCTCTCTTAATTTATTATTAATATTCAGTCTTGTTGTCCTCGAGACCAAGGTCTTGGTCTCGAGTGCACTCGAGTTCGTTTTTAAAAGTCTTGGTCTTGGTCTTGGTCTTGAGGTTCAAGGTCTTGGTCTTGGTCTTGGTCTTGAGGCTCAAGGTCTTGGTCTTGGTTTTGCAAGACCAAGACCAAGACTTTTGACAATGTGAACAGTCATTTAACAAAACGTAAGGATTTTAAAAATTAATCCAGTAATTACTAATACAATTACTTTAGTATTTACACGGTGTGAGTGAGGCTTTACTGTTGCTTTGGACATTTATTTTTACTTCCGGTTATTTACCATGGAATGATTTCAAAAGAGACTCACAATTTGTACATTTACATCCGGTACTTGAAAAGCTGCCCTGTGTGCCAGTGAATTCAGCATTGTAGAACGTATTTTTCACATGGCAGAATTTTTATGAGGCCCCACAGGTCACATCTTGGTCAGAAAATTCTGAGCGAATTGGTTTTATAAAATGCAACAGGCATTTGGAATAACATTTCGCATGAAGGACTTTTGTAAATACGAATTCGGAAATCTCTGCAGCCTGCATTTGGAGTTGTTTTGTTTGAATAAAATAAAAAATTCATGTTTTAATTAAAATAGCGAGTAGTCCGACTTGACAATTTTTTTTAGTAAGGAATAGAAGTCTGGATATGGTCGTGATTTTTTGGGTATTTTTCTCGGTTTTGGTCTTGAGTTTCAAAGTCTTGATCTTGGTCTTGGTCTTGAGGTTCAAGGTCTTGGTCTTGGTCTTGGTCTTGAGGTTCAAGGTCTTGGTCTTGGTCTTGAGGTTCAAGGTCTTGGTCTTGGTCTTGGTCTTGAGGTTCAAGGTCTTGGTCTTGGTCTTGAGGTTTAAGGTCTTGACAACAAGACTGTTAATATTACAAACATTTTTAATATGTGCAAGGTCACACAGAAATGTGAATCGGAGGCGCGGTTAGTCAGTCGCCAGGTGAAGAGCTGTTAGATATTCAGATTCTTGAAAGCCAATGAGAAATAGTGAGTTTTGAGGTGTTTCGTAAAGGAGGAGAAAGGAGTTAAAACTTTGGACAAACATTGGTAGTCAGTTCCAGTCCTTAGGGGTAGCAGAATGGAATGCACGAGAGCATTGTATTAGGTGAGGTTGACATTCGATTACTAAACCATGCAGCCTCTTATTGGAAATGCTGGAGATGAATGTAAAATAATTGGGTTGCAACTAAAGATCCTTAGCAGTGCTTCTTTTTACCTTCTGAAGGATTGTAAAAGCATTCAGCAATTCACTGTTCAATTTACCTGTCTGTTGTGAATTTAGTTTAGGAAAACTGATGTTATTTATCTCAAGATGTAGGCATTACCAACTAAAATTGTGTGCTTCCATATAAGACTGCCAAGAATTTCAAGACTCAACGCATTGTATTAGGTGAGGTTAAGTAAGTTATAAGTTATTTTATAAAGGAACACTATATTCTTTTAATCGTGATTTTTAAAGCAGTCTGAGAATTTGTCAAAGTTGTACAAAGTTGTATAGCAACGGGTCAAAAAATCATCTAGTCATTAAAGTTCTGATGGCAAGGCCATCATGATTTTTGCATTCTATTCTACTTGGAATATGTTACTCAAAGGACTTAACGCATATTTAGTATAACTGTGTGCATTCTTTTAGTCTTATATATTCTTGTTTCTAAACTGTTTGAATTTTTCCCAGTTAAGCTACGATCAATTTTTAATTGAGCCACTTTGGTTTTATAGTGATTTTTGTAGGCATGATATGTGAATTCTTGCTCGAGTCTATATTCTTAACTTTTAGAACTAGTCATTTCATATAGTTGTAACTATTATGGAAGGTAGTATTTACCATGACTCTTAGTAAGGTTGTTATGAAATCATGTAACTGTGGCTGGACAGTGGACATCATGAACTCCAAGTCATGCTGAATTTGTATCTTCAGATTATATGAAATATCTATTGACATTTGCATGTTTTTATTCGAGTTCACTTGTAGAGTCTAGTGCTTTCTGTCATATTTATGTGCTGTATGAGTTGCCAAAACTTTCCAAGTGGTGAACAAAGTGTCATAAGCGGTTTCAAGACGGAGTAGAGTCGTTCAATACACCAGAAGACTTCAGTATTACTAATTCTGCTGACTTGTACAGAGCATTGATCATTTAGAGGCCATTCAGATGGCAGAGGAATTTGATGTCTCTTTGTGTAAAGATGCTGTGGCAGTTATTTTGAGTCCTTCAGTATTGAATGCTTGCTGCTTATTTTGTATGTGCAGCTCATCTGGGCCAGTAAATTTAGGCAGTTTGTGAGAGCGAAGTATTATTATCAATTCTTCCTCATGTTGCACCAATATTATTTGTGGATGTGTGTGGTTCTTATGGTTATGTGTTAGAACGTTTATATAGTAATTTTTCTTTATAACTTCTGTAGCATCCTAAATGAGCTCTGAAGCATGCTGAATAGTATTGTAGCAACCAGTCAGTGTTCTTTTTTGTAATTATTCAGATGTTTTCCAGCTATTTCCAAGGAGTCATGAGTAGCCCATCACCAGTGACAACATTCAGATACCCTGTAATACTGGTAGTTGTGCCAAAGATTGAAAAAACGGCATTGCTGACAGCCAATGAGTCCAACATTGGCAGCACAAAGACTGCTTTCAAATTGAGAATGCTAAGTCACAAACAAGTCTGTACTTTTAAGAATAGTTTCAATATTTAAAAAAAGTCTGGAACACCTGAAGAGTCTACATTGTTAAGAAGGGTGGCACTAAGTCCATTTTGATATTTCTTTAAAATGTAAATAAATCCACAATATGATCTATCCAATCAGAATTTACCAAACTGAACTGGGAAGCAAATTCCACAGCTTAGCCCAGTAACCCCAAAGCTCAGTAGCTTAACACTTTCGAACATGGGGGACAGAAAGAGTCCTGAGTGCAATATCTATTTGTATGAGTGGTGAGCATTAACATAGATGGGTCGGCTGGTTAAAATGTAATACTTTGTGAATTATGAGGCAGATTTTAAAATGGATTCCTTACTCAGTGGGCAGCCGATGAAAGGAATACAATATACAAGTTAAAAGTGGATTATCTGCAGACCTTTCGAAAGAAAACTAAAATTTCAATGTTAGCAAGTAGTTTTCTTTTGAACTGTTAAAATTTCACTTATTTGACCATTTAAATTGATAAAAAATGGTACTAAATAATCCGGTGTGGACTCTTTTACGCACTCCCGGTTTACAAGGCATTCTGCTCAACACAGGTGGTGTTATCTCGCCATTGAAGCTATTTCTGTGACATGCTGTATTTGGTTAATGTGCCACACAAGAACTGCAGTGTACTGCTGAATATTGACTTATCAGCATTATCTATTTCTTTGCAGTCTGGTTTATACGCCGTGTCTTAACACTTTAACGACCAGCGTGCATTGTTTTCCCACTTGCTTGTTGTTAAAGTGTTACGATATGTCCCTCTGATGACTTTGTGGAACGAATCAATACTATTATCATGCTTACTATAATGCGTTTCTTACAGACCCTGCTATCAAACACTAGATCAACTGATGACAACTGATTTGTAATGGAGCTATATAAATGTTGTTTTTTGTACATTTATATGTTTGTTTAAATCTGTACGTGTTGTGTATCTGCTCTACCCAGTGAACGCTGCTGAGTTATATGATATTTGGCACACATATTGAATTGGATGCTAAAACGAAAAACATCACCAAATTTAAGATAATTGTTTGTTCACAGTGCTTACTACGCTTTATACAGCTGAAATCAGTAGAAAATAGTTTTAGTTCACAGCTATGTTGTTAGGGTTGTTTTATTTTGGTTAGGATATCGCTGCCAGTACACTTTCATCGTTAACAGGAAATGGTGTTTCTATTCTTTGTTGTTCATATGCAGCTTATTATAGTCATCCATCAGTTCCATGCCACGCTTCGAAATGTCACTGAAAACCTCTCGTATGGAGTGTCTCACTGACTTGTAGGTATCGTCCATCGTCATTGATTCAGAGTCTTTGTCTAAGCAAGTCGATGACAGTCCGATTATTTAAAAGAATCTGAATGCTGGAGGTGACAGGCTTCTGGTTGTTTTGAGTTGACAGTCATAGGGTCCAGTACTATTTTCATCTGTAGCAATGATCTGCATCTGGTTTCTGCAGAGGCAGAACCTTCCTTTGTTTTGTGTCATTTAAACTCTTTGTCAAAGACAGATAATGCAGTGAATTCCTCTGTCAAATACAACAGCTTCCAAGACAATTTCCAGGATCTGGTGACTACATGCCAACCACCCAAGGTCCTCTTCCAGCTTCTTTTTGAGGACACATGCTGCGTACCTGTGACTGCTGCTAACGGACCGGGATGACCAATTTGCTGGATTTCCTGGATGACCAATTTGCTGGATTTCCTGGATGAGCACATTTGCTGCCTCATAAACAGCTTCAGTGGAAGCTTCCCTGTGTCAGACAATAGTTTTGGAATGCCAAGAAAAACTGGTCAACTACTTATACGAATACATGATGGGCAACACTTTCATTATCTCCTTGCAACTAATATTAAGTGGCTTGCCACGCCAGGGAATTGGTAATGAAAACGTTGATGTGAATTCGTCTTTGAGAATTTCAGCAAATCTCTGTTGTCTTTTGATTCACTCTCAACAAATGGATGAGCAGTTTATGTTCAGCCTTGGTGGGTTATGGCAAAGTTGTTGCACTGCCAGAGCTAGTAGTACTAGTACTGCATTTCTGGAACTCATTTTCCCCATGTCAGAGCTTGTAGCTAACTCATAATCTCACATGTATTTGTTCCATGTCTGGTTTACTTTAAAGGCTGAGCTCCTGAAGCCCATGGTTGACAAGAGGGATCATCAGGAGCCATCTCTTCATCTTTGAAGGAGTCACCTTCGTTGCTACTTTCTATGGAAGACAACTCATTTAATTAACTCCAGAATCTTGCCACATGTATGAATTTCTGTCCATCGTGCACCTTATCACGCAGGTCCAAAAATACTGTCATAATTTAGAAATGATCATAACTGGTAAGGCCCTCTAAATATTAATATTTGTGACTTGCTCTGGCAAAAGGAGGCTGTTGTCCAAAAATTTAGTTTTATATATTTTGAGCTTAAAATGATAAACAATAATTTCTGTTTAAAATGTTGAAAAAATTATTATTCTATCTTTATTGGTTCCAGAGATATGAATTTTTAGAATGTATTGCTACTCAGAAGTACATTTTCGAGAAAATCGCATGCAAAGTTTATTACCTTAATACAAACTCGACATAAATTGCAAAGTTTCAATGTTTTTAACCTTAAACTTATGGAAATCACTCTAGGAAACCCACAAAATGAGGCTATATTTAGCAAGCTGAATGCATAAGCTTTCCAATGAGGTATTACACATGGTATTCCTAACAGACCGAAGGTTATAAAATGCTCTTGAAACTGGTACCCCCCAAAATTTTTAATTCTCGGATAATTTTTATCAATCTCACATGTATTTTATTAAATTTGTCATGAAATAGGTGAAATTTTTATTAAATCAATTTTTTCATATAATATAACATCTTATTTATTGATATACGCAAAAAAAACGATTATTGAAAAATTTACACCTGCTTGGTGTTTTGGCTAATTTCTCTTGTTTTATTTATCATTGGCGACTTCCGCCTCCTTTTGCCAGAGCAAGTCACATTTATTAATATTTATTCTGAAATTTTTACTTAAATTTTTAATGATTGAAATCAAATTAGAGTTACTCCACAAAGAAATTAAACTTTCAAATGTAAGGAGTGTCATAATGTAGAAATTGTCACAACTGGTAGGTACTTCTGAATATTAATCCTTCTTAGCAGAAATTTGTTGCTGAAGTTCTTTTATTGATAGAAACTAAAATTGGGTGATGCCCACAAAGAAATCAAGCTTTCAAAAATAAGGACTGTCATAATATTTATGCCCGTGTATGTATGTAGTATACAGTGGTGTAACTTCAGACCCCTGTGGGCCCCACAGACACTTAGAAAGGACCTCCACTGCCTCCAAGTATTAAAAAAATTATTTGCTATTTGTGGAATTTTTATAGGTAGTTGTTGCAATCAAGCAGCATGTCTATCTGCAGTTTCAATTGTGGCCATCAACTTCAGCAGGCCCAAAAACAAAACTAATAAATACCAAGATATGATAAATGGTTACCACTAACACCTGAGATTAAAATTTATAGTGTTTGTTGGCTTTCAGTGTAGAGCTGCTTCAAGTCATGGTTCTGAGTTCTGATCATACACAAGACGTGCAGGTTGAAAAATTTAACAGGAATTTTGGATACCCCTCCCCTCTTGGTCCGGGGCCCATAGGCTGCAATGGCAGTAGCTACACCACTGATAGTGTGTTGTACAAAGTACCAGAGTGTTCCAGTCTGTTTGTTTTCATAGACATGAAGACTTTTGGACTTTTGCTGCTACTGCTTGTGTCATACAGAATGCTGCTTTTATTATTTGGTCAATTTCTTGTTAACTAACGTTTTGTACTAAATAAACTGATTGCTTCTTTTGTCAACTGATTTTGATTAGTCATTCTCTAATAAATCCACACGCAATAGGCTAAAATCTAACGGTTAAGTTTTTATTCAGCAGTACCTCATTGTGCCATAGAGAATTTGCATTTCAAGTCTTGTATCAAATGAAAAAGTTAAAAATTAAAGTTAAAATGAATTGATTATAAAGTTAAAAACATTTCAGCTCATCCCAGCAGTACCTCATTGTGCCATAGAGAATTTGCATTTCAAGTCTTGTATCAAATGAAAAAGTTAAAAATTAAAGTTAAAATGAATTGATTATAAAGTTAAAAACATTTCAGCTCATCCCACCTTGTCACCTTGTGCTGTCAGCTCGTGGAGCTCTAGCGATCGTCCTGGTGAACACACTCCACCGTCTCCTATTCGATGACAAGTCTCTCAATTCCGCCAAATTCATGCCAGTTACATCTTGTATCTCATCCATCCATCTCCTCCTTGGGCGACCCAGTCTTCTCCTCCCCTCACCGCACGCCAGCATCATTTCCTTCTCCAGACCATCAGATCGCATAACATGTCCAAAGAACCTTAGCTTCATTCTTGTCGCAGTTTGTTTTAACGACTCTTCATTCTCAACTCCAATCTCCTCTCGTATTGATTCGTTCGTTCTTTTCTCAGTCCAAGATATTCTCAGCATCTTCCTCCATATCCACATTTCACAAGCGTTAACCTTATTTTCCATGTTCTTTGTCATTGTCCACGTCTCGCAACCGTACAGTACCGTAGGAAAGATTAGTGCTCTCACGAGCCTTTTTTTGGTTTCTATGCTCACATGTTTGTCTTTCCATATCTTTTCCAGTCCGGTCATTGCAGCTTTCCCTATAGCAATCCTTCGTTTTATTTCTGGATCACACTTTCCCTCCTTTCCAACCAGTGATCCTAGGAATGTGAAGCTTTCTACCACCTCTATTTCCTCTCCGTCTATCTCAAAACTATCCCAATCTGCTGTTGTCATGACCTTTGTCTTCTTTATGTTGAAGTATAAACCAGCTTTTTCACTTTCTCTCCTGACCCTTCTTATCAGTTCTGCCAGATCCTCTTTTCTTTTTGCCATTAATGTTGTGTCATCCGCGTATCTAAGGTTATTCAGTGTCTTTCCAGCAATTTTTACTCCCTCAATTGCCCCCTCCAGTTCTGCCTTTCTCATTATTCTTTCAGCATATAGATTAAACAGGAATGGAGACAAGATGCATCCCTGCCTCACTCCTTTCTTGATTCTAAAATTGTCAGTGTCTCCGTATTCTGTTCTTATCACCGCTATCTGGTCTTCATATAAACCCTTTAGTAACATTATCAGGTGTTTCGGAATTCCCATTTCAAGCAGGGTTTTCCACATTAAATCATGGTTAATGCAGTCGAATGCCTTGCTATAGTCAATGAAACAGATGTGAACCTCCTGTCCATACTCCCTTTGTCTCTCCATTATCCACCTCATGTTGGCTATATGGTCTCGAGTTCCACGAGATTTCCTAAACCCTGCCTGGTTCACCGGAAGTTCTCTTTCAATTGTGCCTTCCATTCTTTTGTGAATTATTTTCAGTAATATTTTACTAGTGTGTGATATCATTGCTATCGTCCTATAATTTTCACACTCCCTCGCATCTCCTTTCTTGAATATAGGTATAAAGATCGACTTCTTCCAGTCCTCCAGCCATTCTCCAGTTGCCCATATTTGATTGCACAATTTTGTTATTGTTTTTATCATCGCATCATCCCCTGCTTTTATCAGTTCTATAGGTATCCCATCTTGACCGGGTGCCTTATTGTCCTTGAGTTGTCTGATTGCCCATTCTACCTCCGCTTCCATGACCTCCGGTTCCTTTTCATACTCTGTTACGTCAATTTGTTCTTTTTTGACTCGTTTGTCTTCCCTATACAACTCCTCCGTGTATTCTCTCCATCTATGCTTTATCCCTTCTTCATCGCAGATTACATTTCCATCTCCTGCCTTCATTGAGCCCATTCTAGGTGCAAATTTTCCCGTGATTGTCTTTACTTTTGAGAACATTTCCTTGGTTCGTCCCTTCCTTCCCTCGTCTTCCATTTCTCTGCATAATTCGTTTAGATGTATTTCTTTATCTTTCCGTGCTTGTTTTTGGAAGGCACTGTTCAGTGCCCTTACCTTATCCTTTTCTCCTGCCTTCTTTGCAGCCTTCCTATCAACCGCCATGCATATGGCTTCTCTCGATAGCCATGTCGTTGTTGTGATTTTCTTCTTCTTTGGAATGTGCTTATCTGCGACTTCGACTATTGTTTTCTTCATCCTCTCCCATAGGTTGTTCGAATCCTCTTCCTCTTCTATCTCATCTCTCTCTAGTACTTCAAACCGATTCTTTATTTCCATCCTGTATTCCAGTGTGATACCCTTGCAGTCGTATCTGATCAATCGATCTCCTTTCTTTATCTTTTTCAATTTCGTTCTCAGTGTTGCTACCAATAGCTCATGGTCAGTTCCACAGTCCGCTCCTGGCCTTGTTCTCACATCTCTTATTGTGCTTTTCCATCTTTTGTTTATCAGTATGTAGTCAATCTGGTTTCTATGCTTCCCATTCGGTGACGTCCATGTGTACAGTCTTCTCTTAGGCTGTTCGAACCATGTGTTCATAATTCCTAAGCCATTCCCTTTGCAAAACTCAACAAGTCTTTCTCCTGCTTCATTCTGTTCACCCAGGCCATGACTACCTAATGTGTCTCCATCGCCTCCGGTGCATTGACCCACCTTCGCATTGAAGTCACCTATGATCACTAGTACGTCGCCCTTCGGAGTTCTGTCCACTGTACTTTGCAGGCTGGTGTAAAAACCCTCGTGTTCCTCTTCTAACGATATCGATGTTGGAGCATATACCTGTATAATGGTTATGTTGACCTTTCTTCCTCTGAATCTTACACTCAAAATTCTATCACTCACTGTATCATATCCCATTATCGCATTTGCGCTTGACTTGTCACACATGATTGCAACTCCATTTTTTCCTCTCTCTTTTTGTCCTGACATTATTATCCTGTATCCATTCCAACTGAAATGTCCTTGTCCCTTCCACCTTGTCTCACTTAATCCTAGGATTGCTATGTCTAATTTCTTCATCTCTCCCTGTATCACGTCCATCTTTCCGCTCTGCATACTTCGCACGTTCCATGTGCCCAACTTCATCTTCTGCTTACAGCTCAGGTTGAGTCTTTCCCCTCCGAATCGATCCACCTCTAGACGTCCTTTCGGCTTTAGTCCTGTTGCTTCATTAGATCGAGGGGCCCTTGACTCTCCGTCTTGCTCTTCCCCAGTAGCTTCTAAGTCACGCTCCGGCCTGGGAGTCCCACCATTCGCAACTATCACCGTTTTTGGCTTAGTGTGTTTCATGACGATTTTCTTGGCAAGTTAACAGGGGTGGTTTGCCATTGCCTTCCCCTGGTTTTGCCTGCCGTGCCCGTTCGTTCCCCTTCCTAGGAAGGGTACCAACGGTCCGCACCACGAGAAGGTGGGCACGGAGGACTTTGGTTCACCAGCCCAGGTCGGATCCGAGTCTACGCTCAACAGAGACGTCGGTCAGGTCGCCTCCCCGTTTTACTCTGTACTAGAGTGACTGGTGAACCTTTGCGGACCAGCTCATCCCAGATGACTTTAATGTTTGACTTATAGTATCAAACAAAAATGTTTAAAATATTTAAGGTCAACCCAGGTGACTTTACTTGAGCACTAACACCTCAATATTTTGACATTCATGAATACGTAATTAAGATGTCAAAGCACAAAGCAACCAGAAGGAACAATGCATCGTTTTACATGTATCTGCATTGTTACTTGGTTGGACTGTATCACTTTTAAATGTGTACAATTGTACCAGCTGTTAGTCATTAGGTTCTCATTTAGGTCTGAGTTTTCAGCAGATTTTCAGCCACTGAATTATGCTGTAAACTTGTTACAAATAATTGGAATCGTGGACTAATTGCCTGGACATTCTGATTTACAGTTTACTACTAGACATGAAACATGTAGACAACAGAAACGGAGATTCTTCAATAATGAGTTTTCTTAAAACTTCACATCCAAAATGTAAGTTATCATTACAAATGTTTGGTAACCACAATAAGCATAATTCACTTTTACTTATTCATGATTATTAAAAATGAACAAATTAAACATATCACAGAAATTATCAGGATGTGTTCCAGTAACCTTCGATGTGAGCAACACTGCTGTCAAGTCCAGCGATTCTTTTAAACATGCAGCGAAAGATGGCAATTATAATTGAACAATATTATGTTTTTATTAACTAAGATTAATTCTTATAAAAATCTTTTAAAAAATACCTGTAATTTTCATTGATTATAGCTTCATTTATGTCTCATATGAGGATTGAAAATTGGTGCAACTGTAGCTTGTGGTGTAACCATATTATTGTTATTCGTATATGCTGTAACATATCTGTTGAAATGTGTCAACATTTCAAGCAGATAGTTTTCTCTCATTACATAAGTCTCTCGATCAAGATTGTACATTTTTACATATTTGAGCTCTACAGTTCTCAATATTTAATGAATACCATGGTTTATGAATTTGTAACAATGTGTGATGGTGTTGTGATTACTGCTTGGTGCATAGCTTTGCAATCTTTCGATTGTATAAGGTCAATTATACATTTATGGTCACACTTTAGTTCGGTTATTGCACATCTGGCCATGCATTTTACAAAACATAGGTAGATTTATACAAAACTAAATTTCTACAGGTGAAAAGATGCAAACCTGCAACCAAGTGAGCTAGTCTACCGCAGTTGCAGTCTACGAAACAAAACCCAAAGGTTGACAAACTCACCTAAACAAGAACTATAAGTCCGTTTTAAACCAAAGCTCTCACAAGAAAACATAGTATGAAAAACTGCTTTCAACTAAAGCCTAAGCATCTGAACAGGCCCAAAGAATGGATGTCTGCTGTGACATATCCACTTGCACACTTGAGATAACACCAAACAACAGTCAATTCTAAACGTTCTCTCTTTGATGCAAATCCGCAGTATTTCTAGTTTTCAATATCACTTATGTAGCATTTCTAGTGTTTGCTGCTTGTGGCTTCAGTGAACATTTGCAGCCGTGCTCAGATGCAGAGACCTTTACGACTGAATCGACGAACTGTCTGCCTTATCTTTTCTTTTCCGTCATAGGATCAATGGCTGTAGCAACTGAAATGCAAGAAATAAGAAATTTATACCTGCACTGAATTTTTTCCAAAGAAGTTGTCTAAATCAGACAAACTAGGCTCGCACAAAGTTTTCCAAGTGACGAGCAGGTTTTTGTTTAAGAAAAAGCATCCAGCTACAATAACTATCCCTGCCTTCCAGTTTCTGATTCAGTCGGCCGGCGAAACGTTCATTCCTCTTCTGGGGGAGAACTATTAGTCCCTCGGCTCATTCCACAATTAGGCAACTTTGGGATTTCTCAATTGCTGGGACATCCATTTGGAATGGTCTGCTGCCCAGGGTTGACATGTCTGTTTTATACAAGAAGCTCAAGTGTAATTTTTATTGAGATGGCTGGGCTGGAATGGCGTCTGAGTATGTTTCTTGAAGGTGCTATATTAAATTTCCAAATGAATTAAACTCTTATAATGTACGCTGTAAGCATGAATACTAACCATCCGTGAGTTTTCGAGCGATGAGTTTCAAGACTTCATCAATGAGGATGACAGGAAAAGAGAATTTGAGCACAGCCATCCACTCATCAAGGGTAAGAGGTGTAATCTGGAACACTGCCTATTTGAAAAACACAGTAATGCACTTTAATGTTAATGTACTAGCTCAGTGTACTTTGAGTCACACTTTGCTTTGGTGACATGCAAACATAGAAATTTAGAAAGCCTCTGGAGATGTTAAGGATTAACTGACTGACCAGTGAAAGAAATCTGGAATGTTTGTTCAGATGATTGTGCAATTGAAGCTTGTGGTGTAACCATAAATATGCTGCAGCATATCTGTTGAAATGTGTCCACATTTCAAGCAGAGAGTTTTCTCTCATTACATACGTCTCTCAATCAAGATTCTAGATTTGTACATATTTGAGCTCTACAGTTCTCAATATTTAATGAATACCATGGTTTATGAATTTGTAACAATGTGTGATGGTGTTGTGATCAATTGAGTGTCATGTGGCACTTACAAAGAACAGTGTTGCACTAAATAACAGTGTTGTACTAAAGAAGAGTGTTGTACTAAAGAAGAGCAGTGTTGTACTAAAGAAGAGCAGTGTTGTACTAAAGAAGAGCAGTGTTGTACTAAAGAAGAGCAGTGTTGTAATAATGAAGAACAGTTTTGTACCAAAGAAGCACATTGTTATACTAAAGGAGAATACTGTTCTACTCAGGTAGAGCAGTGTTGTACTAAATCAGAACAGTGTTTTCCTAAATATGAGAACAGTATTATAATAAATAAGAACAGTGGTTTACTAAATAAGAACAGTGTTTTGCTAAAGAGCAGTGTTGCAATAAAGAACAGTTTGTACTACAGACCATGGAGCAGTGTTGTACTAAGAAGTGTTGTGCTCTAAATGCACTGTCTGCATGGTGTGTAGCAACGTAATGCCTCACAGCATTTAATATGCTGAATAGATTTTTGAGATTGCAATCTGACATTTATAAAACGCCACTTCAAGAAACAACTTGTCAGTGGTGCTCCCGACTCGAACCAGTGAAATCACTGTCAAATAATAAATACTTGAGGTGCTTGTGAAACTGTGGAAGACAGAAACCAAGAAGCTCAAGCCGTAGCTCTCGAGAAAGGCGATTCCAGATGATGGGCCAACATAGGTAAAGCTTCTGGACTGATGTGTAGCAGTATGCATACAAGGGACAATCAGAACTCCATGCCACAACCGACACAAGGGTGCCACGACCTGGAACCAAGGAGACCGAAATGCAGAAATCTCTATGGTATGGTGGAGCAGAGCCAACAAGACAATTGTGCATTTTGTGACAGTGGAACGTTGTAATCTTACTTACCGACAGGAAGTCCACTTCGAGAATCAGGAAATGGAGTGACATGGAGATAACGATGGCTCCAATCAGCCACTTGTTAAACCACGGTGGCATCACCAGCAATGACTGGTTCTCTGAGATACTGCAGAATATCAAAAACAATTTCTGTTAGAATACTGTTTTCTGTTGAGCCTTAGAAGTAGCAGGAGTTGTAGGCCAGCTGGCAAAGCTACACTCATCTTTTTAAGTAATGTTGTTTTTCTGCTGCATTAATGTTGTCATCAGAACCACCATGAACAGACAAATGTCAAAGTCGTTGTTAAATGGCTAGAAAGTGTAACTGGTCATCTGGGATGAAATGAGGCTTTCCTCCAACTACCCAGGCCTGTAATTTTCTGGAGTTTTAACTCCAGGAATGTTTCTGTTGCAGCAGCTATTGTGAAGTGCTTCACACCTCTTCAGAACAAAAAAATAAATATGACTAGACCAATGAATGGACAGACAGACAGACAGACAGACAGACAGACAGACAGACAGACAGACAGACAGACAGACAGACAGACAGACAGGCAGGCAGGCAGGCAGGCAGACAGACAGACAGACAGACAGTATGCATGTAAGCCATGATAAGAAAAGTTTGTCTATGCTGCATTAGCTGATGACCACGGAACCAGGTAGTAGGCCCTTCATTTGACAGCAACACTGAACTTAACAGATTCCTAGGAAAGTATCCTACAAATATCCAGATGTATCTACACCAGATACTCTTTATAACGCTCTCTGGATGGATTAGCACAGTTATTATTATTGTTATTATTTATTATTATTAATTGGTAGCTTCTATCACATCAGTGCAGTGTCTAATGCACAAGGAATCAAAAAATGGCACATCATAATGAAGCCATCAGTAGATCAGTAACCTGAAGATCAGTCTGCTAAGACAATGGACATGTACGTTGAAATTTATCAATGCATCTAATATATAGTTTCCCAGATCTGTGTGTCCTAGGATAAACGCTGTGGAATGCATGGAATATGACTCATGGCCTGCCCTCCCTCCATCCCTCATTATGGCACACGATCTGACGGAAGGTTGAGGGGGAGGAGGAGCAAATACTGACGAGACGATGAAGACTGATTAGCCTAAACATCCATTGGTCAGTGCAATACAGGGCAAACACTCTATTGTTCGATCCAGGGAGGGAGGGAGGGATGGAGGAAGACAGGCTTACTAACCACTGTTTGTCTATCAATGGGTCTGTCCCACCCGTAATAATCAGCATTCCAATAAACAAATTCTTTCTCTTCCTATCAATCCATTCATTTTCTTTTTCAACCCGTCATATATGACGGGCAAATACTCTAGTTTATTAATATGTACTTAAAATTAAATTTTAAGCACACAACAGGTACAAACAAATCACATACTTAGTCAATAGAAATGTTTAAACAAATAGCATGATCAGTCAAAGATCACATCAGTCACGTGTTAGAAGATCACAACAGTCACGTGTTGGAAGATCACATCAATCACGTGTTAGAAAATCACATCAGTCACGTGTTGGAAGATCACATAAATCACATGTTAGAAGATCACAACAGTCACGTGTTGGAAGATCACATTAATAACATGTTAGAAGATCATATCAGTCACATGTTAGAAGATCACATCAATCACATGTTAGAAGATCACATCAGTCACATGTTGGAAGATCACATCAGTCATGCATGAGGTGCCTAAGCATGCAGTCACTTTTCAAACAGGTTTTAGCACAAACTCAACTGAATCTCTACGTGATTGTAATCACTGAAACCAAACCGCAACAAAGTCATGGTTTTGTGGTTGGAGTTAGTGAACAGAACAGACCACATCAATGTTTGGCTGTTGGTCCCAGTGGTGGAAAATGAGATAAAACAATAGCAATTGTTTATCAATTTGGGAAGAAATGATGGCATAGTAACTACAAAAAACTGAATAGGGTATCCACTATCCACTGACAGGAAGCACCTCAAACAATCCCAGTAAGAAGGAAATACATGTATGGGTCTTTAAGTGCCACTTACACAATGCCAGTGAAGGGAAGCATGTTTGATTATAATTGATTGGAGAATGTCGATGCTAAACTGCCTATCTTCATCTTTAATGGTTACTGATGCAATTCTCAGAATCCCAATGAAACAAAAATTAACGTTGAAATCAACTCTGGGCAGTACTTACAGAATAGTTGAAGTGAGGATGTTTTACCAGCAGATGAGACTTACCATGCCACAGAAATACGACAGAGATAAAACCGGATTCACAGTTGTTATAAGTGAATGATTAACCAGATCTATGTACATGTAGCACCTTTCCAAGATAACTAGACCCATTCTGAAGTGCTGCATACTGCACAGGAAAGCATTTGGACAATTTAATTTAGTAAAAGCAAATAAAAAGAAATGTCAGGATGAAAATTTCTGCAAGAGTTAACAACGCAAACTTGGCTGTGATTTTCAATGATATCTGCACAAAATCTTAAAGCCAGAAGAGAAATAGTTTGGCCGAGTGGTTTCTTAGTTTCTTAACTGAAATGATTTAAATATACTTAAACATTATAACAACGAGCTGCATTGGTTTCCCAATCTCTTCTAGTACACTCTCGTTGTTAAAGTGTTAAACTAAAAACTGCCTCGTTTTGAAAATATACCAACAGTCTCCACAGTAACAGTTTCAGTGTTAAATGTTATTGTTACAGCTTTTTAAAAGAAGTTTCAGAAATCAGGAATAGGTTTATGAATGTCAAACAATTTTAGCATAACATTTTCTGAACAAGCTTTTTGATGACTTAAAAGCTATAACTACAGGAACTGTTTGTCACACAGGTTATTTGGCTTTTCAGGATTTTCAGGGACAATCAAGGTCCCTTACCTATTGAGGGCGTTGAATATCTCGATAACTACAAGCACAGACAGGGCCATTGTCTTGGGCTTGGGATCTTCGAAAACCTCGCAGTCGATTCCCTTATAATAGCCATCTTGAACAAGGCACTGCATGTGATGAGTCTACGAATTCAGTGCAAACCGACAGATTCATAATTCTCACACAGAACAATCTCACAAAAAGAAAGCAGGAAAATTGTCATGCTGAGCAAAACATTTTCCCAGTAACCCCAAACTTTGCTGACACCCCAGCAAGCACGAGGACTTGTGATCAACGAGGTTGATCTGTCAAAAACCTCGGTTGATCAACGTTATTTATTTTCAAAAAGTGTGTTAGAACTGGTCAGTTGTGTCACATGTTACCTGTTCAAGGCATTACAGATCTCAATGACGACTAGAACGGACAAAGCCATTGTCTTGGCCTTTGGATTGTCAAATATTTTGCAGTCTATGCTCGGAAACATCCGGGGTTCGGCCAGACATTGCATGTGATGTGTCTAGCATCAGAACAGGCCAGGCATAGAAATTGCAAAACAGTCCACATGTACTTTAACAAATATAACAAGTCACATTAATGTTGAAAGTATCTTCAAAAGTGTTAATCAACCATTTAACAGTTAAGAAATAATTTAATATTAACATTACTTAATACTGATCAATATTTTATTCATAATAAGCGATAGAGATTAAGGAAAAGTTAGAAAAGAATTATCAACCCATTTATTGTAATTGCAATTGAAAATTTATATAGCACCACTTCAAGATAGACTCATAAGACATGTTAAAATGCAACTTAAATAAGTATGCACTATGTTTCTCCTCTGTCCTGTGCCACACCAATAAGCTACACCTGTAGCCTACACATTTTGTCTGGAACAAATCCCTACCATTCTGTGTCTGGTTTACCTCCGACCGGCCCATTGATCTAATGCAGCCAGGCCAGTCTATCAGTGGTTGAACCACCTATGAGAAGAGCTGTTGCATGCAACTTTTTTGACATTCCTTTGACATTTCAAAACCATTTCCATTCCCAGGGTCTAAGCTCTGTGTATCTTTGTGGTTTGAGTGCTTTTGAATTTTGAGTATGAGGAAGACTAAACAGATGCATTGAAAAACCTATGGTAACAGTGAATCAGTACACATGGAAAAGATGAACTGAAGGAATGAGAGGTTTCTGTTCCACAACACTGTCATTGCAAAGATGATTAGCGTCACCCTCCTGCTTTATTCATGCTTGGGACTGGCACTACCAGAGTGCAGGCAGTGGCAAAGTTTAAGATGAACCTCAAGGAGTTATGCTTATAGACAACAGAAGAACTGAATAAAGTCTGCCTTCCTCACCAGTTGGTAGTAGTTGAGCTGTGGTCCGCTGTCATAAATAGTAAACCACCAGGCGGCAGCACCAACCGTAGCCGCCCCCACGTAGACACCGATTGCCATGTAGCGAAAGAAGAGCCAGTTACTGATGAGTGGCTCCCTGGAATTGCGAGGAGGCTTGTTCATGATCTCCAGGTCCGGAGGATTGAATCCGAGCGCAGTGGCAGGCAGGCCGTCCGTCACCAGGTTCACCCAGAGCAGCTGGACCGGGATGAGGGCCTCGGGCATTCCAAGGGCAGCGGTCAGGAAGATGCAGACGACCTCGCCGATGTTAGAGGAGATGAGGTAGCGAATGAACTGCTTCATGTTGTTGTAGATCGCACGGCCTTCCTCGACCGCAGCCACGATCGTAGAGAAGTTGTCGTCCGCCAAGACCATCTCAGATGCGGACTTAGCAACTGCAGTTCCTGATCCCATAGCAATTCCAATTTCAGCTTTCTTCAGTGCTGGAGCATCGTTCACTCCATCTCCTGTCTACAAGTATTCGCAAGGTATGTATTACAAGGTAAGTATTATGAGGCAAGTATTATGAGATAAGTATTACGAGGTAAGTATTATGAGGTAAGTATTCGCAAAGTATGTCTCCCAAGGTAAGTATACAAGGTAAGTATACGTAAGGTATGTATTACAAGGTAAGTATTACCAAGGTATCTTATATTATTTAGCTATTATGCCCTTATAGGTATTGCAGAAAATATTTCCTTATTGGCAGCTTGGTTGTTCAATAAATTTCAAACATCCAAGATGTATGTTTCAATGAAACAGTTATGTGCAGTCACAGTTTCAGTGTTTTCTGTTCCAGAAAGGAAAGTATAATTGTCAAAACATGGAAAATGGATGACATCGCTCAAAAAGAAATTGCTAAATTCTAAATTGCTAAAATGCTAAATCCTTGGTTTCAAAATCTGGACAAACTCCTGAAAAAAATCGATTTACAATTCAAACTCTTGTGTTTCCTTAGGTAACAATAATTCTTATGAAACAAAATATCAGCTGAATATTATTATCAAAACCCCACAGAATTTAAAAGTAATTCTACCATTGCTGAGATTTCTCCATCTGCCTGTAGGAACTCGACGATCTTGCTCTTGTGAGCTGGTTCAACGCGAGCGAAGAGACGAGCTTGTCGAACTGCTCTGGCCTGAGCTTCATGAGAAAGGTCATCAAACTCTCGTCCAGTATATGACTTTCCGTCTGTGCTCTCCGTTTCACTGAAAATGCCGATACGACGACATATTGCCTCTGCAGTCGCCTGATAATATTATGCAAAAACTATTTCGTTACAAATCCAGTCAAAATTCAAGAAAAACTGCATTCATTGTTTGTTGACATCAGACACCTGTAATTGCAATTAATGTAATTGCAATTAATGTAATTGCAATTAATGTAATTGCAATTAATGTAATTGCAATTAATGTAATTGCAGTTAATGTAATTGCAATTAATGTAATTGCAGATTTTGTATAGCGCCACTTCACGAGAAACTCACGAGGCATTCCCAACATGATAACACGAAAGTTTCATGATGATTACTACCCATGATCCGTCATTCCCAAACCATCTCTTGGAGACCTAATGCTCACACAGGTTAATGTTAAAGGTTAATAAGTGAGCACTGAGCAGTTTCATCACTTCACCTTGTCTGCTTCATGGACCTGTTGAACTCGCCTCTGATTTGTTAATCTTGAAGTGGCGCTATATAAATTTTCAATATAAATGACAACTTTGCAGGGCATATTTTAACTGTATAACTAGTGGGACAAATGTCCCAGTAGTCTTAGGATTTGTCCCAGTAGTCAGACCGATTTGTCCCAGGCAATGTATGCATAAAGTACAACTAGTGGGACAAATGTTGCAAGAATTTAAAGATTTGTCCCAGTAGTAAACGAGAAAGGTATGACATATTATTGTTGAATGACCCCTTTGTTATTGATTGAAAGACCCGAGAAAAGTTGTAAAAGAAGGTGATGACTAAAAAAAAAAAAGGTCATCAACCTTGGGAGATGAATTTGTAGAAAAAGTCTGATTTTGTCCCAGTAGTCAAAATTCCTTAAAATATGCACTGCAACTTTGCCAAATTTAGTGAATCTTGCTGTTACCTTGTTGTCGCCCGTTATCACAATAACTCGAATTCCTGCAAATCTACAGTTCTTGATGGCATCGATGACTTCCTTACGTGGAGGGTCAAGCATCCCAACCACTCCAACGAAAGTGCACTGAGCCTAAACAAAGAACATTGGAAACAATGCAATGCATTTACTGCCAACAGAGAGTGGCCTACTCCAGCTATTCTAGCAGTTTTAATCACAGAACAGAAACTAACAATATAGTATATAAGCTATATAAGCAATTGTGGGACATAGTAGCTGACTGGTTATAGTGCTCACTTTGTAACACAGAGAGTAAGGGTTCGAGCCTCCTCTGAGAAGGTTACTATGCAAAGACCCTGAGGAAGTCCTTCACTCACAACTGCTCAATGCTCCGTGCCATCGATTGATGCTTGGTCATTGTAATTGTAATTCATCATAGCATTTATAAAAGCACCACTCAATGATTCAGAGGCGCTCCCGACCCAAGTCAGTGCTATCACTAACAAATAAAATGAAATTCAGGCACTACCAGAAATGAGGAAGAGAAAGGTTGAGGAGCTCAACCCACAATTCCTGTGGAAGACGGTTCCATCTAGAGGGGCCAACATAGGCAAAAGTTCTAGACTGAGCAGTATCCCTGCGCATGCGGGGAATAACCAGAAGGCCTCTGGCAGTCGAGCGGATAGTGGAGCGACCAGGGAGTGAAGAGACCGAGGTACAGAAGGTATTGAGGTATAAGGAGCTACCCTGACCAAACAGTTGGGCATAAGAGTTAGATAGAGGCGTTTAGTAAATGCTAATAACAATAATATTATTAATATATTTCTGACCTCATATTTTACGAATTTTGTAGAATCTTCGAGGTTCATTTCCTCTTTTCTCATCGGATTGTCGATTGTTGCCAAAGCCAAACAGCGCAGCGTATCACGGCCTGAAATAAAAAAAAGATCACCCACATGATGATTACGATTCAAACTGTTGTTTTGTTCACGTAAAATGCAAACAACTTTAATCGAAGCCCTCGTCTGAAGTGCTCTCTTCTCACTTTACTCTCAGAAGATTTTCTACCCTCTTCTGGAACAAGAAGAGCACAAGAAAGTGAGATTTATCTTTTTCAAAAGACCACACCAAAGTCGGCAGATCCCAAGCAACTCATTAAATATGAGGTCTGAATTATATAGGACTATAAAACTGGTTAATTATTGCCCTCTATCCTCCAACCTCACTGTTAGCCATTGATCCTCAACATTTCACCACATAGACCAAGGAACTGGAAGGTATTATTGAAGGACACCCAGTCACCCATCACCTACGACTAACAGTTTTTGGTGCAAACTGAAATTTGTTGACAATAAAAAAATGTTCTGATCTCAATTAAATAAATGTTCTCTGATAAAGTTTTATTAGCCTCGGCACATGAGGGCGGGTGGCAGTCCTCTCCCTCGCTGTCTCATCTTCCCACTGACAGTGTACTGTCAGTGTACTCATCATAGCTAAGTTGGCTAGGGGGTGCGGATGGAGCAGAATTATTTAACCAAATTTCTGCCCTGGCGGGGATTTGAACCTCCAACCTTTTGATTGACAGTCCAGCACACTAACCAATACACTATCGAGCACTCCTCTGATGAAAGGTTGCAATAATTAGAAGCTGTATAGGAATGTTCTATTAATCTTGAATGAAGGTAATAGTTAATTCTTTACATAACTCTATCAAACTCTCGTCAAATGAGGTCAACTGTCCTCGTGTTGAAAGAACATCATATCAACATTTTCCTAGTACATAACAACCTATCCATCAGGGGCGGCGATCCCAGGGGTCGAGGGGGACAAGACCCTCCACCTATAACAGGGGGGGACACAGTATACAGTCATCCACCGAATTTTGGAAGAAGCACCAAAAAACGGTCAAAAAGCTGTTTCCGCCAGTGAGTGCGAAAATAGTTTTTGACCACTTTTTTGACCAGATCGGTTCAAAAGTGTCCCCCCCACCTGTCAAACAAAACCGCCGCCTCTGCTATCCATACAGGTATTTACTAAACATCAGTCATGACTGGGACTTTGCAAGACTTTACAATGCATGACATATGTCCCAACCATACTACAAGACTTGCCTGTTCCATAGTATTTGACATGCCTGTCAATTTCTGCTCTGAAAGCCGGGCTCATTGGAACCTTGTCATGACCCACACGAACAAACTGACATCTGTCCAGGACACCTTCTGGGGCACCCTGTACAAAACACCAAGTGTACCTTGTCAGTACCAAACACCCTCTGGGACACCCTATACAAGACACCATGTGCATCAGAGTTCAGTAACTTAAAACTAACCAATACATTTCATTGGTGGTTTGTTGAAAATTCTGTTTTAATGAATCAACCAATTCACTGTATCACACAAGGAATGATGTGGTGAAGTTCTGATATACAGAAGGTATGTCAGATAACAACTGTACTGAAAGACAGAGGGCTCAGCCTCTCAGAAGGTAAGATGTTGCATTGTCAAAGGAACAAATTCATTATGGGTCACGGAGCAAAGGCACCTGTGCCCAGCCAAACATGAAACAGGACAACAAAGCTACTGCAAGTAGGCACACACATTCCCTCCCTAATTGGCACTGCCTAACAGCTGCATGTAGCAACCGTTCCAGTTGCCCAGAGTGCAACAAAGAGAGTCCTACAGATCTCTAACACTACAGCAGTCGATATTTATTAACAATACTACTAAACCTAACATTAATAATAGTATTATTATTTATACCTAATCATCCAACTGTTTAGAATGATTCATTCTCAAAACAAAGCCAGCAGCTGTTACCTTGACAAACATCTTGGGACCTGTGCCAAACTTTGTCGGTTTCAGTGGCAAACAGTAGCTACTCATTGACTTGCGGTCGCGTGAGAACTCGAGAGTGAACTCCTTCTTCCACTGACTCTGGATGTCCTGATTGCAAGCTGTTCCAAGTTCCTTTGGGGTCAAACCGGCCTTTGAGATGCTAAATGGATTCATTTTCTCCACCAGAACTGTCAGCGCTGTCTCCGTTGCTTCACCGACTTTCTCATAAACGCCTTTTGTCTAAAACATATTCATCAGTCAGTCAGTCAGTCAGTGATCCATCCATCCATCCATCCATCCATCCATCCATCCACCCACCCACCCACCCACCCACCCACCCACCCACCCACCCACCCATCCATCCATCCATCCATCCAACATGCCAGTTAATCACAGCATAAGAAGAAGAAAAGCAATCCCTTTAGCTAACCCGAGAGGCAGCCATGAGTATGAAGTGTTAGCGACTTCATTTTCTTAGTCTCGGCATATGAGGGCGGGTGGACAGTCCTCTCCCTCGCCGTCTCATCTTCCCACCGACAGTGTACTCATTATAGCTGAGTTGGCTAGGGGGTGCAGGTGGAGCAGAAATCTCAAAACAAATTTCTGCCCTGGCAAGTATTTGAACCCCTGACCTCTCGGTTGACAGTCCAGCACATTAACCACTACACTCTCGCACACCTCCAATCACAGCATAATTGATCTATTAATAAGACCTTCATTGAAGAGCATTATAAAATAATTGACTGCACAGTTTCAGAGCCTCATAATTATTGTCTAAAGAGGGACTGAAATTATTTAGTGTCAGTTGTTTACCAAAACAATAGTTTACAGTTGTGTGGACATCTCTATCAAAACGTAAGTATTAGAACAGTGCTCACTTCGTTGTAATCGACGCTTGAATCGTTGCACAAGGCACAGATCGTTGCCAGCTCAGACAACGCTTCATAGTCAGCTGATTTTACAAGTTTACCTCCCAAGAAGCTGAAATTCAAGACAAAAGTACTTTAGGCAGACTGCAACTATGCAAAAATGCTGATTCAAATCGATCAATTGTGAATGAAGGACTTGCTCAGGTTCCTTACACAGCAACCACCTTGGTTGAGATTCAAACCCATACTCTCCACATTACAAGGTAAGCACTCTAAAAAATCAGCAAGTGTCCCACAAATGAATACTGCTCATAGATATATGGATATATGCTAATATTAAACAACAGATAGTTCACAAAACCTAAATAAATTTTACTTCAATGATATTCAGCAGTATGAATCTTGGACTACGGGCCCTATTAGCGGAACGGTTCATTCCTTTGGGTACTCCCTTTGTCACTGCATGTAACATGTACTTGTTATTTTCGTGTCTATTATGTTTACGGTGAACAACAAAAGGATATGATGATGATGATGATGATGATGATGATGAGACAGAGGTGAAAGGCCAGCAGATGGCACAGTTTGCCAGTGCTCCACATTACTTTAAGTTGGCATAATTGGTAATTGGTCAGCAAAGATCAAGCAGTTGACGAAAACTTACACTTCACCCTCCGGAGCATAAGTCGATCCAGTTATCTCAAACTGACGAGTGGCAACCTGGGTTTCTGAAGTTTTCTCGAAAACAAACATCTAGTGAGACAATTTAAAACAAAGTCAACATCAAGTACAAAAACATATACACTAACTGCAGAAAAGGTTTTAATTAAAATAAAACTTAAAGTTGAGGGTTTAAGATTGTAACACATTAATAACAATCAGGACACTGAAACTGTAAGCAAATGGCAAGAAACGTACTGAAACTGAGATTAATTCCTAATGAATGAATTCTAGAAATGCCTTCAAATATGTTCACACAAGGTCTTTGTTATTAATTATTAACTTGACTGCTTTCAGATGGAATTAACCCTGCACTAAAAATTTTTTGGTGATGTTATCTTCCCCAAGCATCCCTGATGAGTTTCTGAGTGTCTCTGATAACCTTCTCTTAAAGAGGCACCATAAAAATTTGCAATTACAATTGATTGTGAATGACCCAGTTCTCAAAACTTAGCTTAACGACAGTTATATTAAAATCTGATGCTGTTTATGAATCACTATAACAATGTAATAAAGTGATTTACATTAGATTATTGTAAATCACATGTAGATGAATGCCATTCCAGCTGACAATCAAGCTACCCCTTTAAACTAGGCCCAAGTTACTTTTTCTAGATGTTAAGACTCATCTGTTCAGATCCCTGGTACAGCCATGGTTTTTGAGGGGTCCATAAAATGCACTTCAAAAAAGTCCAGATACATACAAATGTATGATGTAAATCATGTTTTAATATAATATAAATCACATAAATTTCTCAACATTACAGAGTAGATGCACACAAAAGCATAAAAGCTGCATCATAAAACCAGGTTGTTGGGTCAGCTTTGGTTACTCGTTGAAAACAAGATAGATCAGATCAAGACAGCCAGTGGGACGCTAATACGTGAATTGTTTTTAAAAAAACGAGACATTGGAAGGGTGGTGAAAGAAGATAATCCAGAAAAGACAGTCTGAAGAGTAAAATTCTGAGTATTGAATTAAATGTTCCTGGAGACACAGTGCACGAGTAAACACAATGAGAGGACAGGATAAGTAGTCTTCTGAGAGTTTGTCTAAGAAGACTACTTACCCTGTCCTGTACTTATCCTGAGAGTTTGTCTCATGGAATTGGTGCCACACAGACTGAAAAGCAGTAGAATTTCATTAAGAGAAGAAGTGATTGCTTGATGAGAAGGGGAAAGGTCTGACAACAAAGAAGCAGATAGGTGTGGTTGAACTCCACTGAAATTCATACCAGTTGCCATAGAAACTGACATCTGACTGACACCTACCCTACAAACTGACATTTGGTTTGTTGTCAGTGTTCCAGTTTTGTCAGAGCATATGACAGAGGTACAGCCCAGAGTTTCAACGGACGGCAGACTTCGCACAATCGCATTCTTCTTTGCCATCCGCCTCGTTCCGAGTGCAAGGCATGTTGTGATGACGGCTGGAAGACCTTCAGGGATCGCAGCAACAGCCAAGGCAACTGCTATCTTAAAGTAGTAGATAGCACCCTGAAAAACATTGATTTGATATGTATATAACAACATTGATTTGACTTCTTAAGATCGAACTTGCTTTCGTTAAATTAACAAAGTATTACCTTTTAGTAGATGTGAGCTTAACCATTCATGCATGCATTTCTGATAGTCTATCTCTGACCTGGTTTGTAAAGACGTACCTTGACCCAAGATCCGCCGTGAGCTGGATCATTGAAATGTCCTATGTTGATCGCCCAGACGGCCACACAGACCACGGAAATCACCTGCACATCACACATCGCAATCTCCATTTATTAATTATTCATTACTAGATTTATTCATTAATTAATGTGGCATAAATGTCTTATTAACACCAAGATAACCGAGCATGTACATTAGCTTGCATACATACGCATGTACTGCGATACACAAGTACATGAATATTTGTAATGACCTGGCACTCAACTGCCTCTTGATTTTGTTTTGACTGAGGATATGTAAAGAAAGCTGGTTCCTGAGGTTGAGCATTCATCTTGGAGTTGTAGAAATCTGTCGACCAGCTAGAATATTTCTCCTTAGTGACATTTAACATCATTTAGATTCAGGCATTAGTGTCTTCTTGAAGTTGCACTACATACATTTTTAATCATAATCACGATTATGATTTATATAGTTCCTTATTAATTGAAATTATTGTACACATTCAATTATTCATATATCATAAATAAGTTTTATTTATTGCTACATCGTTTGCTAACTTATAAATCGAACAAGACCCTGTCTAATCCAATGTAAGCAACATCCCATAACAGTTGGATTCTCAAAAACGTTTAGTGAATACATTCTTTTTAACTGACTTTCTGCAAAAATGTTCATTAATTACCATTATATGCACTTCTTATTAATAAAAGAAAGCAGTATAAATAAGTTCTCCCATGTTTTCTGTTCATACCCTTTTAAACTTTGGTCCAAGGGCAGAGCCCTTACCTTGGAAAGCTGTTGTCCAAATTCATCGAGTTTCTGTTGCAGTGGCGTCTTGTCAGATTCTGTCTCAAACATTTCTGTACGAATCTTACCTGAAGAACAACAAAATTTAGGCAGATCCTAAAGTTGCAATTGTAATAACGACAATTCATGTAGCATTGTTGGTAGCGAGCTACTTCTAGAATGTTTTACACACACTGTCTACTGTCAGCACAAATGCTAATGCTCGGAGTTACGTATCAAGTACAGTTTAACTGTTTTTTTTAAACATAAATGCTTTTGGCTTCCTGAATATATTATCTCTTTAACAGAAGATAGGTCATGATGATATGTGTTCAAAGCTCTGATGATGTATTAGTATGAAGGAAACATCGGATCATCATGGTTCACAGAGAACCATACGGCCATTTAGACTGGAAAGGAAAGAGAACTCAGCCACAAGTAAAAGTAACAAGTAAACAAGTTAAGGTAACAAGTAAATGAGTAAAGGTAACAGGTAAACAAGTAAAGGTAACAAGTAAACAAGTAAAGGTAACAAGTAAAGGTAATGAGTAAACAAGTAAAGGTAAGAGGTAAACAAGTAAAGGTAACAAATAAACACATAAACAAATAAAGGTAACAAGTAAACACATAAACAAGTAAAGGTAACAAGCAAACAAGTAAATGTAACAAGTAAACAAGTAAAGGTAAGAGGTAAACAAGTAAAGGTAACAAATAAACACATAAACAAATAAAGATAACAAGTAAACACATAAACAAGTAAAGGTAACAAGCAAACAAGTAAAGGTAACAAGTATAAAAGTAAATGTACCAAGTAAACAAGTAAAGGTAACAAGTAAACACGACACAAGTTGCATCAATTTCCTTTCGACTGTTTACGAACTATGGCACTTAAATCTCTGCTATTATTATTATTATTATTGTTAAACAAGTAAAGGTAACATTCAGGCAGAGGTCTTACAAACACAATGTCCAGTTTATTTAATACAGTGTTACTGCATACTCTTTTACTATTAGCTTCTCCAATGGTAACTAATATTTGCACTGCTGAATAACAGGATGAAACAATGTGGCATGCTGGTTAATGCACTGGTCTTCAGTTGGTGCTTGGGACGATCTGAGCTCACAGTCCTGAGTTAAGATAAGCTTCAAAACAACCTAAAGCCAGAACTATAGATCTCTAAACATTTACCAATTGAAGTGTTCAGTCCCGTGCCAATCACAATTCCCTGACATTTTCCAGCAGCAATGTTAGTTCCCTATGAACACAATTCAAAGCGGTGTCAGCAGATTTGTTTTAAGAAACAGCATGCACAAAGCTTCATTCAATCCTACATGGATTGAAAGAAACAATACAATACTGAAACAATACAATACTCTACTGACATTGCCACATAATTGCATCACATTATATTACATTATATGCATACATTACTCGGATTTGTGCCCTCAATTCATATCTCACTGCTCCATGTGAATGTTGCAATCGGCTGTGAACCAAAAAATCAGAATGTAAACTAAACTGTCAAACCCTTGGACTGCTCTTGCTTTTATGCTACAATCAACATATCCAAAAACACCAAAAGCCTTTCTGTGCAGATACTAGCAGCCAAATTTCAGGATGCCGCCAATCAGGCAAGCAGAAATATTAAGAATAGACTGTAATTTCAAGGTCAGAGAGGAGCCCAGAGCAAAATAAATAGTTAGCATTTCCAAAATTGATTCTGGAGGAAATGAAATTGCCCTTCTTCCAAAATTACTCCTTCCAAAAGTGTACACATGACCAAACAATAGCCACTGATGGTATTATTGTAACTGCAAATTTATATAGCACCACTTCAAGAGAGACTATTCAGAGGCGCTCCCGACTTAACATAATGAAACCAGAAACGAACAGAATGGTCTTCAAGGCTTCCGGAAAAGAGACAAAGAGAGGCTGAGGACAAGGAGTCAAGGACTTGCTCAAGGTCCCTTTGGGGGGGGGAGGCTCGAACCACTACTCTGCATTACAAGGTGAGCACTGTAACCAATTGGTCATCATGCCCCACAAAACTCCATTACCCATAATCAAGTTAACTGTACTTCAATGCACATATGACGCCAGAAAAGAGTTTAATCAGAAAGGCAGACCGTAATCCGTCTAGCATCCGAAGATAAATGAAGTGTGACTAACTGAAAACAAGATGTTCTTTTTGTCCTGGTTGACTGCTCTTGCATCCGGAATAGCATCAGTATGCTTCAGGACAGATACACTCTCACCTGTTCATTTGAAAACAGACGACTATCGTCAGCACCTCATGGCATCACCACCTCATGGCATCACCACCTCATGGCATCACCACCTCATGGCATCACCATCCTCATCACCAGTATAACAGATCATTGTAGAAGATCACCATCACATCACATCTATCATTGTCATCATGTAAGTAAGACTATGTATGTATATATATATATGTGTGTATATATATGTAAATAAGTAAGTAATCTTTATTAGATAGAGACAAATGCCCACATTTTACAACAACAATGCATACAATAGTGAAAGAAGTAGCACAATGTCAGTAAAATGTTACAAACAGTTTAAAAGTTTAACGTAATATACAGCTCAAAACTAACAGCATAGAACTGTGCATAGGCCTATGATCGGAATTGAAAATAACAGGTTTAATCCCAGCATCATCTGTCACGGTCTTCCTCTCCTTCTTCTTAGCATTATCACAGTTTTTATATTTTTTACAGTAAGCAAATGATGAAGGATTTGTATGTAGTAGTGCATGCATAAGTATGTATAAATTTGGATATTGATATACAGCCTGTTAATAGCCTCTCAATTTACATAAAGGGTTCTTAAAATGTACCTGTGAGTATAGCCTGATCGACTCTGAGAGTCGTGGAGAAGATTTTTGTGATTCTAATGTCAGCAGGAACCTTGTCACCAACTGAAAATTATAAGACAATCCTGACTGAAAACTATACGACAGTCTTCTTGTGACTGAATTCAAGCCTTGTTTCGTAAAGGAATTAAGTAACATTGTGACAAACAAACCAGACACACACACACAGGCAGGCAGGCAGGCAGGCAGGCAGGCAGGCAGGCAGGCAGGCAGGCAGGCAGGCAGGCAGGCAGGCAGGCAGGCAGGCAGGCAGGCAGGCAGGCAGGCAGACTGTGTATAGACAGGAGGCAGGCAGAAAAGTAAACAGCTAAACATGAAAACGACCACACACAAAAAATCATAAAAAAATCATAAAAACTTCAGATATCTTAAACAAAAGATATCTTAGCAGCTAGACAACCATACACAGACTGACAAAGAGGCAGACATCATAGAGACAGCTAAGTTCCACTCATTTCCTATCCACTTAGGCTGAGACTTAAACACTTAAACAAAGAGAGTGCACTAAAAGCGACAGGGAAACCAATGCAGCTCATCGTTAAAGTGTTAAGTTAATCTTCTAAAACACAGCCAGTCATTACTGCCTTAAAACTGAGCTCTTCTACGAAAAGTAAATCTCGAATAATCTCACAGGATTTTACACTGAAAGTCCAACTGCTGTAAACTGATTGCTGTGCATTCGAAGACATTTGCTGTCTGCAATGTAATCATTGCAAAGAACCAAGACACTCCATTCACCTCTGCCAGACAGATATTGCTTTCATTGGTTGTCTGTGAATGAGTTGGTTCTTCGACTTAGCTTTTGGGCATTTAAAAAAATGTGGAGCTTCACGATTATGATTATCATGAAGGGCAATTTACTCCAAAAGCGAATTGATATACAAACCAGCATCAGTTTCAACCTTCTGTTAATATAACAAAACAAGAGTTTTAGGTGGTTCAGAAAATGTTTAGTCTGTATTAGCACCACTCCAAGTTAACCTGTTATGCTCAATAGCCTATCTGTCCTAGCTTCCTCTTAAAAGCTGTGATAGTGTCCAATGAGACAGTACTATCACCCAAACCAATCCACAAGTCCACAACTTTTGCACTGAAGAATTTTTGCCCTAATGTTCCCTTTGGTTTCTTAAATAATTTATATCTATGTCCTTGAGTCGCCTTGTTTGGTGCTAATTCAAAGAACCTCTTCCACTGTAGTGCCTCCTTTCCACTGATGATCTTGTAGGCTTCAGTTAGGTCTCCTCTACTCCTCCTTCTCTCTTTTCAACCTGTCTTCATAGCTCAAATCCTTATAACCCCAAATCATTTTGTAGCTCCTCTTTGCATTTTTTCCTATCTGTTCATTGTCATCTTACAGATATGGAGTCAATACCTGGATGCAGCATTCTAACTGTGGCCTAACCAGTGATTTGTACAACCTCAGTCTTGTATCCTTCTCTCTACGGACTATTGTCCTACTTACCATTCCACATGTTAGTCTATTTTTATGCTTCAGCACATTGCCTTGAAAGTTTACAACCTTGTTGCTCCCAAATCCCTTTCTTCATCTCTTACTTTCAAAATTTTACCCATCCTCCCACCCACCCACCCCCATTTCATATGAAAACTCTTTGTTTCTTTTCCCCCTATGCATTACTGAGCACGTTTTCAAATCAGAAAGCATCTGCCAGTCGTTTGACCATCTGGACATTCTTCTCAGATCTTCTTACAGCATCTCTGCTTCTTCTTCATCACTCGCTGCTCTACAGAGTTTTGTATCATCTTCAAACTTAGAAACTATGAACAGCAGAGGCCCAAGCACTGATCCTTGTGGCACTCCATACTGTCGTCCAGCTAGAATATTTGTTGCCTATGCCAGTATGCCACCTTTTGTCTTCTACCTGATAGCCAGTTTTGAATACATATTAGTACCTGTCCTCTAATTCCACATGCTGGCAGGGATTGCCAACGGTCCACCTGGGAACATTGGATGTTATACTAAACAATTACAAATGTTGTAATGTTCTGTTCTATTACATGATGCATAATTTGTCTGTTGGTGTCAAAGAAGCATTCTGACTGATGGTAGGGTTTGCGATAAAGTGCTACAGTTAAACATGCATAGCTGAATGGTAAAATTCTTGTCTGAAGAACATTAGATCTTGAAAAGATGTGGTTTGATACCCACAAGCCCCTCTAGGTCGAATCACCCTTCGACTCCCTATGGTACATTAGTCAAATAAGTGGGCGCCTAACAGGCTGCCAAGACGTGTGTTCAATAAGATCTTGATAATTGTACCGTCATGTTTCAATGTTACTTACTGCGGTTTGTCAGTGAGCTTGTCAATAAACACGAATATTATTATAAACTATATCCATGTAATTGCATTTAGGATTGCGCATGGAGATCCTCTAATTAATTCTCTTCAAGCAGCATTGTTCACCTGCCATACAGCAATGCAGCCAAAACCTCCAAACTATCTTGATTGATGGTCTGTCAACTGGGAGTTTGTTGGTTGGGTTCCACGTGTCTGCGTGGGCCCACCACTGGAGACTCTTTCCTTTTCTGTGCACTGATTTGCTCACCTGTGATATATTTGTCTTTAGTCACATTTAATATCGTTTAGACCAGTGGATTAGTTTCTTCTTGAAGTTGCACTGCATAAATCTATATTTACAATTAAACCTGTTCTGTTCACTAGTAAGTAAGTCTGTTAACCAATGTCATGCATGTCATTCAATCCAACATTCTGCAATAAAGTCAAAATTAGGTCAGGAATAATGAAGAAATCAGAAAATACTTAAAAGTGCAGAAATACTGTAAAAAAATGAGAACATATTGTAAGAAATGTGAAATACTGTTAAAAATGAGAAAATACTGTAAAAAATGAGTAAAATAAGTACTGTCGAAAATGAGAAATACTGTAAAAAACTGTGAAAATACCGGAAACGCCGACGACATCACCAGGCACAAGATCCCGAGCTCTTATCCTCTGGATTGCACGGTTGTTCTTACGGATGACCTTTGCGATTTCCGGTTCATATTCCTTCAGTGCTTCTATCGCACTCTCTGCATTTCGCTCCTGTTCAAACATCAATCAATCCTTTATTGAACACAATAATTCAATCAACATCAGACAATCATCAGCAAATCAATTTAATCTTAAACTGCTGATTGTTGTAAGTAGAGTGGTTGTGTTGGTAAAGGTAAGGGGATACTTTTCCAAAGCATGGTTCCACGGCAGTTGATGGCACGTTCAGCTAATGCCCAAGCCAGACAACAACCAGCCAATGACAAAACACTTTGTTTGACATGAATTAAACCAGCAATAACCCGAATTACATTGTAAACAGGATTTTCTTGCTGAACAACAAGACACGAGAAGAGATAAGGAACAACTAAAGCATAATACTTGTAAACAAATTCAAAATAACAATGTAATCAAAATAACAATGTAATCAAAATAACAATGAAATCAAAATAACAATGTAATAAAAATTACAATGTAATAAAAATAAGAATGTAATCAAAATAAGAATGTAATAAAAACAACAATGAAATCAAAATAACAATGTAATCAAAAGAACAATACAATAAAAATACCAATGTAATCAAAATAACAATGTAATCAAAAGAACAATGTCATTGGACAAGCAGTTTTGCTTTGCCTCTGTTCTGTCCCCTAGCAGTTGACCAGCTGATGCTGTATTAGTCTCCAGCATTTCACTTAAATGTTTGAATTTACTGTGCTGCCATGATGATTCTACTTGACCTGGTGCTATATAAATCAACTAACATGAGAGTTAATGAGAAACCAAGTCATCTACTGCAGAGGCAAATCTCAAATGAAAACTCTAAATCCTTGCAACAGCTCAACTAAAAGCACTACTGAAATTCGGTCAAAAACAATGCCAGCGTCCATCAATCATGTGTCGAACAGACTTTCAGCATCCATCAAGTCCACTGAAAGACTCCTGCCACCTTCTAAATCTTGCACATTAGCAGCAGCAGCAGCAGCAGCAGCAGCAGCAGCAGCAGAATGAGCAGCAGCAGGAGCCACAACCCATCATTAGCTAATCCTTACGTGATATTTACCCAATACCTTGGCAGACCCAGGTGCAACTAACCAGGTTCCACAACTCCAGCACCAGGCAGCCATATGGCCTTCAGGTCTTCAAGTACACATCTCTAAATGTCAGGCTGGCTAAAGTCAGCTGAACCAATGCACGCTCAGTAAAGCTTAACCTCCGACATTACGTATATTATACTATGTTGATGTTTTACATGCGGAGAATGACCTGCAACAATATAGCAAGCATAGGCTGCCTCTCTGTCTTACGCACTGATCTTCTGGATACTGACCTGATTAAGCCTTGGTTTTGGTGTGCCATCAGCAGATGCCTTGTGCATTAGACACGGGTGCAATAGAAGTTACTAATTACAATTACAACTACAATGGTAAGATAACAATGGTAAGATAATGGTAAGATAACGCTGAGAGGGGACTCTCTCCTAAGAAATGTCATCGAGGGAAGAGTGAAGGGGAGGAGGACAAGGGGAAGACCAAGAAAGATGATGCTGGATTGGATGATGAAGGAAGAATATAGAAGACTCAAAGAAGGGCCTCAAAATCGAGAGAAGTGGCGATTATGTCAGACGTTCGAACCTGCCTGAAGGCAGAGAACCAGAAGAAGAAGAATGGTAAGATGGCAGAACTAACACCCCTAAATGTAAAGACAGATTATAGCAAATGCTAGACCTTCAAAGCAGAGATATATGGACAGACAGGGAGAGACACAGAAAGACAGACACATACACAGACTTACACATACATAAAGAAACAGAAACAGACAAGACAACAGAGCCATCAGCAACTACTAACTGAATATTAATAAATATTTAATCAATAAGTAATATATTTGATATGGAGCAATTGATTAGACATTGGTACAAACTGACAAAATTAGTAATTACGGAATAATAACTTTAAAATAAATAACACCATCATTAGAAAATAAATACAATTAAATAAGTGAGTAATATATGAAGTAGAAAGACTAAATACACTTGTAAATGTAAAATACTGGCACAGCAATTACTGTTGATAGCATTTTGTTACAAAATACTAGATTTATTGATCCTGCAAGTGACAAAATCCTTATTTTAAATCAGAGTATACATTATATCACAATACATCACATTTTACGCATCAAATTACATAATAATGACACACTTATATTTATTAAATTATTACATTACCAAACAATACATAAAAATACACTGCATAGCATTACAACACAACATGCCATGCTTTCCACACTGAACTACCTCGTAAAATGCTATCCAACACTTCAGCTAAGTGACATAACATTAAATCACTTTGCTGTACATGACACAGGGAACTGGGTATAACGCCAAAGACGGTGCCAGACATGGCACTTTGTGGTTGCGTTCTTAACGCCGCACAGGACAGAACGCTGTCGTATCCAGCGCTTGCTCTGCACTTGTGGCGACATTCCACGACGAGGACTCGAAGGACATAATCAAATCTACCAGCGCCATCTACCATCATTAAGTCTCCCACAATCGTTTTTTCTGCTATTATTGGTCAATGGCGGAGAAATAGCAAAGCAAATGTATTATTATATCACTATTAACAGACATAAGCAGCCAAACCACAGACACCGACAAAGGCACGCGGACACTGGCAGAAGGACAGACACACAGGCATATAGGTGATATACACACAGATAGTCAAAGACAGATGCATTGGCACACAGATAGATATAACATAGATGACATAGACAGAGATAAAAGCACACAGATAAACAGATAACACATTCACAGACAGACAGACATATAGACAGACAGAATAACTTTCTGGGTTTCGTTCAGCCAGAAGGCAAATTGTCTGTGGCATTCTGCCTAGCAGAGTAAACGCCCAAACAACAATAGTCTATTAGGAAATATATGCATCTTTTTTAGATCAAAGTGCTTGCAGAGAAATAAAAAGTTAAAATAAATGACTGGCGGCAAAAGCTGGTTCTGGGGTCCTATATAGGAAGATGCAACTTAAGGATGTGTGCCAGCTGCAGGCACGTAACTAGGATTTTTCGTTTGGGGGGGCTTAAACCTTGAACATGGCAACATTTATACAGTGTTCATACGAATTTTAGCCGTAAGCATACAACGGCTTGACTTGTTTGGGGGGGCTTCAACTTCGTTTGGGGGGGCTTAAGCCCCCCCAAGCCCAACGCTAGTTACGTCCCTGGCCAGCTGCCGCAGCTGAATGCTCCATACACTACATGTCAAGGATTTTTCATTTGTGGGTCTACCATATCTCTCTGCTTCAGCTGAGCTATCATACTGCTTGGCTGCATATTGCATAATCTTAATACTTGGATCCAGTTGTTGGTGATGAGACTCCAAATCACCTAATCTCAATACACCTATTTCTATGCCAGACCAAACACAATGAGCACTCAGAAAACGTCTGCCACTCTTACATTACATGGTATGTGGCAGTAATCTGACAGTAATCGTTGCATAACAGATTCAGAATAGATTAACTGATGGATCATTTGACCTGCCAGACGCCAACCACGGCATTCGCAATCAGGATGAGAAGAATAACGAATGGCTCGACAAAAGCCGTCACCTGCTCTTCCGACTCCTCGAACCATGCCAACACCTAAATGATAGTCAAACACTATACACATTAGTTCATTCATTCATTACTCCTTCATTCACTACCCACATGCACCACGTGTTTTCCCATACACATTTCTTTCTCTCAATCGATGACAGAGATAAACAATTTTGTGAATACCAGATGTAATGATAAACTTCAGTGCCATAAAGTGCACAGTGCCTGTTGTAGCTGGGACTCAGTAATGGTAATTGTAACTGCAAATCTATACAGTGCCACTTCAAGAGACTCAACAGAGATGCTCCTGACCTAATACAATGAAACCACGATCGAACAAAACGGTTTTCAAGTGTTTGTAGAAAAGAGGTAAAGAGAGGCTGAGAAGCTCAAGTCACAGGTTGTTAAGCAGCTAGTTCCAGGAGAATGGGCGACCACAGCAAAACTTCAGTAATTAGAAAATTGAACTCTATGAACTGGTTCAGTGATTGGCTGCATGACATTGAGTGCAGAGAAGTGCAAGAAGTTCGGCCTCATCCGCAAAGCAAAGAGCAGAAACAAGACCTCTTGTCCGCAGCAAGAAATAATTAAATGCTGTGGAAGGAGAGAAGGCAGGAAGGATACATAGGCCTTGTGTAAATGTCAATCTTTGGCTGTCAAAAACCCAATGGAAGCAAGAAAAGATCAATAGCCACGGCAACCTGATAAATGGAAAAATCCACCCGAGGACCCTCCAAGGGCAGCTATACCATCAAAGCATTCTCACCAACAACGCCAGAGCCAGAATACGCTAGGCAACCAGTAAAGCTGTCTTGAACGGTGCCTGACGGCAAACAACTGCACCAGCCAGTCCGTTGGCAGCAGTTGCCCGGCTACAGTCGAAACATTCCAAGAACTCGGTTCTATTTTTACATTCCGCAGGCAGGTGACTTTTCACCTGCATAAGGTGAATGCTCACCTTACGAGGATCTCACTGTACCTGCATAAAACTATTTGGTGAACTGAATCTATACTCTACTAGAAAAGCAATCGAGTGGTCTGTGAAAATAAGCGGATTTCTGGCAGAAATAACTCCAGTGGGAAAACAATATCGTCGTGTTCGTGAATAAGAACAGGAATATCATGCACTCCGAATATTGCAGAAGCTTGCCTTCCACAAATTCGATTGAGAAATACGTCAGAAGCATTCTGTTGGTTTGTTTTATCATCAGACCAATTTCACACAAAAATGCTAGAAGGGGAAATTCACTCTGATTTGCAAGCTCTCAGTTTTTGGTCTGCACTTCTCCTTCAAAAGATGAAAAACTTCTTAAAACTTTTGTTCGCGTTCACATTCACAGTTAGCGTCTAGAATGGCATCATTATAAAGAAAACATATATTCAAGGTCAAACCACTGTAAATATTTCTCCAAAATACATTCAATCGCCCTTTCATAAGAGGCGTTGAGCGCCAGAGTGGCCTAAACTCTATGAATTTCCTATGAGGTTAGGCCAATCTGGCGATTATTTGGAGCAAAGGTTTTTAACTTCATATATCAATCAATCAATCAATCAATCAATCAATCAATCAATCAATCAGTCAGTCAGTCAGTCAGTCAGTCAGCCAGCCAGCCAGCCAGCCAGCCAGCCAGCCAGCCAGCCAGCCAGCCAGCCAACTAACCAACCAACCAACCAATCAATCAACCAATCAATCAATCAATCAATCAATCAATCAATCAATCAATCAATCAATCAATCAATGTAGCTGTATTTGCATCCGATCAATGTTAGTACGGTACAGGCAAGTTTACACGATTCGTATTTATAATAGCATGCAAAACGGAGGCCTATTTAGGCTTATCATGCTTATGCCTATATTTACAGCAGAGAACCACCATAAGCCCACAGATTCTCAGATTAGGCCTAATGCAGAAAAACATGGCCTTAAATAATAACGATCTACCGCTCAATGCTGTTTTAGGTCCTGCGTGGTTTATAAGGCCTATACACAGACACAAAAAATATATGCCAAAAGAGAGAGCCATGCATATTAGGCCCCTATACCTTGCGAACACCAATAGGCCTACGCTGAACGTTTCAAAGCTGAAAGGTAGGCCCCATGGCCTACTTCGAACATTAGAAAATAATGCAAAACTTAAATTTAGGCCTACTCTAACTTGATAACCTCAAAAATTTCATTTAGTGAGTGATTACCTATAGGGAATAGTAGGCCTATATGGTATAGGCCTATATTCATATAGGTCTGTATCGGCCTACATTAATGTTAACTGCACATACAGATGCACGCTTTGTTTATTTTTTGTAGTCTCTTTCATACAGCTTTACACATTTTGCCTGAAGCACAAGAATGCCAACCTTCTGTCAATTTCAAATGTAAAAACTGCAGCATCAAAGCATAAATCAATAGACAAACTAAGACAACACAATTTGTTCCATAGTAATGTCAGACGCGCTGGCGATGAGTTCTGTAGGCCTACTATAGACTGCCTCCAGTTACAGTCCAGGAAGTTTCAAGACTCATTTGAAATGTTCCAACTAAGTCATCACATCAATTGACTTTATACAGGGCCTAGTTATAAATCCTGCTCTAATATACAGGGTGGTCCAAAATAAACCGCACAATGATAAATTGATAGTACTTTAGTCAGACCAATTCAAATATAACCGTGAAAATTCACAAAAACACAGCAGTTATTTTTACTGTAACATTACATGGATGGATTTCGTTACATAAAATGTTCAATGTGTCCTCCTTGCTGCTGGACAACGCATTGAAGCCGACGACGCCATTGATCAATTGCGCGGTCAATGAAACGCTGTGACAGCTTGGTCCACTCTGTGACGATTGTTTCTTTCAGCTGATCCACTGTAGTGAAACTTCTACGACGGTATACCATCTGTTGAAGGGCGCCCCAAACAGCGTAGTCGACTGGATTCAAGTCCGGGCTGTTTGGGGGCCACATGTCAGGCTCAATGAAGGAAATGTTTCTGAGTTCGTAGATTCCAAATTAGACAACGGTCATTCTCAGTTAAGCGTCCCATGATCACAATCTCTTATAAACAACAACTTCTTTACCATAAACTATGATAAACAATGATGAAGTCAATAATGACGTCAGAGAAAATGTATAAATAAGTAAGAAAAATGGCATTAAACATTGAATTGTTATACATTATCAAGAAAACTGTCACTGTGCGGTTTATTTTGGACCACCCTGTATATGTGTTTCCATCTTCATCGCTCATCTGCATGATCTGGCTGATCTCGAGGTCTCCTCTTGCGAAGGACGCTTTCCCTCTGCTCTAAAACCTGCTCTTGCGATCGATAGGCCTACCTGTATCAGATAATCCTGATCTAGATAAGGATCGACTGTGTGGTCTGCTGTAGGCCAATTTTCAATCTGGCAAACATCTCTCCGCTGCTTGACC
>OY744612.1:5494785-5649785 GCA_963556255.1 Allolobophora icterica | reverse complement strand
GAGTCCGGTCGTTTCATCCGTCCTGAAGTGGGTGACGACTTCCTCTATCGTCTTGCTGTGCGCGTCTTCCATCTTTCCTAACTGAATATTATGCTCAGTTTTGGCCGACTTCACGCCTGGAAAACTACCGAAAACAGCTCCAGACGGTCGGAAGAACAGCCGAACAGATTCTGGCGTTGGAAGAGATAATCATTTACCACAGAAACAACTGCATAGAGGGAGAGAGAGAGAAAGCAGACGGCTGAGCCGAGTTGAACCGATCAACGAGCAGACGACTGCTCACTGAGTGCTCAGATAACCAAACAGCTGGAGCTGTGGACGAGCGACTGATCGGAGCAATCGGCAGAACCGACGTTTTGTGTAGGAAACCGGAGTCACGCGAAAGACTATGCATGGCGCAGAAAGTCTACGGAGTAGGTGCTGAACGCTACCGTCGACCACTATGCCATGCGCCTTTCTGCCTACCGCTCTCTGTCTCTGTCTATCTGTCTCTGCCCCTCTCTCTTTCTCTCTCTGAATATCCCTGGCTCTTTCTCTATCTCTTCCTCTCTTCCTCTCTTTCTCTCTATCCGTCTGTCTGTCTCTGTCTCTGTCTCTGTCTGTCCGTCTATCTGTCTGTCTGTCTGTGTAAGCATCTCTCTGTGTTAGATTATCTTCTTTTCTGTCTGTCTGTCTCTGTCTGTCTGTCTCTGTCTCTGTCTCTCTGTCTCTGTCTCTCTGTTAGACTCTCTCTGTGTCAGATTCTCTTTCTGCCTGTCTCTCTGCCTATCTATGCACTCACTTTTTAGCGTTTTCGCTTTCCTATCAGTCCTCCGTTCCTCCCTCCCTCCCTCCCTCCTTACTTCTTAGAGTCTTCGTTGCAATAACTGTGCAGCTGTATATTGGGAAATGGCATCTGCTTCGATCCTTTCTCGAGCTCTGGTTTCGGGTGTTTACATGATAGTGCATGCAGGTGGTCAAAACAGTCAGATCTCGGACCTTGTGCAATATTCCGTTTGCGTCGAACGACGCGCGCCTTAACTGATCCAAATCGCAGAGTATTTTGTCACTTGGGTATTGGGCCTGAAGCCTGTTTTGAGAATGCTAATTGTTGCAACGTTTGCAACAGAAGACAACACAAGACAGTGCTAACGATACAACACTTTGTCGAAGGTTGTAGTCAGAGGCGGCATTCTTGTTTGAAAGATGGGGGACACTTTTGAACTCGGTCAACATTTATTCGCGCTTGAGTGCGAGAAAAGTTTTTGACTTCTTTTTGTGCACGAAAAATGCGTTAAAAAAGCAAAAAATGTGTGTGTGTGTGTGTGTGTGTGTGTGTGTGTGTGTGTGTGTGTGTGTGTGTGTGTGTGTGTGTGTGTGTGTGTGTGTGTGTGTGTGTGTGTGTGTGTGTGTGTGTGTGTGTGTGTGTGTGTGTGTGTGTGTGTGTGTGTGTGTGTGTGTGTGTGTGTGTGTGTGTGTGTGTGTGTGTGTGTGTGTGTGTGTGTGTGTGTGTGTGTGTGTGTGTGTGTGTGTGTGTGTGTGTGTGTGTGTGTGTGGAGTTATCAGGATCGGGAGAAGCAGGTGATTTTGATGGAATTGGCTCAAAGAGAAAGACTAAGACTATGATGATTTTGATGGCATATAATCTGTAATATTGTCTTGTATTGTATTCGGATATTTATAAAGCGCTTCTAGCGGGGGGCCATTCAGAAGCGCTCCCAGTGCGAGAGACCCCGAAAAGAAAAAGCAAGTTTTAAGAAAGGTAAAAGAGGAAGAGACATTACCTGAGAGAATAGAAGAACGAACGAACGGAGGAAGCTTATTCCAAAGAGCAGGGCCAATGGAAGCATAAGACCTAGATTGTGCCAGTGAAGTCCTGACACGGGGAACCAGAAGGTCCAAACGGTCAAAGGAACGACGAGGACGAAGAGAAGCAGCAGAGTGAGTATGATTAATTAAGTCACATACATATTTCGGAGCGAAACCAAGTTGAGCCTCAGAAACAAGGATGAGAACCTCGTATTGTGTTGGATGCGGGCAGAAAGCTGGAGCCAGCGACGTTCTTCTGCCATAAAGGTAGTGATAATTGTGTTACAATTTATGCTCCCCTCAGACAACTCACATAAATTGTTGACAACTGATCTAAACAAGTCAGATATTTTGCAAGGAGGGGCAAACAATGTAGCATAAACAGTGGGCGCCTCGTTAAACATGGTATGTGCGTTTTTTATTTGGATTTGAAGTAGCAGTAGTAGCAGCAGCAGCAGCAGCATGCTACTACTACTACTACTACTACTACTACTACTACTACTACTACTACTACTACTACTACTACTACTACTACTACTACTACTACTACTACTACTACTACTACTACTACCACCACTACTACCACTACCACTACTACCACTACTACCACTACTACCACTACTACTACTACTACTACTACTACTACTACTACTACTACTACTACTACTACTACTACTACTACTACTACTACTACTACTACTACTACTACTACTACTACTACTACTACTACTACTACTACTATTACTACTACTACTACTACTACTGTAGTAATAGTAGGCCTAGTAGTATTTTCTCTATAACAATGCTGCTGAGTCATAAAAAGATGATTTCCTCGCCCTCCTCCTTTAGCCAGAACAGTAGGCCTGATGGGTCCGCGGGCCTTCTCTGTTGCAGGCGCGAGGCTCTGGAATTTCACTCCCTATTTCTATCCTTTTATCTAAAGTTATCTAATGTCAACTGGGTCAGAGATAACATTTATTTTGAACGGATTGCTTATCCACTTGTCTACTCATCTCTTGGGTCTCATCGATGTCGACTGGGGTTGTCCAACTAACTGTTATATCAGAATGTAATTATAGGCCTGTAGATGTAAGCATATAATTATGCATTCTTAGAAGCGACAATCGATTGATACCCTGTGTACATTACAATTATTATAGCCCCGCTGCAGAGATTACTAGATACAAAAAATGATCACACATCTGATTGATGACGTCATCTTGTATAATAACAAAGCCATTGATGACGTAACATATCCTTTGTCATGGCAACGTTTTCGTTGTAGACGTAGGCTACATTTAGTTTAAGATTTCTTCGATTTTAGATTCCTCGTTTGCGTATTTTTCTGAAATGACAAGCTTTATGTCCGGACATAAGAAGATAAAACAAGGTGATCGATATTACAAGGTATCAAGGTCTTCTATTTTTATTTCTCGAAATATTCGAATGAAAGGAGTGGACAGGACGCTGGGAAATACGGACGGGATTGTTAGCGGTGAATGCATGGTTAATGCATTAACTGTGGTTTCCGTAAATTCTTCTTGAGCGGTATCTATGTGAGAGGAGCCAATAAAGAAGGTATCATCAGCGAATTTAGTATTGAAATTGAATGGATGTTTTGAGTAGAGGTCTGGGGAATTTGTGGCAAAAGTACAGTACAGAAGCATACAGCATAGATAGATACATACATGCATAATGCATTTATATGTAGAAATTTTCAGTGTTTTATATAGTTGTCGAAAACTAGCTGGAGGTCTTCTTCTTCTTCTCCTTCCGGCTGAAATTACTCCCTCGCTAGGGAGGGGTCAGCAACTGAAAACTAGCTGGAGATCGACAATTTTAAAGATTATCAAAGCACAGGAACGCAGGTAAAAATCTAGTGTTGTTAATAAGCTGCACATGAAACAACTTACAAATCATAGACTATTATTTTTAGTTTCATCTTTATATTTATGTACAAAACAGCCTTTCTTGCAACTTAGGCCTAATTGGGTCCCGGTCGCTTCGCCCGGCTTGTCGTTTTAAACTATCTATAGCTATAGTCTGTCGAAATCTTGCTGGCGCTGGTATTTCCGCGATCAAAGAACCACCTGGCCTATCTAGAACTTATGGCAAAAGATCCTACGGGCTCACGCTTATCCCATGGCGCAGTTTGATCTGGAATGTCACCGTGACAGACACCATGGCGGCTCATACTTGGCTGCTACATCTCTTTGGATCGGTGAGGCAGCGGAACTAGCGGTCTCCAGGAAAATATCCAAAATTATACAATCCACTCCGGCTGCAGTATTAATTTTTGTTCCGCTGACCTACGAAACTCTGGACCCTATTAACAACGATGGCCTCGATTTTTATCACGGAGCTTCGGCACCTTCTCACCCATGGATCTGGAGACTCACTCCCTTTTCCAGCGCCTCTCAGTTATCATCCAACGATTTAATGCAGTCGTCTTTCGAAGCACTTTCTCTCTGCCAGAACTTGACGAGTCTTATCCAACCCAAATAGTAACAATTCTCCGGAGCCGTGGGTGGTGAGGCAGGCGTAGAGTAATGGATAACACAATGGCGTGAAGAGCAGTAGGTACCAAGATCGAATCCCATAGACCCCGTAACCCGTAAGGTTTATCCAGCCTTCCACTCGCTAGGTGGCGGCGGTGGTTAAATTAATAGTAGGCCCTGAGTGGCGCCCTGTTGGCTGCCGTATAAACAGTTATATTCGACTCATGTAAAACTGCTATCATGTGCTTCTACTGTATACATGTATGAAGGCGCCCTGCGTGGCTGCCGTTTCTACTATATGTAAGCTTATGTTCACTGTACAGCGCAGTGCGGTTAGCAGGCGCTTAAATAAAGATAAAGAAAAAAGATTATTATAAGTCCAGAGGGATCATTTGTGGGCTAACTCGGGTAAAAAATAATAAAAATGATGACACATCTGATTATAGTTGTATGCAAAAAAAATAGAAAACGTAATGCACGACTCTTACACTTTAGTTCACAAAACATTTTGAACCATGTTTTGTAATTTATTTTCGTTGTTAGTCCAGTAGCTTAATTTGTTCCAACACCATAATCTGCATGCTTTAAGCCAAGAAATAGCAATTTTCTACATTCCACCTCGTAATAGGCGGACCATTGATGCCATGAAAGAGCTCTGGGAATCAAGATCTGACCCCAACATCTTTTCATTAACTTAGTTGAAGGGTTAGAAGAAAACATATGGGGTTGGACCCCGAGTACCTCCGACAACTTAAACACTGACAACTTTTAACCAATTGTTTCAGAGTTAAACTATGCAGAGATCGTACTTCAGAAAAAAAGACGGTTGAAGTAGGATGCCTTCGGCAAATTTTAAACAATGCAGAAAATCAACCTGAGCCTTGTGAACATTTAAACAAAGCCAACTTCAAAGTCAAGATGTATTGTGAAGACACCAGGTATCATATAGATTAAGATTCGTCTGCCTTTTCCTTTTTGATAGAACACTTTAAACACCGATCTGAACATTAGCTTTAATTGTATAGGCTATTAAGACTTAACCTTTTCACTGGTTTCGATCTTACGGTACCGTACTATAAGGTTGAAATGGGTTCCAGCAAATGGAAATATCAACCTTAGAGATTTGGCCAACATGAAACCAAGCCAACTTCGAAGTCAAGATGTGAAGTGAAGACACGAGGTATTTTAAATTCAGATTTTTCTGCTTTCGATCTTATGGTAATTTAAAGTTGAATGGGGGTTTCAGCACATCAAATATAAAAGTCGAGATCGAAGGTCAACTTTAGATGTATGGCCAACATGAAAGCAAAGCCAACTTCGAAGTCAAGATGTGAAGATATAGGCCTAAAGACACGAGGTATTTTAAATTCAGATTTTTCTGCTTTCGATTATATGGTAGTTTAAAGTTGAAGGGGGGGGGGGTTTCAGCACATCAGATAGGTAAGTCGAGATTGAAGGTCCACTTTAGATGTATGGCCAACATGAAAGCAAAGCCAACTTCGAAGTAATGATGTGAAGTGAAGACACGAGGTAATCTTATTTTAAATTCTGATTCACCTGCTTTCGAACCTATTGTAGTCTAAAGTTGAAGAGGGTTTTCAGCACATCAAATATAAAAGTCCTGATCGAAGTCAACTTTAGATATATACCCAACATGAAAGCAATGCCAACTTCGAAGTGAAGATGTGGATGAGAAGTGAAGACACGAGGTATTCTTACTTTAAATTAAGATTTTTCTGCTTTAGATCCTATGGTAGTTTAAAATTGAAGGGGTTTTTCAGCACACCAGATATAGAAGTCGAGATCGAAGGTCAACGTTAGATGTAAGCGGTAAGCCTATGGCCAACATGAAAGCAGAGCCAACTTTGAATTGAAGATGTGGATGAGATGCGAAGACACGAGGTAAGCTTATTTTAAATTCAGATTCTTTTGCTTCTGAACTTATGGTAGTTTAAAGTTAAAGGGTTTTATAGCACATCAAATACAAAAGTCGAGATCGATGGTCAACTTTAGATATGTGGCCAACATGAAAGCAAAGCCAACTTCGAAGTGGATGAGAAGTGAAGACAAGAGGTAAGCTTATTTCAAATTCATATTCTTCTGCTTTCGATGTTATGGTAGTCTACAGTTGAAGAGGGTTTCAGCATATCAAATATAAAAGTCCTGATCGAAGCTCAACGTTTGATGTATGGCTAGTCATAGAATGCATTAGACTGGGGCCTCTTCGCAGCGGTACTGCATGACGATGGCCATGTGCTGAACCATCATCTCCCACCGCTGAGGCCACAGCACTATTCCACGAGGCCAAGACTGCACGACCGATTAATACCTAGAGCGGACAATTTTATGAGGAAAACATTTTTGACAAGAATGCTTTATTTTGTATAAACCGTATGTTAAAACCAAAGTGCGATATAGGCAGTTGGTGTTAATAAAGAATATACTTACTTACTTACTTATTACGTCGACGCGATATCAACTATCGCCCTAACACTAAGCGGTATCTTGACGTCATCATATTATTGACGTAACAAATGGCAATAACACCCTCGCAAATTTTTCCACAGTTCTCATCGAAGGTAAAATATAGATATGTGGCCAACATGAAAGCAAAGCCAACTTCGAATTGAAGATGTGGATGAGAAGTGAAGACACGAGGTGAGATTATTTTATTCATATTCCTCTGCTTTCGATCCTATATGGTATTTTAAAGTTGAAGTGGGTTTTTCAGCACATCAAATATAAAGGTCAAGATCGAAGGTCAACTTTAGATATATGGCCAACATGAAAGCAGAGCCAACTTCGAAGTCAAGACGTGAAGACACGAGGTATTTTAAATTCAGATTTTTCTCCTTTAAATCTTTATGAGAGAACACTTTAAAATTCAAAACTGAACATTAGCTTGCATATTCAGACTTAAATTTTTCGCTGGTTTCGATCTTATGGTAATTAAACGTGAAGAGGGTTTTTAGTAAATTAAAATATGAAAAATCCAAATCGAGGGTCAACTTTAGTATGACGAATAATGAAGCAAAGTCAAATTCAGAGTAAAGCTCAAAACATACAACAACATAAGAGACGACATTCATGAAGCATAAGCATAGAGGTGATTAAACTAAGGAAGTTTACATTGGCGATTTTAACTTCCTTCCTTCCTTAAATCCACGGGTTCACAGACTATTCATGTTGATTGCACACCACAACGTTTTCGACCATACGGCCGGGGAAAAGCAAACGTGGTGTAAACGTAAACTTGATGAAGCATTACGTGCTCAGCGATATTTTAGGTTTTATGTTGGTTTTCTGTTTTGTCTGTGGAAATGAACTGTGAGTCCAGTCAGCATGCATTTTAGATAGTTGATTTTGCGGATATTGTTTCCGCTTGGATTCGGTACAGAGTGATGAACTGGTGCGGTTGTTACATTCCTTCGATTAAGTGCTTAGTGATGTACTGGAGATGATATCACATATCACACTGATCTGATAGGGCCTAGGCCTACATGTAGAGCGTCCGGTGCACCAATCGGTTACATCATGAGAAATTTGGGAAGGTGAATCAGGAAATTGCAGAACTTCTTAAGTTGGGAATAATTGGGGATCCATTTGGCTGCACCCATAGCCTACCCACAAAGGTCGAGCAAGAAAGGATGGATGAGGTCGACTGTGTACTGGATAGGACCTGATCGATCTTTACCATATAGGCCTATGGTTCTGCCTTAACTTACCATAAGCTTGTCACTATGCCGTTCTATTCACGTCACTTTTGCCATGGACAACTTAAAACGATCCTTACGAATGTAGATCATCCTGAGAAACGTCAAAAGGCCCATTGAGCAGACATAATTTGAGTTATCAACATCATTTAATTTAATTACAAAAGCCAGTCAATAGAAGTGAATGGGTTTTATGCACAACATTTAAAGATTCACTCAAATCCATACTAAAAAGACGATGCAAACATTGGATCATATCTTGCGATGAGATATGTTCTCCAAGACGCAAAGGGTGATTTACACAAAGACTAATTGACACAAAGGGAAGGATGAATTTACGCGTATATTATCTATACCTGTATTCCAACAATTGCCTTTACAATTTAAAAAGTTCTTATATTAGGTACTGTGAAGTCACTCCCGTGGTAGAAGTCTGCCTGGTTTGGCGTCTTGTAAGAATAGGACGACGTCAAACAAGAGTCTTGTGACACGACTGTATTGTGTCGAGGATTAATTCCTCCTCCTCCTCCTCCTCCTCCTCCTCCTCCTCCTCCTCCTCCTCGACTCAGTCCAACGTAATTCTCGCAGCCAACGAGATCAGACAGTGCGCATGCGCTGTTCTGATCTTCCACGTGACCATGCGGACGAAAACTGGATGTAACCGGATCGCACAGGTCAGAACCGGTTGTGGCCGGTTGGAACAGGTTGACCTGGTTCGCGGCGTGAGTTGGGAGTGGCACTGGGTTGACACTTCCTCGGCATGGATGGTACATCAGGTGTGCATGAGTTCTTCTCCTTTCTGCTCCTCCTCTTCCATCTCCTGTTCGCAATGCCTGTGGTTGATTGCCGTATACAGAAGCGGAATGCAGGGCCATCGGTGGTCCATGGCCAAGCAAGGACCCTCCGACTACGTCCGTCAACGCGTTTCCGTTAAGCGATTCAGGATGATAATACCTCGAGGTGGCACTTCCGTCGACTCCTTGCCAGTCGTGAAACTTCCCGGCATCAGATTCCGTGTCTGTAAAATCGAAAGAACTTCGATCAGAACAAAAATAGAAACCGTTTCGTTGTTCAGACGAAATGCGTATGATCTGATCTGCGGCAGCGTTTGAATACAGAGCAAAAATCTTTATGAGAAAAGTCGTTGATAATTCTCACTCGTAAGCTTTCATCGGTCTATATAGGTTCTATTTCAATCGGTCGGTAAGTTGGAAGTTCTGCGCAGATAGAGCAAGAGATGCGGTTTTGGTGATCTCGTAGGATGGATCTGGCAAATGTCGTAATGTTTGCGGGATTTTGTTCCAGAAGCGCTGTGCACTTGGGTCAAGCAGCGATTGTCAAACGCTAGGGATGATGTGACCGTATACGGAGAAGTGTTACGGCGGATAAGGAAAGCGTTGAGTGTAGTGGCTGAATTGTGAGCGAAGTTGTTGAAATGTATCTTATGACGTGTACGAAGATATCCATCGAGTAATCTTGATGGATATCTTCGTACACGTCATAAGATACATTTCAACAACTTAACCCATTAGTGCCTGGCTTAATTAATGAAATTATAATGAATCTTTGACATTTTATTAGCCTTCACGTGTCTAGAGTTTGGAAAACAATAAATTGAAGAATGTATGGTCCAATAAGCTAGTACAAAATGGTCCAAATAATGGTACACGGTAATAGTCCAATTAGAATGTCGAATACTCACTCCTGTGAGGATGACAACTGTTGCCAATCTCAGCAGACATCAAGGCGTTTCGTTTAAACGATGACGTTGTCTCCATGGCTTCACTTTCACCAGTTGCAAAAACGATCCGCTTACTCGTTGAACGACTGTCACAAAAACATTTTTGCAAAATAAAATCTGTACATAGTCATTATAGTGCATCTTGTTTTCGTTATTGCTATTGTTATTCTAATTGTCATCGCTATTATCACTTTCATATTGTTTATGTGTTATATCTATTATTACCACTTAGACAGAAATACTTTATGTTCGTGGTCGAAGTAATGTGACTTTACGTAGGCGGAGAGCACGGGTTCGAAGTTCGAACCTTCCCTTAGACGGTTACTGTGTAGGCAAGTCCTTCAATCACGATTGCTCAGCGCCATCGATTGATTATTGGTAATTATATAATGACGCTAATAAATGAGTAACAATGACAAAAATAACAACAACGATAACAACAACGACAACAACAATATAAAAAAAAACAATAACAACATCAAGAACAATAATAACAACATCAAGAACAATAATAACAACAGCAATAACAACAACATTAAGAACAACAGTAACAATAATTATAATAACAACACCAATAATAAAAACAGTCATAAAAACAACAATAATATCAACAATAATAATAGCAATAATAAAATAATAGTAATAATTGTAATAGTAACAATAATTTTTGGCGGCATACGTCCTTTTCACATAGGCTAGATAAGCCCCAGTCAACAAATAACATTTAATTAGGTCAACGTGATGTAATTAAGGCCTACCTGTTACCTGGGTCATTGTCTCTGAAACCTTTGGCGAATGGATTGTGGTCGATCTTGAGCTGAGTAATTCGCAGATTCTGGTAGGAGGTGAGGGCGCTGAACGTCGTCTCTGGGAAAGTAAAAGTGTTGAAGATGTTCCATCTCATGCTGAAGATATCGTTTGCCTGAATGACGTGAACGCGTGGCTGATACTTTTGCATCGAGTTCAGGATGATCTACACATCACAAAGAACATCAGATGATAATTATAACTGCATTTACAGGTGGACAATCTCTCAGCGTATTGCCAAATATCAGTGATCAAACGTTATCAAGGACGTGATTAATGCACTAATTGAATGATAGTTTTATGGGAGAAGCGTCCTTACAAATATTTCAGTAAACTGAACTGCACGAAAATGAACTTACGTGTCCATTCTGGTCGAGGTTGTTGTTGGTGAGTTTCATCTTGTGAAAGGAAAGCGATTGCTTCATCCAGTGAGCTCCAGAGGCTGGTGAATCCGGATGGATGTAGAGTCTTCCGGGCATGTGTGGTTCCGCCCTTCCAGTGGCCACCCATTCGGAGTTGTGGTACTTGTAGCGACAGTCGTCCAGTGGAACTACATCCATGAGGAGGATGTACTTGGCCCTCGAATCCAGTCCATCCACGGAGACCTTGAACGCCGGAAACATCCGTCTGTTTACAAACAGAAAATAATTAATTGCAGTGCCAGACACAGATTTCAAGAACAATGGCTTGCTTCTGTGGATACAACATTGGTCAGCACCGCGAAGATAAGCAATTTCGAGCGCAGTTAGCACTTGGACTGGAATTCGCATAGGAAACATTCGCAACCAGCAAACATGACGTGACCCGGAAGCTCATATGCCTTGTGCACTAGAGTACTAGACATCGACGGAATGGAAGTTACTAATTAATAATATTAATTAATAATAAGAAGAAATTATATGGTACCTCGTTGCGGTTCGTTTACAATATACATGATGTATTTTATGTGATGTCAGTTAACTGCTACAGTTAAAATCGTACCTTCCAGTTTTAGTGAGAATCATTTCGTTGCCAATGGAGTGAAACTTTTCCCATAGATCTCTGTTCTCCAGCTTCATTGTGATGTTCATGTTCTGCCTGTGGCAAGTGAGATGATAAGAGCGAGGGATGTGTTCTATCGTTCGGTCCAGTGGGTAGGGTGCTGGTTGTTGTTGTTGTCCAATGAAACAGGAATTCGTTCCTGTAACGAAAACATGTGAAATTCATTCTTCGTCGTCATCATCACTGATCTGGAATATGGTCATTATGACGACATCAAGAGATTTAAAGATATGCGCCTTTGTTATGTTCGTGGAGGTAGGTCCTAAACCTGCACTCAACATCAGAGAACCACTCACAGAGTGACTCAGGTCATCGTTATTAATACGGTTATGGATACCAGCATCAGTGCGACGATTTTGTAGCGGCCTAAGAGAGTTCAGACTGAGGGATATTACTAGTACGACGAACCACGGAGGAAAAACTGACCAACAGCAAATTAACCCTAAGAACACAATCAGACAGATACAATAATTTAGTTCCTTTAAAAGCTGAAGCAAGCTCCATCAACTTTAGCACCAATATTTTATCTGCAGCGGCCTAAACTTATAACCTACGCGTCTGAGCTCAAGTGTAGCCTATCATTCATCGCTAATAGTGTCGATCGACTGAGCAATACTATAGGCCTACAATATTATTCCAGCTCAATCGTATATAGCAGACAATAATACATAAACTTTGGAGCTTAAAAAAATAAAAGTTACAAATGTAAAAGCATTGGCGCCGGCACGCGGACGTCATAGACGCATTTGCGTCTACTTTTGGGCTAAACAGTAAACAATGAAATATTAATGATACTAATGAGAACCTCTAAGTATTAACCTCTAAATGTGAATATCTGAATCTAAATGTATGAAATTATTTAAGGTTTAAGAATTTCTGGACGGCATAAAATGTATTAGTAAAAGGAATTTTGCGCACAATGACAATATGCTATTGTTAGTAGCTCCATGGTTAGCCTACACCTACAGCCTGAGCCTCCAGTTCAGATTCTATGCTCCGGACGTTACGCGTTATGACGTAATAAACAATACCAGCGTGTTTATTCTTATTGCGTTTTAGTTATTATCAACGTAGACTTATTAGTTAGGCCTATATTAAGTTAAGAATGTTCTTGCGTGACATCGCCCAAGGCCAGCTAACATTGGAATTTTGTGTCCAGTTTACCAGAGACTTGTGCCCAAATATGCAGAATTATCTTTCTTATTTTACTTACAATGCCCGTTTCCACGGAGTAAGCCGAACGCAGCTTCAGTTGCATTGAATGTTTAAAGAGCTATCTGCGTTCTACCATGGATGCTGAACGTCTGAATGGTTTGGCATTGCTGCACATTCATCATGACAAATCTGTCGACGCTGAAGCTGTGTTACAGGAATTTGATAGCAGTGGCCATCATCGCATTGCGTTAGCATTTCTGATTGATCAGCAGAGACAATGATTGTTAGTGACCAAAATCATTCAAATGGCATGATGAAAGTTTTTATGACCACGTGATACTGCGTTGTCAGCGTTGAAACTGAGTGTAAATGTGACGCCAGGGCTCAAAACCCGTCAAATGTCGGTTTCTGACCTTTTTATTTAGCCATAGTCTACAATTAATCTGCTTCAAAATACTTTTTACAGAATGAAATTTAAATATCTCTATGCTAACTAAAGTTATGCTCGTTTGATTCTTTCATTAATTAGTCTTATATAGGCCTAGTGAGAAAATCTAAAAAAAATTCTGAATATTCGTGTCATCAAAGTCCTCAGCAACCATTACTTGATTGTACTTAATTTTGCTGGGCAATAAAGGTCTATATCCTGTATCGAATAAAACAAACGGCATCAAAATCGGATAACTACATTGCAAATTGTAGCAAATTCATAGGCAAATGGTGAATTGAAGAATGTTCAATATTTTTGACCCCTCTCGCCTATTTCAGCTTCTAGCTCAATATCTAGGAAGCGACAAGCGACGGGTTTTGAGCCCTGGCGTCACAAATGTTTAAGATTTTAAGAGTTTTCGTCTATGTAGTGGTAGGCCTATATAATGTTAATGTATGCTTCATTACAAGGTGCGACCGTACGTACTGTACGTACGTTATTTTTTTCCATAACGTACGTACAGTACGCGTACGTTATTATGCCGTACGTTACCGTACGTTCACATCAATTCATGACGAAAATAAATACATAACATTATGCACAACAAAAGTCAATAATAGTTGGTGATTGACGGTCGTAACCAATTTTAACCATTACATCAGTCATCTGTGGCTGTTCAATGATCTCTACTTTCAAACTTTTAAAATCAAAATTGGTAATATTCTGTCTAATGTGAAGAATATTAAGGTTTTACGGCACACTTTATAGGATGGTCATTTTATTGGTAATACTAAATTTCCGTACCGTTCGTAAATAAATATGCCTGCGTACGGAGAGACTAATACTGTAGAGTTAAACTGATCATTTTGACGTACGCGTACGGCACGCGTAACGTATAAGACCATAGTTATATTGAGGTTCTTTGTGAATGACCAGATAAATTTGTGGCATTTTTACCGTACGCGTACGGTACGCGTACGTTATTTTTTTCGATAACGTACGTACAGTACGCGTACGTAATTCCGGGAGGTAACGTACGGTCGCACTATGCTTCATTATCAAATGAATGATGATGACCACTGATTGACCAAAATAACTGGCAATGTTTTATGCCTTAAATATGTTTGCGACTTTGCTTCCACTTTTTGGCGTCTGGCGGCGCCACTGTGTAAGAGAGCAAAATTTACCGAACTTAGGCTACTAGTGGGCGAATAAAAAGAAGGCCTACAGGATCCTGAATTTGTTTTTCATGTTTGAAATGGACCATTTGTATTGTCGTGAACACTCGTTCCCAAACTACGGGTTTTTACGCTGATTATTACTGTTGAGTACTGGCAATGTTTTATGTTTTTCAGTTAAGGGTCTCTATCGGATAGAATATCATAAGATCGAATTTGAAGATTTGAGTTTTAATAGACAAAGAGGCTCATCAGAAGTAGTCCGCTCATCAGAAGTAGCAGATCATACGCAACGCGCGTTCATTAGATATATAACACTTCCTACCTGTAAAATCCATTGCGTCAAGTCGTCTCGTGAGTTTATACCTCTCGACTGTGCGAAACTTTCCTGCGAAATTTGTCTACTTTCCAATCTATATAGGCCTACTTGTGGTTCGCGTCTTGCACTTACCTACCTAACCAACCTCGCCTCACCATCAGAGTTTATGCTGCTGACTCTCCCAGACGCTCCGTTGGTGCCGTATGCACTATGAGGGGAACAACATAAATGCTGGCTTAGGACATCAAAGGCACGAGGTGACATAATTAGAGCGTAAGGTGCTGATCGTTAGATGAAACTGGCTTTTGATGTTGAACGCCGCCTGTATACTTTGAAGTTAAAGGTTTTCTAACAAATCCATTCAAACTTTACGCCGCGACTTGAAGACGACTCTGGAAAACCAGTCATAAGTCACTAAAACCAGTCATAATTAAGTCACTCAATCTATATGAAACAGTGAAAGCAAGCCGTATACGTAACTTTTTCGAGGAGTGGGTCTAAAAAAGCCGCATATAGCATACAAACCGAAACAGTTTGTGTAATTTTAATAAGTGTAGCCTAATATTTAAATGCTATTTATTAGTCCGGTTTATAAACTGTACTTTGATCGACATTGGTTCTCGAATTAAGGTGTGGTCCTTATTATAGGATCTGCAAACTAAAGTTGAAAGGAGGCTACGTCATCTTTGGAAAAAGGTGCAATAATTGCAATTTATGGAATTCGGACAAATAATTACTGATTTAAACTGTCTTCATTATTTCATATTTATGTCTATCCCGAAATATCACACTTCCCAAAGAGTAGCTGCGCACTGGGAATTCTGGGAGGTTTAAGTAATCCTTCGAAACGGTAAGGTGTCGATGTTATAGCAAATGATCTGGCTTTAATCGGGCAATTGTTCCCGTAACAATTAGATTTAAGTTTACCGAAATGTCACACTTCCTATGAGTCTGTTCAAAGAACGCAAGGTATACGTGCAGTGAACTTGAAAATCATCGCCACCTCGGATGACACCTTCGCCTTCTGCTGCCCCACTCTAATCACGTTCTCTACTGTCTCCGACTAAACAGTGGTGACCACGAGTCACAATTCAACCAGAGTCTTATTGAACAGATTGAAGTGTAAACAAAACTGAGGTGTTATAATTGTTTAAGCTAGGCGCCTTCTTTCATGTCCATCTGATATGCTGTCGTTTGTGTATATATATAATCATTTAAAACAGCTCATCCAAGAATTGGTATCATAATCTCCTCGCCTTAAAAGTTGAAGACCGAATAACAAGTTCGATGTGCAGTGACATAAAGCCCCAGAGTAACAATATGTATGTATGTATGTATGTATGTCTGTATGTATGTATGTATGTATGTATGTATGTATGTATGTATGTATGTATGTATGTATGTATGTATGCATGCATGTATGTATGTATGTATGTATGTATGTATGTATGTATGTATGTATGTATGTATGTATGTATGTATGTATGTATGTATGTATGTATGTATAATTGTATAATTGTATAATTGTATAATTGTATAATTGTATAATTGTATGTGCATTGTATGTATACACGGATATGTTCATATGCATGTATGCATGTATGTAATACTTTGTATGTATGTAGGCCTATGTATGTTTGTAAAACTGTATGTGTTTATGTATGTATGTATTAGTGCGTATATGTAGGCCTATGTGTGCATAGGTATATCTTATAGTAGCCTCCTAGTTGAAAATGGTTCATGAAAATTTCTTTCTAGCGTTAAAGTATTAATTTTGAGCGAATACTGTCCTAGACGGACGGTCTAGTGCACAAGAAAGCACGATGTGTCCGGATGCTGTAGGCCTAAGAAAGTTTGGATCTAGTAGATCCCCGTTTGCTGCCGAACGAATTGTTCGTCGAAGCGCCTGGCTATAACAGGAAGGCTTAAGCCAATCAATGGGTCCTGATTAACCAAAAACAAATTAGTGGGTCCCATGCAAACTGAACTTGGGGCCTCATTCGTATTGCGCAGTTGTTGATTCAGTATCATATATAAAAACTAATGAAAGTGTAGCGTGATGGCTCAATGCCGCATTTTGTAAATGCAGGTAATTTTAAATTCCAAATATATCGCATTATACATTTATATTATCCATCACGCCACACAGCATAGAAATGATATCCCGGCGAATATCATTTCTATGCTAATGATATTCAAATCTACATTTCATTTGACTCCCCTGTGCAGCTGTTGTCTGCTGTCTTTGATGAGGTACAGTCTAGGATGTCGGCCAATAAATTCCTCCTTAACCCATCAAAGACTGAATTTCTGCTACTGGACACACCAAAGCAACTTAAAAATTTTAATTGGCTTAAGCCATTGAAACTGCGCGACTCAATAACTGGCGTGATTCAATTGTTGAGCTGGCAGATTCTGCTTGTAACCTAAGCGTTGTTTTCAATTCTACCATGTGTCTCACTGGCCTTGTAAACTATACTTGTAAGTCATCATATATATGTTCATTAGTAACATATGCAGAATTAGGCGTTATGTGCCCATATCTGCAAGGACATCTCTGGCAAATGCTTTGGTTCCGGTCGCCTAGATTACTGTAACTCGCTTTAACTGATATCAATAAGTTAAACATGCTGAAGCCGCAGAGAGTGCAGAACTCTTTGGCTAGAGCCATAACTAATACATCCAAGTAAATACATAAACCCCTTTGCTTAACTTTTTGGCATTGGCTTCCTGAAGTTCCTGTTCAGCACAGAATTAGTTTCAAATTGGGATTCATAGTTTATAAACTGTGAACTCTGGTTAGCCACAATACTTAAAATCAGCTCTTATTCCCCAGACTTATCATTATTCAACAAGGCCATCTGATTATCTTTGTCTGGTCATACCTAAATCCAGTCTTGTTGTCAAGACTTTAAACCTCAAGACCAAGACCAAAACCTTGAGCCTCAAGACCAAGACTTTGAACCTCAAGACCAAGACCAAGACCAAGACTTTGAACCTCGAGACCAAGACCAAGACCAAGACCTTGAACCTCAAGACCAAGACCAAGACCAAGACCCAAAAAATCGCACTCAGGTCAAGACTTCTAAAAATTGTCAAGTCGGAATATTCGCTAGTTTAATGAAAACATGAGTCTTTTATTTTATTCAAGTAAATTAACTTTAAATGCAAACTGCAGAGAAATCCGAATTTGTATTCAAAAGTCCTTCATGCAAACTATTATTCCAAATATCTTTTGTATTTTATAAAAAAAAACAATTCGCTCAGAATTTTCTGACCAAGACGTGACCTGTGGGCCTCATAAAAATTCCGCCATGTGAGAAATACGTTCTACAGGTGCTGAAGTCGCTGACACACACAGAGTAGCTTTTCAAGCACTGGATGTAAATGTACAGATAGTGAGTCCTTTCAAAATCTTCCCATGGTTTATCATACCGTCTGATACAGAATAACTGTTGCTGCTGCCAATGGGTTTTCCTGACCAACATGACTTGTATCCATCCATAGATATTGGTCGTATGATGCAAGCAGGCTTGATACAGAATTCTTGAGTTCTGTTAAATGACTGTTCATATTGACAGCCGGTCTTGGCCTTGGTCTTGCGAGACCAAGACCTAGACTTTGAACCTCAAGACCAAGACCAAGACCAAGACCTTGAACCTCAAGACCAAGACCAAGACCTTTGGTCTCAAGACCAAGACCAAGACCAAGACTTTTAAAAACGAACTCGAGTGCACTCGAGACCAAGACCTTGGTCTCGAGGACAACAAGACTGCCAAAATCCAGAACTGTTCTTAGTGGTTAGTGAACGAGCTTCTTCGATTGCTGGACCTACTTTTAAAACTCTATCTCTGTGTCTCTGCTCTCTGCTTAGTCGCCTGTGTCATGTTGTTCTCAACTTAAAACCTACCTCTTTCAAATTGCTAATCCACTATAGGCAGCCTCTCATTTTTACGGGCTGATCTTCTGGATAATAACCTGTTTATGAAATGAGGACTTAATTTTAAAAGAGAAATGATAAAATAAAACGTTCACGTTTAGAAATAAGCTTAAACTTAAGCGAACTAAACAGCTTAAACATTGAATTATGCTGAACTGCGGGCTGACCAGCTTCAAACAGTCCACAATACCGGTACCTTACACTAAAACTGCTAAATTGATAAAAAAAATATCACACACACGCGCGCGCGCACAGTTTCACACACACACATGCCATTGATGGGGCTTCAGGCCATCTCTTTGCTGACGATGTCCAGGCCTATGTCCATGTCCTTCCTCTCATCTTCTTCTTGCTCAGCGCATCGAAGCTCTTTCTCATGATCTTCATACCTGGATGTCTTGCAATCGCCTCTCCCTTAATTCGTCCAAAACCCAATATATCTGGTTTGGCACTCCTCAGCAACTTCTAAAACTCGACTTGGCTGTGCTGTCTCAAAGGTTTCCGCTTTTAACTTTCTCTTCTAGCGTTCGTGATCTAGGAGTGACCCTTGACAATTCTCTCACCTTTACTGAACACATTTCCAAACTCACTCGCACTTCCTATTTTCACCTAAGGCGCCTTAGAGCTATCCGTCGCTCTCTCTCATCTCCAATTTTCACTTCAATTGTCCATGCATTTGTCTGCTCTAGACTTGACTACTGCAATTCCCTCCTCATTGGTCTTCCTAAAGTCCGTCTTGCTCCTCTTCAGTCCGTTCTCAATGCTGCTGCTAGATTAATTGCCCGTCTTCCTCGATTCTCTCATATCACCACCTTTATGACAGAAGAACTCCACTGGCTCCCGCTTTCTGCCCGCATCCAATTTAAGGTCCTCATCCTTGTGTGTAAGGCTCAACTTGGTTTCGCTCCAAAATATTTATGTGACTTAATTCATCGCCCTCACTCTGCTGCTTCTCTTCCTCCTCTTCGTTCATCTGACCGTTTGGACCTCCTTGTTCCCCGTGTCAGGACTTCTCTGGCTCAATCTAGGTCTTTTGCCTCCATTGGCCCTGCTCTTTGGAATGAGCTTCCTCCGTTCGTTCGTTCTTCTATTCTCTCAGGTAACGTCTCTTCCTCTTTTAAGTTTCTTAAAACTTGCTTTTTCTCTCGGGGTCTCTCGCACTGGGAGCGCTTCTTAATGGCCCTCCCGCTAGAAGCGCTTTATAAATATCCAAATACAATACAATACAATACAATATGAAGAGCTGGTGCCGTGTTTCACAACTGTCATGACATCGTTTCGCTAGATGTCGCATTCAATGCTACATTCAGTAAAAATGTCGAAGAAGGGTTCCCCAGACAGCCACGCCACGCCGGGCCCAGAGTCCGCCGACTTTGATTGCCCACAGCGTATCCCCATCGCTAGGCCCAGATCGGACGCGGCTGTGTAACGCCCATCCAGCCTCTAGAAGCCCACGTTCGTGGGCTCACGAGGGAACGGCTTGGCGGCTCCCGTGCCGGGCCGATATTATTGTCTACGCCTCATTGCGCCCTGCGGGGTGCACACGGTGCGCTCCTAGGTGTTCGCTGCAGGACGCCCATCCAGCATCTAGAGGCCCACGTTCGTGGGCTCACGAGGGAACGGCTGGGCGGCTCCCGTGCTGGGCCGATATTATTGTCTACGCCTCATTGCGCCCTGCGGGGTGCACACGGTGCGCTCCTAGGTGTTCGCTGCAGGACCCAGTGTCGATCAGTGTGGGCTAGCAGTCATTGAGCCCCGCGTCGACACTACCAGCGCTCCTAGGGGCAAAATGTTGACCAGCTGTGGGGGTTATGATGGTGCCTTCAAAAGGGACTGCCTTTGTCGTCCACTGTGCCTACAGGGGCGAACGTCGACAAACTGTGGGCCTGGTACCGGTCCGCTATTCCGGGGGTCCGCTATTCCGGGGATCCGCCAGAATATACAAACATACATACAACATACATAGATACATACATACATACATCCATGCATGTACGAATGTATGCGTGTATGTATGCATACATACATACATGCATACATACATACATGAATACATACATGTATGTATGTATGCATACATACATACATGTATGTATGCATGAATGTATGCATGCATGTATGCATGTATGTTGTATGTATGTATATTCAGGCGGATCCCCGGAATAGCGGACCCCCGAAATAGTGGATCGGAACCGTGGGCCTATGAATGTTGTTGTAAGAGATTGTCAGATGATTTTTTTATGTTTGGTATTTCCAAGCTTAAAAGTACACAATCCCACCAAGACTATGCACTTCTGACATTGGATTGAACAGCTGTAAATATAGCTAATTTATGACATACAAAAAAGTCCAGTTTCTATGAAAATAATTACATGTATACTAAAGTTTACACCATTCATCGTATCACAAAGAAAAACAAAAAAATTGAACAGTCAAACCAGTTCTCAAATTATAATGTTTTCAGAGTTTTATGGAATAATTATATTGCAATTAAACCATCCATTATTTCACAAAAATTACAAACAGTGGAGCAGTTACTACTAAACCAGTTCTGAATAATAAGTAAAATATTACTTCAACTTAACTTCACGATAACATATAATTACCATATTTCCACAAAAGTTGCTGCCTTGGCATAATGTATTGAAGTTAACACCATGCATAATATCACAGAGAATGACAAACAACAGGGGTAAAGTTAAACCAGTTTTAATTAAAATTGTTTCAGAGCTTCATGCAAAATCTATTGCAGTTGCCACTATCTACCACATCACAAATATTACAAAACAGTGGAACAGCTAATATTAAAACAGTTCAGAATAATAACAAGTTAATTATTAATTTAAATTAAACTTCACTCTAAAATGGTGGTCAATAGTGTAGTGGTTAGCATGCTAGACTGTAAATCGAGAGGTCGAGGTTCAAATCCCCGTCAGGGCAGAAATTTGTTCGAGATTTCTGCTCCACCTCCATCCCCTAGCCAACTCAGCTGTAGTGAGTACACTGACCGTATACTGTCAGTGGGAAGATGAGATGGCAAGGGATGGGACTGGCCACCCGACCTCATATGCCGAGGCTAAGAACATGAAGTTGCTAGCACTTCATACCCATGGCTGCTTCAGGGCTAGCTTACGAGACTCCTCTTCACTTCTTCAGGATAATAAAAAGTTAGTTATTCATTTAAATTAAACTTCACTATAATTGCCATATTATTTACATACTTGTAAGAAAAAAATTATATCGAAGTAAACATCATTCATCGTAGTGTGAAGAATGAGAAACAATAGTGGAAAGTTAAGCCAGGTTTTAACACTTTAACAACAAGATTGTATTAAAAGCGACTGGGAAACCAATGCAGCTCATCATTAAAGTCTTACACATAACAATATGGAACACATGGCTACAATTTATAACGTATCACCACCAGGGCAGATATTCATTTCAAGATTCCTGTTTCTTATGCACCCTCTAACCAACTAAGCTATAATAAGTACACTGACCGTACACTGTCAGTTGGAATATTAGACAGTTGAGGAGAGGACTGGACATCTGTCCTGATAAGCCGGGGCAAAGAAAATGAAGTCGCTAGCACTTCATAACCATCGCTGCCTCAGAGCTAGCTTAATGGACTACTCTTCTTCTTCAGAATACTAACAAGTTAATTATTAATTTAAATTAAACTTCACTATAATTACCATTTTATTAACATATTTCTAAGAAATTTTTTTGAAGTAAACATCATTCATCATATTGCAAAGAATGAGAAACAATAGTGGCACAGTTAAGCCAGGTTTTAACACTCTAACAATGAGACTGTATTAAAAGTGATTGGGAAACCAATGCAGCTCATCGTTAAAGTCTTACACATAACAATATGGAACACACGGCTTCAATTTATAACATATCACTACCAGGGCATATATCGTTTCAAGATTTCTGTTTCTTCTGCACCCTCTAACCATGTACGGTAAGCTGTGATAAGTACACTGTCAGTGGGAAGATGAGATGGCGAGGAAGACGACTGGGCCACCTGACCTCGTATGCCTAGGCTAAGAAAATGAAGTCGCTAACACTTCATACCATGGCTGCCTCGGGCTTAAGCCTATGGGACTGCTCTTCTTCTAATTATAACATAGTAATATAAATATACAACTACATGTAATATTAAAAATAATTAAACCCACAAATAATGGCTACCAACCAGCGCATTCTATGGCTCTCATAGTAATACAAAGTTCAGGTATTTCAACACTAAACTTCTTAAGTATCTACCAATTGCAGCTAGTGCTACGAAATAAATGTCATACTTACAGTGCCTACATACGACTGTCTATACACAATTAAAATATTATAAAATAAGATTATACATGAATATATTAACCAATATTATACTATTATACTATACACCAATATTAGGCACCTCTGACTATTGGATGCCTCTGATTATTGGCTGCAGTAAACAAGTACTTTAGTAAACAAGTAATAAATATAGTTCTACATCAGAGCATAATCTAAATTTAATAAGTACTAAGGCAAGAGATAAAGAGTCTGCAGGTCTGCTACATTTTCAGGTAAAGATGCTACTCAGTGTGGGATGATAGGGACTATTGCTCCTCGTTGCTGGTGGAATGATAAGGCCTTGTTGCTTCTCTGTTGCTCTTTGGAAGGGCCGTTGCTCCTCTTCGAGATCACTGCCATAACATAACATAATCATAACAGCACTTTCGTAAGGTATTTAGATGTTGCTTTATTAAGCATTCAGATACACACACTTTACGTACACATATACACGTGACAAAATTAAGTCACTATTATTCACATATGGATACGGGTCACTAATCGATTAGATTCTAATTCATTAGCTAATCAGCTAGCTAATCAATGAGACAAATTCTAATTGATTAGATGTCACCTGAACCCAGTTATAATTCTAACTGATTAGCAATTTGTAGCAAATTCTAATTGTAAAACGATTAGCTGATCGATTAGATTTTTAAAATTATGTTAAGATCGAATTTATTAACGAGTTTATTAATAATGAGTTTGAAGACTGTTTTAATTATCTGTTCATGGTTATAAAACCAGGGAACCTGTACAAGTTCTTATTTCTGCGCTTAGGTCTCTATGCTTCTGACAATGGCTGCGCAATATTGGGTAGCACACTGTATACAAACGTATGTAGGGCTATGTATGTATGTGTGTGTATGTATTTACATATGTATATATGTACATATGTACCTTACGTATGTATGTTTGTATGTATTTATGTGTGTATGCATGCTTACATTTATGTATGTTAATATTAAAAATAATGAAACCCACAAAGAATGGCAACCAGAGCATTATGTATGCACACATGTATGCATTTTTGTACGTATGTATATTTGCATGTTTGTATGTATGTATAATAAACGTACATTGTATTAATCGAAGTGGTGTTGCTTGCTGGTTTGTGGACTGTTCTGACATAGCAGTTGTGCTGCTTTACGTACTATAATAGACTACACTAACGTGCTGTAGTAACTTGCTGTGCTTTGATCAAAACTCATGAAGCATAAATATGTATGAATTATCTAAATCTAACTGTAATTGCTAATTGATTAGCTGCTGCTAATTTTAATCGATTAGCTGCAAAACTTTGCTAATTCTAATCGCTTAGCAAATTTCAGTAGCTAATTCTAATTCTAATCGATTAGCAAGTTAACTAATCATGTCCATCTTTGATATGAAGGCAGATAATTAAACAGCATTCACCAAGTACACCGACTTGTGCACACAGAACATACAACACACTGTCATTGGAAAGATTAGATGGCAAAGGAGAGGACTGGCATCTAATCTCATAAGCCGCCCGGGCTAAGAAAATGAAGTCTCTTAACACTTTATACCCATGGCTGCCTTCGGGTTAGCTTACAGGACTGCACTTCTTCTCATAACATTTTAACACAAATATACAATTAATATTAAAAATAATGAAACCTACATAGAATGGCAACCAGGTGTCGCACTTCCGCACATCAACTCGAGCTTATCATGCCTTCTCGTGTATTGGACCATCTTCACGGAACAGTCATCCATTGCATTTATGTGGTGTTGCACTCGGCCCTGTACTGTAACAGCAAACATACTCAACTGTTCAAACGCACTTGTTCAGATCAAGCAGAAAACCACGTGTGCAGCGACTTTGTGAGGTACTTAAAAGGCGTCAAATTAAGTATCTAGATAAATACATACAAACACTATTTAAATATGAATATCACAAAGATCAGACCTCACACCAACCAGAAGAGGTAGCCATGGAAGTTTTGTCTTAACCTCAAGGTGTATGAGAGAGGGTGATCAGTTCTGACGCCTCATCTAGTCACCAGAAGTGTTCAGTCATTGTCTGTAAAGGGTGCTCATGGAACAGACATTTTGCAAGGGTGCTTACGGAACAGACATTTTGATACCTATATAATCTGGAGTGGATTTAAATACCAAACCTGAAGGTCGACAGTCCAGTATTCTAACCATTGACTATTCAAGCTTCCATTCAGCTGGCAACTGTTTAAGGACCTTGTGCAAGTCCTTCATGCACAACTGCTCAATGCCATCGATGTTTTTGTTGTATGTATGGTTCTGGTCTTGGAAGGATGGCACTATCAAATACAGTTGTATTGCACTTTTCTGACTATTGTGCACCCATTTTAATATCACATAAGCCATTAACACAAGCAAAAGTTATCCAAATCCGTGTACAGTGACTAATTTGTTATTATTTTCATACTTTCAATTAAGCAGACCAAGAAATTGATAGTTTAAACAGTATGTCAAAACTAGCACAAGCACTCATTCATTACTATGACATAACTGAAAGCACCATGAAAATAGCCTTTCCAGTTAAACTGCACAGGACCAGACCGATGGTAGTCAATGCTTTCAGTATACCCAATAATATCTCACTGAAATGCTTTCCACATGATCTCGACAGAAATCTTGCCTGCAACATACAACAGACAAAAGTATGATATGATCATACATGTGGATGTGTGTCAGTATGTGTGTATGAAGGAAACTGTACATAATATAGGATTATGTAAGTATGTATGTCTCTCTGTATACATTAGTTTAGACTGATTGATTGATTGAAATCTTTATTGAAACCATAATTGAATATATCATAAGTACAATTATTAAAATTTTTATACAAGCTGGTCACAAAGGTAGGCCCAAAAGGGAATACTACCGCTACCAGGGACACCTATTTAATACAAATATTACACGGTGCAGAACCAACTTGAAAGTAAAGATTAGTTGTACATAACAGAGGTTAACTTAAGTACACAGCTAAGACTTGGGTAGTAACACAACAAAGTAATAAAATGAGAAGGGATACAAACACTTCATACACGTCCTTTGAAGCACCTGTAAAAAAAGCCTTTTTGCAACTCTAAGTGATAAATTTTAGAGTTCACAAGGAGCAAGTTCATCTGTAGAAAGCAATGCTCAGATAAATGGCGAGCTCTCTCACACACACACACGTAGAACCCTACCGATGCAGATCCATCAAACGTAAACGTTCAGCGTTCCTTGTCCAGATTGCGCTGAACGAGCTTCAGTGAGTACATGCAGGCCTATACTATGCACAGTATGCAGGCTATAATGGGCATAATTATAAACTCACTGTCTTAAAGTCCTGTGACAAATACCCTCATACTAGAACGACTGCAAATAGATAGAAAATTATAACAACTTACCGTTTCTATAATTAAACTCTTCAATTTAATTTCGCAACGGTGGTTTCTTTGTTAGAAATGCCGCCATATGCATTCAGCGTTCTGATAGGCGCTGATAGAACGAAAGCGCATCTAGGCATTGATCTAGGTCATCTCAGGCAGTGTCAACCCTTTGCCCATGAATCCATGATCTCGTTCAGAGGTAGCGTAGCGTGGTGTCTGATGGCCATTATGCACTGCCCCTCAGCCAAGTAATATCCCCACGCGTAATCTCTATAGGCTCCATTCTTTGAAACCCGGTCACCGCTGCGACCTTCACTTCCCGCCTACCGCGCTGATGTCACTTGTTTTCGATTGCCTCTACCGCTGCGGCATCCCCTCCAAGCCTCCCACCCCGACTCTGACACGGGCCGAGTTTCGTTCAGTCTGCGCTATACAAGGGCCACTGTTGGTCCTAGGGGAGAAGTGATGGCCCACCGTGTGCAAAGTATGGGCCGACGGAATTGGGCGACGGTCACTGAGAGGACGACAAAGTACGGGCAGACCACACTAAGCCGACCCCACCGAAAAGCCGCCGCGTGCCATGGCTGGTTCCCTGCGGGGGCGATGGGGTTGGCTGTCTGGGTCAGTTCTCCGTTTTAGCTTAGACTTATTTTGACTTCTTCTATAGATTCACCGACATAAATAACATAAATTTCAGTGTTGATTTCTTTTAGAAGACTTTATGATACCGGTAATTGAAGCACTATATAAATAAATAAGCATTTGAAAGTATTACTATTAGACACCGGTTTAACAGATGAGTTTTCTGTTAGTCTGTTATCTCGATTATAAATCGGGCTCGGCGATACGGGTTCTTCACCAAATATAACAGGATTCCTTTAGAATGATTTCTTTTTCAATTTTGGAGTGAATATTCCGCAAAATATTCACCTTTAGTAAATTAAATGTCGAAGATTTTTAAGTCTGAGGTTTTAACTCATTACTTTTGAGTTTTGACCTACAAGTCACACCAGTGATGGGGTCTTAAAAAAATGGACTTAGCCTGATAGTCCGACGTTTTTCTTGTAATTTCTTATGCATTTATAATATAGATTGCAGGTGGTATAGAAGTTGATTGTACCATACGTAAGACATATAATCGTAATCGTAATCTCAAAACTTATAAAGCGCCACTCGAAGGCCATGCGCAGGGCACCTGCCTATTCACAAGCGTCAAATCAGAGGGTTTTTCAAAGAGTTGTCCAGAGGAAGTTCGAGATCGGTTACCATGGGGAAGTTCAGTAGAGGAGGCAGAGCAGCTGTTAAGGTGGGTGTCGTTTAGGACGAGAAGAATTGGAATACGGTACGTGATCAAGTTTCTATACCAGAGGTAGCTGTAATGCTGTGCACGTTAGAAGCTATACCTAATTTCGCCTTGACTGTTGTAGGCCTAACAGTGTTCCGCCGGACGTTGCCATATCACTCATGAAAAGTCACATCCGTTCTGAATTACTCTGAACAGCTTATCATTCATAAGCAAAAGTGCGACCACATCACTCAAACTCTACCTGTAAATCTCCATTGGCTTTCCATGCATTAGCCATAGTATAAAGTGCAATCTACAACCGATCTGACCAACAACTGCCTTCGCCATTTAGTCACAGACTACCTCATCAAATAATGATCGCCGATTAACATGCATGTAGCCTAATTTTCTTTTATTTTTAAAAATTAAATTCTCTATAATTTTCTTAATCTGCGTTTGTATTACCGGTACCAATTTGGTTGATGCCGTCAAATCTTCATTTCCGACAAATCTAACAACAGCACGATCTAATATCTGCTAAGTTATAAAATCCTAAAAAGTTACCCTTAATAATTAAGTTAAATAACTATCTCTTAATTCGAAACCATGAAATGAATAGTACTGCACTTGATGATAACTGTTTCATATAATATGTCGCTTAATCGTTCTTTGATTATTGACCGCAGTCTTTTGATCCAGTGCCTCTAAGAAGAGTTATATACCTTAGGCCTATAAGCTCAATAGGCCTACGTGATTCCCTAGGCTAAATGACTTAAAGACTTGCGAGAAGGCGACCCATACTAGAGAATTAGACATTTTTATGACCGCAAGAACTATCTTTCAGTAACAATTTACCACGTGGTAGATTATACTGATTTAAAATATTATTGCATAAATAGCCATAATTAATTATTGTTTGTCTTTGTTTGAACATCAAATACGTCGGGGATAAGTTGTGCATCAAACATTTCAACAGTTATTTATTTGATGTTCAATAAACAAGCTTTGGTTTGAGTTTTAATTTTAATAAGTTACTCAGAACAAACTATACAGTGTGTATATACATACATGAACAGGTCGCTGTGAATTTCAAATTGACAACATCCTTCAAAATAATGTAAACGCCGAATATACAGTTTTCACTATAGTCAGGAACGGTCCGCATGCGACTTTTGCAATATGCAATGTGTTCATATTAGGCAAAGTGAGTCATGACTGTTAAGTTGCTGTGGTTGTAGTCTGCCTGGCTTGACGTCTTGTAAGAACAGGACGATGTCGAACAAGAGTCTTGTGACACGACTGCATTGTGTCGAGGATTCAAGCCTCCTCCGCCTCCTCCTCGACTCACTCCAACGTAATTCTCGCAGCCAACGAGATCAGACAGTGCGCATGCGCTGTTCTGGTCTTCCACGTGACCATGTAGACGAAAACTGGATGTAACCGGATCGCACAGGCCAGAACCGGTTGTGGGCGGTGGAAACAGGTTGACCTGGTTCGCGGCGTGAATTGGGAGTGGCATTGGGTTGACAGTAGAGCGGTGTGGATAGTAGAGCGGATCGGACGAAGTTGCTCCTGCTCCGAAGGCAGTTAATGGATTGGCGTAAGTCGGCAGGTACTGACAGTGTGGAGAGATGTCGATCTGGAACGACGATCCCACTCCGCGGACAGCGGTCGAAGTGGCAGCCAGTTCCATCGATGGTGCATCCTCCGACCCTGGAGGCTTCGATCCCATCGCCGTCGCCAGCAGCGCATTGCTTCTCAGCGATCCAGACAATCTTGTCTGCTGATACGTTGAAAAAACGCTTTCCATCTGCGACGACATAATTCCATGCGGATGGGTGGAGTTGCCAGTTGATCTGTCCTCTCGATAATTTCCTTGTGATCTGTAAGGAAGGTGAGACGGAGTGGCGCTGCAGCTGGTTACCTTTCTTCCGGAAGACGTTGCGTAACTGTTGTCGTCAACAACGTCATCCGCTGGCTCCCGTTTGCTCAGCTTTCGTACGTCGGGTTCCAAGTCTAGAAGAAGAAGAAAAGAACCAATCGGGTGCCATAGAGAATTTGTCCTTTAAACAAAGGACGAAAAGAAATATTTACTCGACACAAGTTTCTATATAGTTAGCTACATAAGACCATATCAGATTCAAAGTTCAAACGATTTACGTCATACTTGTCAGATAATCAGCGCTGAACAAACGGACAGCGGCGTAGCTAGGATATTTTGCGCCAGGGACGAACTATGAAATTGGCGCCCACTCCCTGTTATATTTATTTCACATTTTCCAAATACATCGAATGGCAATTTAAAGTTTAATTAAATAAAATATGAAAAATACAGATAGTGTAGTGTGCCCCTTAGTGCTCACTGGGCGCCAATATCATACCTGACAACTGGTTTGTAAGTCAAGAAGATATGACTGGGTATTTTTGGGCGCCAAAATTAAATCTTAAGCTCATAAATTTATTTGGGATAAATTAGTTAAAATTGCATCAAAATTAACAGTAAAATTATTTATTTCAACCCTCGTTTTGGCGTCCCTTCCTTTGGCGCCCGGAAACACATATCCCCTCTGCACCCCCTAGGCACACGTTTCTGCAAACGTCTATAGATACTCCTTTAACTACACCAACCGTCTTTGTGTTACTTGTCTTGCATTCTAGATGCCGTGCTATAACGAGGATCTCATATAGTGCTATACAACTATACCTCTATACATAGGCTACACACTTGTTTTCTTCTACCCAACCCTTGTTCTTAAACTTGTCTTAGGCTGACTCCTGTAAACCCCAACTATCATGCGTTTATTCAACGACTCAGTCGTGTATATGGGAGTCAAGGTCCTTCTGTCTTATGTAGCGCTGTTGCAAATTGCTGAGATCGGCGTTTGGTCGATGCATATTGTATAAGTGACGAGTCACGCAGTATACTTGTCCTGCATGGTCAGTGTTACGATTTATGTCCAGCTGTCAAGAGATGGACATTCCATTACTCGTCCGTCGGTCAGTCGATTAGGTGACGAACGGTTGGACAGAGGACGATTCTGTCCTCTCGTTGAAAGAAGACGACGGACTATTAGTAAACTGCGTCTGGTGCTAATTAACCCTCGACGGTTTCTGTCTTTTGTCTCAATGACTTGACTTCTGTCCGTATTTGCTTCACCAGAGTTCGCTTGAAGCAACGGAGATCAGCCGACGCTTAAGCAATGGCATGAGAACGAGAGAAAGAGACAGACCGACAGACGGAAAGGCATATGCACACATACATATATGCATACGTACGTATGCATGCATTCTATTGCATTGTGAGCAGTGGGAACACATGCAAAGAATTTCGAGAGCAGTGGGAACGCCGTTACCACGCGTTCCCACCCACTTTAGACGCTGGAAGAAAGGTAAAAAATAGAAAGAATGGACTGTAGATGGTTGAGTTATTGACGAAACGTCGTCCTTTAATAGGAAAGTCCTTTAATAAGTTAGTCCTTTAACAAGAAAGTTCTTTAATAAGCACGTTCCGTAATAAGTTAGTCCTTTAATAAGAAAGTTCTTTAATAAGCAAGTCCTTCAATAAGTTCCTCGTTTAAAAAGCAAGTCGTTTAAGGAGCAGATAGAAGACAAAGTCCAACACCTCATTATACGCAATTTCTATTCCAGCAATAGAGAACTGTCAGTAGCAGAAGATGCGTCAGTGTTGCTGTCAGTGGCAGAAGATGCGTTGGGGCGATTGTGGAAAAGGAGAGGGTAACAGAAGCAGCGAAATCGTTTGGTTTTTGTCCCGTTTATGTCTATGTTGTGCAGCGTGAATTTATACCAAACTCATTTTTTAAAATGATATAGTTAACGTAGCTACTTCTGGACGATAATTATTTCCCTTACGACACACTCGAAGACTAATGTATACCAGAAATGCAGATCATAGAGCTGACTAAACAAAGCATGCAAAATATACTAAAATATGTTGAATTGGCATCTATAGCTGTTCATTTTCACGAGCCCTAACTGCGATTGCAAGTGTACTTTTTATAACTTCCATCGCGCCAGTGTCTAATGCACGAGACATGAACCGATGGCGCACATATAGATCACGCCCTTTTACCGTAAAGGGTAAGATCTCTATCATCGATACATTAGAGTCAAAATAACAGTACAAGCAACAGTTCAAGCAGAATGTCGGATACTGACTCTTGTGAGGATGACAACTGTTGCCAATCTCCGCAGACATCAAGGCGTTTCGTTTAAACGATGACGTCGTCTCCATAGCTTCACTTTCACCAGTTGCAAAAACGATCCGCTTACTCGTTGAACGACTATCTCTACGATTTTCAAACACAAGATAAATAGACGATGTTTGCTTATTCATGGAATTTCGTTATTCTCATCGATTCTTTGACATGGTTATGGTAATTGCCACTCAAAGAGCAAACAGATGCAAAAACCTATATTATGTGATGTTGAATGTCAATAAGAGCTGGAATGTCATCAGTACAGAAAACATGGCATGCAGAGACAATTAGAAGAGTCGCCAGTGACGGACACATGCACATTCGTAGCGCCCAATTTCCCATATATCATAGTCTATAAGATAGCCAAGCAAAAGAGGCACCGTATTTCCAAGAAGCATTGGCAATTGCAATATATACGACTCTGCTACAGGCGTTTGTTGAGTTAAGGAAAATGCAGTTGCTACACGCAGCGAATGTTATTCTACGCGTCACAATGGCTTGTCAGAACCAAAATAAATTGTATACCTCCTTCCCGATGAACTCAATCTAGACCGACCAGAAGCTGGTGTTTTTTGCTCTCTTCGTTGCTCTTCCTTTCTCTGCTTGGATAGAGAAGGGAGAGAGCGTAGACGTTTGTCTGAAGGAAACGATATTGAGAATGGTATGTACCACCTACCTTCTGCCCATGGTGCTGTCTCTGAAGCCTTTGGCGAATGGATTGTGATCGATCTTGAGCTGCGTTATCTGTTCGTTCTGATAAGCAGTGACAGCGATGAACGTTGTCTCTGGGAAAGTGAATGTGTTGAAGATGTTCCATCTCATGCTGAAGATATCGTTTGCCTGGACGACGTGAACTCGTGGCTGATACTTGTGCATCGAGTTCAGGATGATCTAAACATCACAAAGAATAACAGGTCAACAAAGATCATCGGTTGCAGTTGGATTCGTCTGTGCGTCTTTGACACACATCTGAAACCACTGTTTTTCATCTTATGCACAAAACATTCGTATGCGTGGGCTGAAACTTAATTGTAGTTGAGCATTCATGGCTTCATTTGAGCTAAGAATCATCATTAAATTTTATGCTACAAGCATAAACTGTCTTAATACCATTTACGGTAGTTGTACAATGAAAACCTATAGATGTTTGTTAAGGGATATTTAGGGGAAGTAGATAATATGGCTCACAGAAAAATCTCAGGATCAGCGATATTCAGTTCAGTCAAAGCATCAACAGGACAAGAGTAAAGACAAAGTCAAGGTCATTTAAAGACTTCTTTGTGCATGTGGCTCAAAATCTAAACGAACAGAGAGACAGTGTAAAAACAAAAGAAGACAAACGAAGAGTGAGAGACGAACATCTGATGGAGAGAGGAAGAGCAGTATAAAGACGGAAAGAGACGTATGAAGACAGATAGAAAAACGGAGATAAAGAGATACGAAGACAGACGAATGACAACACACAAAGAGACACAGAAAAGAGAGAGATAGAAAGAGAGAGAGAGAGAGAGAGAGAGAGAGAGAGAGAGAGAGAGAGAGAGAGAGAGAGAGAGAGAGAGAGAGAGAGATGCTGACATAAATATTTCCTGTCTTGAGCTACACACAACTATATATACGGACTCACAAACACAACTGTTAACACATACGTTCGATTATATATGTACAAGTCAGAATAGACTACTCACGTGTCCATTCTGGTCGAGGTTGTTGTTGGTGAGTTTCATCTTGTGAAAGGAAAGCGATTGCTTCATCCAGTGAGCTCCAGAGGCTGGTGAATCCGGATGGATGTAGAGTCGTCCGGGCATGTGTGGTTCCGCCTTTCCAGTGGCCACCCATTCGGAGTTATGGTACTTGTAGCGACAGTCGTCCAGTGGAACCACGTCCATCAGGAGAATGTACTTGGCCCTCGAATCCAGTCCATCCACGGAGACCTTGAACGCCGGAAACATCCGTCTGTTTACAAACAGAAATTTATAATTATACGTTTGATGTCTCCTTGGTAATGGCTATAGTTGCTGTGTTACGTCACTGTGATTAGCGTCGCCCTCCTCCTTTCTCAAGGCTTGAGATTGGCAATGCCAGAGTACGAGCAGCGGCGGAGTTCCTCACGGGTGAACTTTACGTTTAAGCTTATCACTTTGCACGACAAATACTTCCGGAAGGTTAAGACATATGCGCGATATAAATGTTGTGCTACAGTTGTAGATTGGTTGCACAATCGTATCGCAGATTTCGAAGGAAATATGGTAGGAAAGTGCTTATTAATAAATTGTCGGGTTATCGGCCCAATATCGGGTATAATATTGTACAAGAAAATCTTTACTAAATGATTTTTTGGTGTTTGCAGTTCGTCATACTGTGAGTAACCCGCACTTAGCTTATAGAGTAGCGATTTAGAAATTTGATGTTTAAGATTAATCGTAATCGTAATCTCCAAACATCTAAAGCGCCACTTGAAGGCCATGCGCAGGGCACCAGCCTATTCAAAAGCTCTGGACAATATTGAGTGAGCAACTTGTCCAAGTTCGCTGCAGTGGCTTGAGGTAGATTCGAACGTGAGACCCTCCAGTTGCAAGGCACAGAACATACCACTACACCACCGCGTCACCATTACGATTACGATTGGACTAATCCAGTCATATTGCTATGTCTGCTGTTAGCGTAAAATAACTTGTAAGATATTTTGACATATAGCCCCCGTTGTAGGCCTACTCACCTGCCGGATTTCGTGATGATCATTTCGGTACCGAGTGAGTGGAATTTCTGCCAGAGGTCTTTGTTCTCCAGCATCACTTTGATGTTCTTGTCCTGGTGTAAATGGGAATTGGACGAAGCGGCGGCTGCGGCGGATGAGGAAGAGGACGAACGGTGCGCTGTGTAGTGGAGTTGAGTCCCGGCTGTCGGATGGAGCATTCGCTTCGGATCATAGGCACCCGGATGAGGAAATCCACCGAAATGCGAACTCTGACCTAAAATACATCATACGAAACGATGAAAGTATTACCAACATAAAGTAATAGCTTTATGTTCAGCTTCGATCAACGGGCAATGAAAACCCCTTTATACGTGCACCTGGCGCTTGAGTGATAGCCAGACTTGCGTCATCTCCCACCAATGAGAGACTACCTGGCGATGACGTCATCGTGCGCGCGGACGCCACCGCTCGACGTCGCTGCAAACCATCGACGTAGCTTTGGTTTAGGCATACATTCTGAACATGATGATGTAAACTTTGGATGAGAATTCTTTTGTTTGGTTCGACGTGTGTGCTTGGGCCACCACTTAATAGTGACTCTTCCAGTTGTCTGTGCATTGTTTCACTTACTAATGAACTTTCTATTCTTAATGACATTTAACATCATTTACTCATCATTTACTTAGATAGCTCTTCATGAATAGCTGTTCATTCTTTAATTGGCACTATATAAATTCTAGCTACAATAACAAATTACAATGGATTATGGATACATACAAAGATGCACATATATATATAATATATATATATATATATATATATATATATATATATATATATATATATATATATATATCTAACTAATCGTTACCGTGGGTTAGAACGCTCGCCTTTCTCCTCCTCTGAGAAGGTCACTGTGTAAGGACGTTGAGCAAGTCCTTCACTCACAGTTGCTCAGCAGTCAGCACCAACGTATTGACGCATTGAAATCGCATTTATTAAAGTTACATAATGGAGCTTTAATAAATGCGTAGTAATAGTAATAGGTCCATCAATGCCTGCCACTGAGAGCGGCGGGCAATGAAACCCCTTTATAATTTATGTAAATTGCTAATTCTCCATTTCACTGAAATCCTTCGAAAATGACAAAGTTTCTCCATTTGGTGGGATTTTTTCATCCATATCGTTCCTTTAAATCTTCCATCAACATCCGCTTTGAACACAACTCCATACAGAACGTATCACCTCTGCAAACTATGTAATCTATGCTTCCGCACTTCAACTCGAGCTCAACGTGTCTCTCATGTATTGGACCATAATCGTTGAACAATCTTCCATTGCATTTACGCTCTGCTGCATTCTGCCAAGTGCGGCAAGCATTCTCAAGCTGTCTTAAAACACATTTGTTCAGATCACTCAGATCTGCGCAGCGCCTATATATGGAGTGCGTTAAAGGCGTTAGATCAAATATCTTAATACATAATATACATCAAACTGGATGCAACTTAGCTTTTGATTTGTTTGCTGTTTGGCTAATATCGTCTTCTCATATACTGCAGATTCTATTCCATCCTTATGTAGGCCTATAGTTGTCGCCCATTCTGTCCTCGTTAACCTCCGCGGTTCCTTATTCCTTCCGTCTATCATTCCGTTCTCTGCAGATCGGATCGAAGGATTTCTCTTCCATCAATCTCTCGTATACCGTCTGACATCCGGCCGACCACAGACCCCCTCCCTCCGTTTCTCCTTTCCTCCCTCCCTCAGTCCGTCCCTCCCTCGTCTTCTCGTAATTCTTCGCTTTGAGCGGATTACGGCCGAATAAATGGCTCGGGTGCCTTTACTATTGGAACGAATTATCTAGTCACAGAGCAACTCAAGGGGACAACTCGGTGGTTGCAACGCAGAGTATACCAAGTACTTTATAGGGTAGCATTGCAAGGGCAACGACACAAGGGTGACAACGCAAGGGTGAAAATGGTAACGGCACAGCTTATAAGCGGAGTCACCATATAGGCACCCCTGAGGGGCCTAGATTGAAGCAGGGCGACCCTTCCATGCCCTGTGCAGTCACAGACCCGCCCTCATCCACCAACCCTCTTGATAGGGGCATGCACGCTTAGAACTAATCTCGAGATCAACCGAGAGCATAATATGTCCATAAGTTATGTGCTTGTATACATTATATGCATATACATGTAGTCTAGGTATATATACATTATATATATGTAATAAATTATATTATATGATATTCTGTATATTATTTGCTGTTGTTCCTGCAACTACTTCTGCTGTACTGATGATGATGATGATGATGATGATGATGATGATGATGATGATGATGATGATGATGATGATGATGATGATGATGATGATGATGATGATGAATATGCTGCTGCTGCTGCCAGCGACTGTGGTTGAAATGGATGGTTGCTTGCGTGTATACATCGTGACATCATGAGCGCCATATATATCCTCCGTCCGTGTATTGGTCTTTTCTGACACCCGTCTAAGCCAGTTCGCCTCAGGCGCCACTATACCATCGACCACCGATCCCCACCGATCCCCACGGCCCCTCGCCGCTGCCACCGCCACCGATGTCGTCGTCGTAATGGTCTGGGCGTAACCGTGGATTACTGTACGTAATTGAGCGCGTATTGGTCGGCGTGGTCTCGGGTCGGAGTCCCAATGGAACGCCGTTATGAAACATCGTTACCGGATTAGAGGCAGCAGACCGACTGTTGTTCGTCGTTCAATTGATTTCGTCTATTGTCTTGGAATTACTTGGAATCCTTCGGATGCTTCTGCTGCTGCTGCAGCTAGCCACACTGCAGTGCATGTGCATGTGCATGCCATCCATCCATCCATCCAATCGAAGGGGTCTCGTGCAATGATTCAGTGAATAATTAAGAGCCAAGCTCTTAATTTCACCATTTCACCCGACAAATATGCAATCCATATATTACACATGCGACATAAAGTGAAAAGCAACGAAGAAATGTGTGAAGGTTTTGAAAAGGAATTTTCCAAGTTGCAGGATGTCATATACAAGACATAGAAATCACTGGCTGTATACACTGGGTGTAATGTAAAGTACGCGCTTTACTATATATATAGCGACCGAATAAGCTTATATAATGACTCGATTCTGCTCCTTTTTCAATGAAATGATCGGGTGAGCTCCTTCACCACCTTTGACCTCATCAGTTAAACAGATTCTGAGTATATAGAGAGGGCCTGACATAAGCCCTCATTTAGCAATAATCGTTTAACTGTCAGTGCATTTAGAAGCATGGAAGCCAAACAACTTGACAGCTTTTATACTGCAGGATTACATATATTTGAGCACTTGTATGGATCATTTCATGAATTGGACGATTCGAGATGTACCACAAAGGCGCTATATATAAACACTCCAGTTACTTTTACATTCACTGAAACATTTTAGCTGCGATATTAATGTTCAGTTACACAACGTATACCACGATATGCAACTAGTATATGTATGTACTATAGTGTATTTGCCCGTCATATTATGACGACATATTATAGGCATATATGTATCGTTGGTTATCGCCGTCGTCAAGACAAACGGTTTATGTTTCACAATAGAACAGAACCCGTTTGTGATGTAGCGTCCCCCGACAGACGGACACTATATGGATATTATATGTATAGATACTGAGTCTGAGAATATTCTCGAAATGCCGTTGCTAAAATATGAAATGGTTCCAGCAATCTTCCTATAGCAGTAATGACTGAGGCGTTGATGATTGTAAATTAGGCCTAATACTCCGTAGAAGCTTCGAATCGGTTAAATAAAGAAAGAGGCAAATATATCTGCAGCTTCGAATCGGTTAAATAAAGAAAGAGGCAAATATATCTGCAGCTTCGAATCGGTTAAATAAAGAAAGAGGCAAATATATCTGTATGGAAAACGTTCTGCATTCAAATGAATAAATTATATGCAAGGCTCTTACTACAGCGCCTTTGTGTTTGGGATTTCATGCACTTCACAAATTAGTCATATATACATCTGAAACCATTAACTTAATTTGACGCTAAAGACCCATGTTAAACGCGAGTGACCATGGTAGTCGATTAGCTCATGCATCGATAATCGAACCGTGAATGCAACGCTGAAAGAGTATCGAACATCAGGCTGCAAATGATTATTTCTTAACAGCATGTGCTTGAACAGATAATGTATAAAGTATAGCAGAATGTTTTGGCAAGGGCTGTAAATATATATATATATATATATATATATATATATATATATATATATATATATATATATATGGGCATATGTGTTGCATTGCATGCTATAACACTTCCGATGGCTTGGCTGCCTCTCAGGCTAGCTTAAGAAACTGCTCTTTTTCTTCTTCAATTGTCGATATCGAATATATATATCGACAACTGACGGTGCAGCGAAAAGTTATGAAAGCTGAGTTAGGAAAAGAGAAGTCCCTTAATTAAGTCTATAGCCTGAGAGGGAAGTGTTAGCAACTTCGTTTCCTCGGCATATATATGAAGGCCGGTGACCAGTCCACTGCATCGCCGTCTGATCTTGCCACGGACAGTGTGTGTATATACGATCAGTGTACTCATTACGGCTGAGTTGGCTATATATACATAGGGTGGCGTATGTGGAGAAGAAATATCGAAACAAGTTCGGAATGACAAATCACAAAATCTAAGAAAGGAGGAATCAAGTAAGTAGAATATATTCTCAGATAAAAGTAAAGTAAACAGTGAAGGTAAACTGTAGAACTTAAAACTATAGCATTGGATGGATGGATGGATCCATATTTTAAAGGCCGTTGACGTCGGCAAAAATTATTTTTGGCATTATACAGCCTAACCCTTAAAGTATTGCATGATGAACTGCACTTAGATAGAGTATAAACAAATAAAAGTAAACTGTTGACTTGGAAGCATAGAATTAAGAGTACGCGTCTGAAACGCGTGATTATAATCTTTCTCTTGTCTTATATCTTAAATACTAGAACTGTTCTTGGTGACCCAGCATTTTCTGTTGCTGGACCTATATTTAAGATCTCTCTCTCTCTCTCTCTCTCTCTCTCTCTCTCTCTCTCTCTCTCTCTCTCTCTCTCTCTCTCTCTCTCTCTCTCTCTCTCTCTCTCTCTCTCTCTCTCTCTCTCTCTCTCTCCTCTCTCTCTCTCTCTCTCTCTCTCTCTCTCTCTCTCTCTCTCTCTCTGCATATATATATATATATATATATATACATATATATATAATATATGTTTTGCTAAGTCGCTTATGTCATTTCGTTCTCAGATTAAAATTTAGCTTTTTAAATTGCTTATCCACCATAGGCTGCCTCTCTGTCTTACGGACTGATCTTCTGGATATTGACCCGAGTATACAGCTTGGTTTTAATGTGTGGAACCCCTTCCAATTGGAAACCCCGAAAATTGTTTCCTGGCTCCGCCTCCGAGCTAATGGTAGCATGTATCTTATAAGATAAGACAAGGCAATTAGATCTGTACCTATAGATCTTCATCTAATCATGCGGCAGGTGATAATTACGAATTGTCTTACCTGTCAGAGCCATTGTATCGTGCACTGGATGAACTGGGAATCCTCCGAACGGAAAGTGCTGAGGCGCAGGTGTCGACATAAGTGCGTGGTGGTGGTGGTGATGATGTCCCATCGGCGCAAAAGCCCGACTTCTCTGATGACCGAAGAAGTCGTCGTCAAACATAGCAACCGAATTCTTCTTCTTCCGTCACTCCTCCTCGCAGCGCCTTCCAACTGTCGCCCCTTCGACTGAGACCCCTTCGTCGAGTGCGAGGTGCCAACGCAGGGGCTTTCGCTGTCTTGCCGGGACTGAAGCGCTGCCCGTAAAGAACGCCGCCAACACCCTCGGTCCTTCGGAGCCTAATCTCTAAGTCGAGCGGTCGAGGGCGCTTGCTGCTGTCGCCGTGAGCTGCCACTCCTGGTGTTCGGTGCTGCACTTGGACGACGAGCTCTGTCAAGATTCTCGCTTCTCGATCGCTGGTGACAAAACTGGCGACTGGCGCTATATAAGGCGCGTTGGTTGCTCTTTAAAATCTCCTGCCACTTAGATGGACCGACGACGGTGCTTGGCTCTCTTCTCCCTCTCTCCCTTGCTCCGTCTCTCTTGCGATTCATCGAGTCTTCTTCGGCGCTACGTCGCCTCCAGGCGTCGCGATTGTGTCGCTCAAAGGCGATGGCCAATCAGCGGCCAGAGTGCTGCGTTGACGCGTCATGAGGAGGCGGGGCTATGACATCACGGACGTCAGCTTATGACCGAAATGGGAGGAGTGTGTTAGACGCAACGTATCTTTGATCTTTGGCGAGAAGGTTTGCCTTCGATTAAGCAACAATTGCGACCCATTTGAGAATTTCAAAGAAAAGGTGATACCTACTTGAGATTACGAAACATGACGTGTGACTTATCTGCGAATTTCAAATAAAGTGTGAAACCTATGGAAGATTTTGAAAGAAAAAGTGTGACCTATTTGAAAACATGGAAAAAAGAAATGCAACCTTGTTGAAAGACAGTAGTTAGAACATATTTTAAGAGAATTTTTCAGGAAAATCAGGTCTCGTTCCCATACATTATACATGAATGAATGAATGAATGAATGAATGAATGAATGAATGAATGAATGAATGAATGAATGAATGAATGAATGAATGAATGAATGAATGAATGAATGAATGAATGAATGAATGAACGAGTACATCATACATACATACATGAAAACATCCAATACATACATGCATACATACACTCATTCATACATACATAAATACATACATATTAAGTACATGCATACATACATACATCATACATACATCGTGAATGAATGAATGAATGAATGAATGAATGAATGAAAACCTCATCCGCACATACATGCACACATGCACACACACGCATACGCGCATACATACTTACTTATTTAAAAACTGGGATCAGTGAAGCGTGACGACTGTATGATTAAGTGAGCAATTGTATGACTATCCCTCATATTTCCCTGGTTTCGTCTTAGAGGGGTATGCTTGTATGATCTTATCGATTGGATCTAAATCTGCTTTCTTCTCCTCAATGCGCATCTCTATAGGTACACAACACACTGTATACGAATGCGTCAAGTGGCTGTTCATGATTTCCTCTGCATGTATTTAGTTACAACGAAAGCGTTTAGCGTCATCAAAAGATGTGATTATTGGTGGCTTTCATCTTTTCCGCAGCAGCCATGCATGCAGTCCTACAAAGACTGTTATAACTTTTAAGTTTTAGACCATTAGCAACAGAGGACTGTGCACCGCTTTCATCTGTTCTACCTTTCGGCACGCTTCTCGTCTGGCATATAAAGGTCTATACACTGCAGTATGTACATAGATGTAAGCCTATATAGGCCTACAAAGATAGCCTCGCATGAGAGATTCAGAGAGGCAAGGATCACTGCATGCAGGTGTATACATGAGGACCCAATCTCCAACATTCTTATCTTAAATCCGCAGTAATAGATTTTATAGTATACGAGAAATAAGACAAATATTAATAAACAGTACAACGCAAAACAGTTTTAAAATCTGCGGCACATTTTTCTTGTATACGGACCGGACTAAAATTACTGACCGTATACTTGCCGTTCCTCATCTGCATGATGGGCCTATATGCCCTTTGTCTCCCTCTGCAGCCCGTTTTCCATGAACTTCATTGTACATATATTGGATATCTGGATTATTTAACATTAGGAGGCGAACCAGCTATGGAGTTGCTTGTGACGTTGGCCTGATTTTCCCACTTGATTCTTCTCTCAACCTTCGTTGATTTTTGCCAGGATAGGTGTAAACTTTTCTCATCTCTGAAACCAATTCAACCAGGTATAATAGATCTTGCCCCTTGAAATTATACTTTTTAACTGTGTTTATTAGATATATCTGTACACCAAAGTGCGATTAGCAATTGGTTAATAAAGAATTTACGTACATTCTTACTTACCTACCTACCTACTTACTTACTTACTTACAATCACCCTGCAGCCCTACAGCAGCTGGTTCAGTTGATGTGGAGCCTGGTCTTGGTTTACAGCGAACTTGAATGATATTTATAGTTGATGTTCGTCACATCCTCCATTTGTGACGAGGGGGACTTGGTGTTGACACGCGATTGGATGGTATACTTGGAATTCTGAATGGAGTTGCAATTGAAACCAGTTGACTGCCAGAAGTTAGATAGATTGAAAGTTTAACTGTTTTTTTAAGTTTAATTCTTTCAGCTAGGTGGGTTATTTTTAAATGGCACAGCGAATGTGCATCACCCGGAACCGTTAATATTTAGCAAACTTAATATTTAGCGTCTTGGCTCATAATTATATGGTATACATGTGAACTTGACAAACTCAAAAGTCTCCGATATACGATCGAAAGCTGTGGAAACTGAATGTCGAGCAATCGTTTGAGACCACGCCACAGGTATACGAAAACGTTGTGTCGCTGGGGTCCACACTTGCTTGGCCTCAGTTGCAATCACCCAACAACTCCATCCTGCCATCCCCATGGTGATTGCTCCTGGTATACCAGACTTATTGGAAGTACTCGATTGTCGGTATACGGCACCGGATTACGTCAGACAGCTAGCTCTGCGTTCCTGTTTACAACCATGCATGACCTAGTCTATACGGTCGTTGTGTTCACTGATCCGTGGAGACCTATTGGTCCCGCACTTCCGTGCGACAATGCGGCTACATCTTGCAACTGAGTTGGTTTTTATATCGTATTCGATTTTGATTTTGTTGTGATAGATGCACGCCCTTGCAACGGCTGTTTTACGGCGCCTTAGAAATTGTCGATGTTATTGTCGCAGTAGGTTATTATTATTATTTACAAATAACTAGGTACATACAAGTACTGACAAAGAAATAATGAGACGATTCACACTTACAACGGCTTTGAATCCGCCGACAGAAGAAAGAGAAAAAAAGCTAGAGTGAAAAGGTAACGGTCTGGCAAAGCATGGAATCCGGAGGAACAGTCGACATTGACCCCATCATGCAGCAGACCCCATTCGGGTGGATTGGTTAACCATAGAATAAAAACGGGAATATGCTACTAGTTTTCTTCTCTCAATCGCGCACGATGACTAACACCTAAATCGGGGAATATTAATAAAAGTAATTTTAATGATATACATGATTTCAACTGTACAGCCTATATAGCACGCCATGCACGGGGCTTAAAATTTTACATTTTAAAAGCTAGATTAAGAATGGTTTTTATTAAGTGCATGGTTGAAGTCATAGCAAGGTGAGTAATTATGAGTAATTAGAGTGCGTGCATTTAAGACCTAATCGAATTGAATTGTAAGAGTGGAAAGCCAATGGAAAACTGTGAAGAAGACATATGGTGATAAGGATTAGGACTATATACACGTATTGCGTATACGCCAAAGTGTAAAATATGTAGGCCTAGGCGTATTATTTATTTATTAGTATGGAGGTAAGTGGGCCAATATAGCCCCAGTGGACTTAGTGAATGGATGCACAGGTGAATTTCGCCTCTTAACCACGAGTTCTTCTGTAGTTTTGCGAAAGATGTGCATCGCCTAATTTCCGGCGAAACGATAATTGCGAAATTTCTTCTCGAAATTATGTCGCCATTAGTCAATAAGGAGCCTATAAAAGTTTTGCCGCCGACCAGCTTAGCGCGGGAACGTCTAAACAGCACGGGATGGAGTACGAAACAGTCAGAGGCGACTGAAACCGGCATGGTGAAACAAATCTGAATTCGACGTCAATCCTAGTACTGCCAGTGACGCACAACCGATATCTGACTACGTGCAATTTGCCCCTTTGTGGCTGAGCCCCATTCGTTGCTCGATGTCTCCCATTGGACCGAAAGCGTAAGTCGAATAACTCGATTTGCCGCCAACGCAAGATGTCGCGCTCGAGCTACTTAACAACATCTAGCGACAGGAAAGTCTTCACACCGCCGCCACCTAGCGTCCGATGGCACCTCGATCGCCTGCCTTCTGTATATATGCAGATGAAGGAAGCAGAAGAAGAAGAAGAGGGATGTACGGGAGGCAGACGATGTGGCTTTTACGTTGATGAGAAGAGGCCCTATAATAATCTACATGCAATGCTCAGGCCAACTGCATTAAAGGCCACTTGAATCATTAAACTCTAGCCTCCTATATAGACTATGTATGTATGTATATTTGTTTCAGCTCGATGTATTATGCATATATGTAGGTATCTGTGCATGTATGTATGTAGACCTATGTATGTATGTATGTATGTATGTATGTATGTATGTATGTATGTATGTATGTATGTATGTATGTATGTATGTATGTAAGTATGCTTGTTTGTATTATCAATTATTTATTTGCATTCTTCATATTATGGTTAATGTGTGGTTCCAAATCGATTTACTTATGTTATTTCGTAAACATCGAATAACAAAATTGCTAAACACTGTGCCAGAGGTAATAAATGCACATGACTAGGCCTATGTTAGATGGCGATTAGATGATTAGATGATTATATGATGATTATATGATGATTATATGATGATGATGATGACGATGACGATGATGATGATGATGATGATGATGATGATGATGATGATGATGATGATGATGACGATGACGATGACGATGACGATGACGATGACGATGACGATGACGATGACGATGACGATGACGATGACGATGACGATGACGATGACGATGACGATGACGATGACGATGACGATGACGATGACGATGACGATGACGATGACGATGATGATGATGATGATGATGATGATGATGATGATGATGATAATAATGATGATGATGATGATGATGATGATGATTATTATTATAATAATATTATTTTTATTATTATCATCATCATTATTGCAACCCATGTTTGCGCACACATAGACCTATACATACAAACATTATACATACAGAATTTCTTGCGTGACTTTGACGAAAGCTTCCGTGATGTTTTACTCGTAGTCTTAACAATGTTGAGTTCTTCGTCAAAGCAATACGAGACCATGCATGGTGCTTCTGATAGACAAAGGACGAACGCTTTTCGTCCTTCTGCATTTGTCCCTTGTATACAAATGAAGTCATCAATAATTCAGGGTCGAAGTCTCTTCAGTTACCAACCGAGACTTCGTCTGTCGTTACGAAAACTGACATGGATTATCCATCAACGGTAACTGTTGCGTAACGGCGTTTAACATGGAATCCTCAGAGAACCAATCTATGTAACGTTGGCAAATCATCTGATTGTGTCACATTCTCAGCCGTAGCAAGGTGCATCACGGACAACCAAATCCACTAATGGACCCAAAAGTACAACAGACGATTCACTATTATACATCACTGGCAATCGAGCATGCTCTGCCTATAGATATAAACACGATTTGACGCACTCCTATAGTATACAAGTAAGCTGAGGTGACGTTAGACACTAAAGCGTAACATTGGTATTGTTTTGTAACTGAGTACATACACGATCATATTGCATGGTGTCTGTGGACATGTATAGTCTACTGCCGTATACGTGCATACTCAAACTGTGGTCCGCCGCCCGGTACCGGTCAGCGAGTTACCGAGCCACAGAATAATAACCGGAATCGTATACTCATATATGAAAGATTAACGATTTACGTTTGTGTTATAAAACATACTAAATTATCATTGTTAAAGTAGTGTTGGGATAGTCATTCTATAAACCTACACGGAGTACAAGCAGTATGAGAATTGTAGGAAAAAGACTGGGGGGGGTTAAACCCCCGACAATTCTCACCCTGAGTACACGCATGTCTTCTCTGATGTTGGTCGCTTGTTTTTTCGTTCATCATTTCGTTTTGTAAAGTTCGTCCAAGTGCAGAACTTACTGTTCGGCATTTCAGAGTTATTTACACGAAACTGCTACGAATTTCATATCTCCGCCATGCCATTTTCGGGCGGTGCTGGTCCCAAGCCTGGCCAAAGGAGGAGGGTAATTGTTGCAATGTCACTGTCTTTAATATCATGAATAAAGATTGATTGATTGTGACGCTAATTATGACAGAGCACCGTTAAACAGAAATTAATTTAGTATGGTTTCGGACGGTATTTGTTCCTTGCGATCAAAGCCTTCTTCCATCACTGGACTAGTCCACGGTCCTCCTACTCGTGGTGGATTGGTTTCCAGCTGGGCCATGGACGGCTGAGGCTCAGACCTGCAAAGGCTACAAAGAGGAAATCTTACTTCCGGTCAACTAATGGGGAGGCGAGTCTTTTGAGTAGCGCCAGCCATCAACTATGGAGCGGTTCTACGACCAGTTGGCCGGATTGCGACGAATGCTTGTTCTGTAGAACCTGCATGGTGGCTCGATACATGTCCGGATGCTGCGTCTTCGACCATCTGCGAAAGACTGCTGATCTACTACTATATACTACTACTACTACTACTACTACTACTACTACTACTACTACTACTACTACTACTACTACTACTACTACTACTACTACTACTACTACTACTACTACTACTACTACTACTACTACTACTACTACTACTACTACTACTACTACTACTACTACTACTACTACTACTACTACTACTACTACTACTACTACTACTACTACTACTACTACTACTACTACTACTACTACTACTACTACTACTACTACTACTACTATTAGTAATCGTAATCGTTCGTAATCGTATGGCCGAAGCACTAAGACGACGCTCAGCAGCAGCTGATGGGTTTATTCACAAGGTACAATTAGGATGACGACCTCGTACTACTGCTTCTTCTCTAACTCGTGACGAACTCTTTACGTGTTATCTCAGCCTCTGTAAGAACTTACTGCCAAGTCGGATGGATGACTGGCTTACTCACATAGCTACGTGTACGTCTGTTCATTCCTCTCACTGTGTCTCTGTCCGTACTCGTCTTTGTCCGTCTGTATAATATTATTCTGTCCACGTTGGAACCCCGGACCCGGTCAGTCGGTCTGTGTTCGACGGCAGGGTATTTGAGCCTGATGCTCTACGTACGTGGATGTCTCCGTCTGCGTCTGGGTGCATTCATTATATGGCGCCAGAAAAGTCAACCTCTACAGTATTATCGGCTGCATAAGTGCATATGAATGTAGAACTTTCGAAGCCAAATAAAACTTAAACCCAAACACACAAAAACTCGTACAAGTTGATTTTATGGGGGCCTATACTCGGGTGACAAATATTTCGAACTTTCAATATGTTCTGGTCAATTTAGTGCGGATCTATCTTCCGCCTTAGCTGTGCATGGATGTTATATTTTTCATTGTCATTACTGGTTAACCATGACACATTTAAAATCAAACAAACTTTATCAGCTAAGACATCTTAACCTTAACAACATCGTTACCATCAGCGCTGATGATTAGTGAAATTATCGTTGCAATTATTTTGTTGTTGCAGTTACGAAACATAGCAGTAACAGAAACAGCATCAGTCCTATATAATTGTACGACTGTGTGAAATTCTGATTAAAGCCCTAGGTTTTAGGTTTGGCGGTTTCCCTCGTAGAATGAAGTGACCAACGACTGTAGGCGGTTCAAGTAAGCATCTGTCGGCCAATGGGCGTTGATTTCATTTTGGTTTACACATCTTACAAGCATAGGCTGCTGAATTTAATTATATGCATAGCCTAGGCAACATCGTCCGCTTTGTGGAATGGAGGCGAGGCGCAGGGACGGTCGGTCGATCGGTGGTAGCCCCCACCCTAGGCCCTTCACCCTCCCTCTGGCCCTCTAGCGGTCGGACGGATGGATGGAGATGCATCGCTAGGGCAGACTAGACCCGACAGGGCATACCCCGTACAGGCCCTACCTCGATCAATTGACCACTTGTATATATATAACCGAGCTGTGGGTCGACTAATTTGTGTATACGAAAGCCAGGTAAGCTGGCTAGAGGTCATACCTGTACTTCTAGAATGTATACAAGTTGTTCCAATTATCCAAATTTACCCCCCCATACACTCATATTACTATGGAGTTCATTGCTATGAAGATACTTACAGGGTTGAGAAACAAGTCTGTAGTTTCTATATGCGATTAGATTGCCATGAACAAATACGAACTTACTATTGTGGTAGATGGCGATCAAGAGGAAGCCATACGGGCATTTTTTGCTCACAACAACTGGAATTTTGAAAAAATTGGTAATTATGAAGACGATGCGTATATATATATATATATATATATATATATATATATATATATATATATATATATACTGAAATTGTATAAATTGTTTTGTGTGGTGAACCCTGTACAAGTAGGCCCTATTGTTCTTCAGGTAGCGCTATACGTGCGCAAATAAGATTGAACTAAGATTTATAAATATTAAATTAAATTGCATTTATTATCCTTGCAAATATTTAGCTCAAACCATGCTATAGAAATACATAGTAATAATAACATCAGCAATGTTAGTATAATGACAACTGATGTGAACAGCAGTAACAGCAGTAATGATAATAAATGGCCAATTAAAAATGTAATTATTAAAATTACCATGATTATTATTATTACGATATGTAATAAGACAATAAACATATGCATAACCCAGCTAAGCTGTCGTTCAAGTCAAGTCGAAAGAGCTAATTGTATGTTGATGACATTATAAATATATCTCCAACCAATCGAAACTGCCTTTGTTCCAATTGCAGAGTTGGAACCACCAAAGAGAAGAAAATCTTGTATGGATGCCGCTTCGAAGGAGGTCTTGGTCGCGTCCAATGGAAATAGTACAGAGTCAGAAATTGAGGCTCAAAACAGTCATGACATTCAAGTGTCAGCTGATCATTTGCAGCTGCAGGGTGAAAATCATCAATCGGAAGGCGCCTGTCCTCTTTGTTTTCTCTCTCCGTGCGTGGGTTCTGCATCTCCAGGTTGGCTTGGCGGAGGACAAGCAGCGCATGCAGCTAACAGTCCAATACGAAGAGTAATTTATGGAAAATATTGGAAGATCATTTGCAACTTGGGTGGGTGGACGAGCCCATTATATCTGGCCAAGAAACTAACGGAATCGAACGGTGTACTTCACATGCGGGAAATAATGCCAGATTGCGTAGTGCGAAAAGTGAGATCGTTGTATCCGAATCCAACAGGCACGCCTTACATGGGCCACAAGTGGGAGTAACATTGATACTTTGGATAATTCGCCGGACTTTGTTTAGACAGAGAGATTTTTATTGTACACTTACTTTCTGACATAAAGCAGAATTTTATCGATTGTGAGCTGCTTATGTACACCTGTCATAGCTATGATTCAATGTAACATAACATTCCCCCATTTTAAATTTATATAGCGCCTCTTCAAGATTCCTACTCAGAGGTGGATTTAAACCTGAATTGCCCTCAATTGCTCGGCGCCACACGAAAACCACGTTACGGAGACTAGGTTTTTCATAAGTGCTATGTCAAATCAATTTTGCAATGGCCACAGTCCCTTGTCCGTTCAATCTTCTTTTTTTCTTGCTTGGATTAGGACCTCGTTGAGGGGGGGTAAGCCACAGATTCATTTTTATACAGATTGGAGCATCTTGTTACAGATCGGATGCCCTTCGTGGCATCAACCACAGTTTTCCGCTGTGGACCTAGTCTTGGTGATGAACACATGCCCGCTAGGCAGAGGGTCATCAGGCTTATTTAAATTGAGTCATGTGCTCCCATGTCACAAGGCTGTTATTGGATATTTGCAGCTTTTAGTTGTCAAGCAAAATGCCACTCTTTTTCTACAGTGTGCCCTACTAGCCTTGCCGCTGTTGGTCCGCGACTGCTTATTCGTCAGATATAACCCTGCTTATTTCGCAGCTGACCTCTATTTCTAGAGGTCGTTCCACTATCCGCCACCTGTGGACGCGTGTGATAGCAGTCAGCTCTGCCACACATCAGCTCTGCCACACATCTCTCTGTCCTATGCCAGGCCAAAATCCGGGGAGGTCAAGCAGATTAGACAGCAGAATGCTAAGGTGGTTATGTGTAATGACGGTTGATGGTTATGTAGCACTGATATGTTTGATTTTAGTGTATCATACAATATTGTCACAGCTCTTACGGTTATTCTACTGTGTAGGGTGCATTGCTTTCATTTGAAAAGCTCTCACTGTCTCCTAATTGGTCGTCATCGGATTCGTCCGAAGAGATTTCACTCTGGCAGGTCTCCTTATCTGCAGAAGTTTCTGTCACAGACTCCGATATTGCTTTAGATGCTGACCACACGGCAATGTACAAATTCCAAATGTTCTCAACAAATACGTAGGTCTTGCGCCGATACACTTTTTTCCCGATTTGGCGACGTGGGTTTTTCGAACGAACAGTCGTGCATATAGACGTGTATGGTCTGTCGACGTGTTCGTTCCAGTCCAAGACAGCCAGATTGCTCCGCAGCTCGTACATTAAATTCCCGTAGTGTATCCGTTTATCCAGATAGATCAGACAAACGTTATTAAAACTTTCCACATAAAATGTGTCGTGGCCTTTGACATAATCTTCAGCGTGCTTGTACACTACCAACGACCGAAGAAAGTCCTGGAGCATTGTAATTGCAGCCTCATTTGAAACAATTCGAACTTCAATCATATGCCCCGGCTCTTTGCAGTGGGAAGTTTCATGGCACTTGCTGTGGTTGTTCTGAAAATGAGGGATGCATGATTCTATGAGCTTACGCAGGGTTTGGGCATCTCCATTGCAATTGTCCATACACCAATAGACGTGGTTTCGAATGGCAGCACCCTTGTCAGAAAGCTCGGGATGCCATGTTTTTCCAATGTTTTTTTGTGCTCCTTGCCCAATTTTTTTCACCCCGGCTGTTATAGGACGGGTGCAGTGCCAGCGGTCATTGGAATTCCTGGCTTGCTTCCTCTCACGTAGGCGCTTGTTGATTGTCATGTTTCGATCATGCACATGATGGGCAACTTTAATGTTGCTGAGATCCAGGCTCTCGTACATCCTGTCGAATCCCACTGCCTCGTGACGCTGTGAACAGTTATCATCATTCCCGTTAATGTGTTGAATATCAACGACTTTGTGAGTTTTCAACCCGATAGCAACATGGTCGGTGTGATAACTATTTCGTCTACAATGATGTCGTGCGTCAGTCATTATAGAGATAGCTCCATCAGGCGACAGTGAAGACTCCTGCGCTCTAGCGCCAAATATAGATTGCTTTCGCAGGTTCTCAGAAATGGCACTAAATGTAACCATATTCCTCCTGCGGAAAAGGTCTGACAATAGTCCAAACCGACTGAAGTCGCTAAAGCGCTCGTACTGTATGGGTGTCATACCAGAGGCCAGGTAGCTCAACATCACTCGGTGGTTGACTTCAAATTCCTTCCGCTCGCTGTCTATTGTGGATGAGGAACTCCACTGAAAGGAGTGTTTTTTCGCACACTCCATATCCACCGACAGCACATGACCACTGTGTGTCCATGACTTCACTGAATACGGCGTCACACATGTGGATGAATGTTGTGAGATTGTGTCGATCAACTGGGCAATGCTGGAGCACTGCCCAACAAAATTCTCATGTGCAGTCTCCAAAGCTGTTGCTGGAGCTGCTGATATTGCTGCTGTGACAGATGCTGGATCAGTCAGTGAAGTTGATTCACTTACTTCTTCCGTGACTGAAGACATCGTGAGTGTCTGCTGCGGATGTTGAGTTGCAGAAGAGAGCTTATTGGTGTCAACATCCATTATGACTTTCACCAGAACTTCTCTCAAACTTTTTACTCCCAACGCCAAGCGAATGTCCTCACATTTTTGCTCAAATTTAAGTTTATCACTGTCGGTTGTAAAAGTTAATTCAAAATGTTTCCTTACAGAAACGTAAGGGTAGCTATAACTCTTGGTAGATCCATCAGACAACCGTTTTTTAAATGTTCGCATGTTGCCAACTGCAACACCTGAAGTCGGTGTCGTTGGTACAGCGTAGTCTCCATCCATCTTTGGAAATAGTTCGATATAATGATACTAATATATGTCCACTAACGAAATACAATGTTATACTACTATAAGGTCCACTACTGAAATAAGATAATAATATAATATACAGACACGAGATATAAGCTGTATCGACTATGCGATTTAAAATGGCTATGAAGTGAAGAAATTACGAAGCTCAACTCTGCTGCAGCGAAATTCAAACTAGAATGAGTACTGCAAACCAAGACTCAATTGTGAAAGGACATTTCCTAAGTTCATTTCCTAAGTTCATTAGCATAATTTGGCATGTGACCTAGTCTCTCTTCCTTAGGCTGTATATTAGCATCTGATACTGGTGCAAATTCTTAGAATATGAAATACAGCTTATTGTCTTTAGTGTTCCGGGTATAATAAGGCAACGGTGACAGCATCAACAGCTGGCATTTATATACAGGTTTACGACCCAAAGCTCGGTTATATATACAAGTGGTCAATTGATCGGGGTAGGCCAGAGGGAGGGTGAAGGGCCTAGGGTGGGGGCTACCACCGATCGACCGACCGTCCCTGCGCCTCGCCTCCATTCCACAAAGCGGACGATGTTGCCTAGGCTATGCATATAATTAAATTCAGCAGCCTATGCTTGTAAGATGTGTAAACCAAAATGAAATCAACGCCCATTGGCCGACAGATGCTTACTTGAACCGCCTACAGTCGTTGGTCACTTCATTCTACGAGGGAAACCGCCAAACCTAAAACCTAGGGCTTTAAGTGAAAACAACACGAAAGCAGATACAGTATATATATATATATATATATATATATATATATATATATATATATATATATATATATATATATATATATATATATATATATATATATATATATAGCAGATACAGAAAGCAGATACAGTATATATATATATATATATATATATACTGTATCTGCTTTCGTGTTGTTTTCACTTAATCAGAATCAGAATCAGAATATATATATATATATATATATATATATATATATATATATATATATATATATAGGCCCTACTGTGACGTAGGTTCTGAGTGCAAGAATAAAAACAGTTCGAAAGAGTTAAAGTGGGTAACTAGACAAAAGCTTAACAGGCTTACCTAAATTGAACTAAAAATGTTCAAAAAAGCAAAATAATTAATTATTAATGCAGGATCTTTGAATATGGCCAGTCCTACAGGAATACTCCGTTGAAGTGTACTAAAGCTCTTACTTTGAAAACAAAATTGATATGCATGAATTCATTCGTGCGCATCAGATTAAGTAGCTCCATTCTTCTGCTTTCTTTACCAACTGTTGTTGATGAACGTTAATAACATCAAATATTTCATGTAATTTCTGGTTGAGACTTTTGTTTCTTTGTAGACTCGAAGATCCCGAAAATGTTTTTTTACAAACCTGACACAGAATAGTTTCTCTCCATTTATGGCTCATTCGTGTATTTCAGACGAATGCAAATTTTCACGACATACCTGAAATGATCGCGGGAGAATGTTCGATGGAATAACTGCAATTTGTACGGTTTTCTCAAGTATAGATTCCAACATAATTTTGCAGACTGTAAACTTTGGAAAATGTTTTTACAAACTTGAGCCTGGCACCGAGTGGGCTTTTTCATGCTTTCTCAGACCTGAAGCGCATGCGAACGTTTTCTGACATATCTGGCAAAGGTATGGTTTCTCTCCAGTGTGTGTTCTCGTGTGGCTCTTTAGGTGACTTTTATTATTAGTTTTAAACGCACATAATTGGCACTTGTATGGTTTCTCTCCGGTATGAATTCTTGCATGACTCTTTAGACTACAAGATCGGATAAACCGTTTTTGACATGCCTGGCACTGGTATGGTTTTTCTCCAGTGTGGATTCGGACATGGTATCGCAGTTGAGAAGAATGGGAATAACATTTGTTACATATCTGACATTGGTATGGTCTCTCTCCAGTATGGATTCTAACATGAATTTGTAGCGCTGCAGTTCTTGGAAATGTTTTGTTACAAAGAATACACAGAAATGGTTTCTCCTCAAAGTGGGTTTTTTCATGACGTCTCAGACCTGACGTGCTTGAGAACGTTTTCTGACATATCTGGCAAAGGTATGGTTTCTCTCCAGCATGTGTTATCGTGTGTGTCATTAGATGACTTTTATCATTACTTTTAAATTCACATAACTGGCATTGGTACGGTTTAACTCCGGTATGGATTCTCGTATGACATATTAGACTGGTGCACCAAGAAAAACGTTTTTGACATACTTGGCATTGGTAAGGTTTCTCTCCAGTATGAATTCTTGCATGACGTGTTAGATTTGAAGATTGGGAAAAACGCTTTTGACATACCAGGCATTGATAAGGTCTCTCTCCCGTATGGATTCTACTATGGTTCTGTAGATGACAAGAATAAGAAAATATTTGTTTACATACCTCGCACTGAAATGGTTTCTCTCCAGTATGGGTTCTAGTGTGTGTTTTCAGACGTGAAGGGTACGGGAATGATTTCCCACATACCAGACAAAGGTGTGCTTTTTCTCCAGCATGGATTCTCTTGTGACTTTGTAGTTTACAGGCGTGCGTAAATTTTTTTTGCAAAACTCGCATTCGTGTGTCTTTGCTTTGGAATGGCTTTTCTTGTTTCCCTTCGCATGACTTTGCAGCAAAATGGATTTCTGACATAGCTGGAAACTTTCCATATTTTCTTGTGTTGCATTTCCTAACGAATGCTCGGAAGAAATGCTTTTCGACATCATCAATTATTATGAATTGTCTGAGTTTGTGCTTCAGATATGATTCTTGCGTAAGGCTAGAGTCTTGCAAGTTTATGTAATTAAAATTATTCGCTAACCTCGCCAGTCGTTTGCTTTTTTCAGTATGAAGTTCACTACCGGTACGCATTCAGTAAAAATCTAAAACAGTACATTAATTTTTTTCTTCCATTTACTTATTCATATTGTTAAACTAAGAAAGTAAAGAGCATCATAATTGCAATCTGCAAGACATATCTGTTAGACAGAATCAGAATTCCTCCAGGTTGATCGCCTATGACATGATATCAATTTGCAAAGACGATGCAACAGACACCTTGAACGTGAATTTACAGTCCTTATTCCACTATATGAAGTAGTCAACGCACATTGTATTCAAACGAATGTGCGTGTATTTTAACATTTGAAGATCCCAGATACCTGTAGCTGATAAAAGAACCATGCAGGATTTGCTACTTTTCTTTGCTTCAGAATCAGAGAAACCATAATAGAAGCTTCTGAATAAACGGCATGTCTATAGAAAAGTTGAGGGACAATTAAGGAAATATATTAAAATAAAGTGAGTTTGTTTTAACAGACAGTTTTAGTTGCGAAGCAACCGATTTATTAAAGACTTAAAACTGTAAATTTCAGGCACATGACTGTAAATCTCAGTAAAAGTAATACTAATAACTAATAATTAAATTATTAATAAAAATTAATAATTAATAATGAAAATGATGCTAATAACCGCTAGCTCTGCGCTGACTCATAGGCTACGTCTTGGAATCTCCGAGAACTAAACCACAAACAAACTCTTGCTCAAAACATTTCTAACAACAATTTCCACCATCAAACTGACTCGCCTTCCGGAAAACAGAGAAAATTGATGCATGAAAGTCGCCCTTTCCCAACTCAGTACTAGTGGGTAGGCTAGGGACCAAACGCCACAATATTAATTGCGGTCCGCTAGTTGTGAAACTTTTTACACTGATAATTTTTTATAAGAGAACATTCTACTGAAGGGGAAAACAATAATTATTGAAAATTGTGTAAAACTTATTGATAAAGAAAAGATTAATGATTAAACAGTAGATTTGTAACCTTACCCAAAGATGTTATTAGGGAGTAATAACATCTTTGACCTTACCTAGTAGAGCAGACGATGCTAATAGGACGTCATCATTTTGGGGCATATTTCGTCAACAAAGAGTTCATATACAGGGTGGTCCAAAATAAACCGCACAATGATAAATTGATAGTACTTTAGTCAGACCAATTCAAATATAACCGTGAAAATTCACAAAAACACAGCAATTATTTTTACTGTAACATTACATGGATGGATTTCGTTACATAAAATGTTCAATGTGTCCTCCTTGCTGCTGGACAACGCATTGAAGCCGACGACGCCATTGATCAATTGCGCGGTCAATGAAACGCTGTGACAGCTTGGTCCACTCTGTGACGATTGTTTCTTTCAGCTGATCCACTGTAGTGAAACTTCTACGACGGTATACCATCTGTTGAAGGGCGCCCCAAACAGTACGACGTTTCCATGTCTTATTTGGAAATTCTTTCATCATACGCAACGACCCCCAATGTTTCTGAGTTCGTAGATTCCAAATTAGACAACGGTCATTCTCAGTTAAGCGTCCCATGATCACAATCTCTTATAAACAACAACTTCTTTACCATAAACTATGATAAACAATGATGAAGTCAATAATGACGTCAGAGAAAATGTATAAATAAGTAAGAAAAATGGCATTAAACATTGAATTGTTATACATTATATCAAGAAAACTGTCACTGTGCGGTTTATTTTGGACCACCCTGTAGTAGTGTAAGAGTGTCAAATTCTCGAGGCGGTCTATAGTTGGAATTCAGAAGTTTACATTGAACTAGCGATTTTATATACGAAAATTTTGGGAGATAACAAACCGCCATTTTGAAACTGAGCCGTTTACACGCCGATACAGCGGAACCCATCACATCAAATATTTTTAAACGTTACAACAACATTGAGGACTACACGCCGATACACCAGAATCCATCACATAAAATATTTTTTAGACGTTACAACAACTTTGAGGACTTCATTAGAATTACCAATATTATTGTTAACGTTTATGTCAGCTTAAATCTTTAATTCAAAATCTCACTTTCAAAATGGCGTCACCAGAAAAACTAGTCAATAGGCAGCGATGGCAGTCGACGTACTGTGCAATTATTTATACTGTGCTAAACTTCTAAAGCGCCATTCTAAGGCCAAGCGCATGGCACAAGCCTACTCATGAACGTTACGTCAAATCAGAGGGGTAAAAAGATGTAGTAATTCATCGTGTTCCGTCGACCTTTTCCTCAGTCTCGATGTAACTCGTCGAGGAATCCTGAACATGGTGTCACCTGTAATCTCTAAAAGGGATTTCATCGGTTTGGCTCTACGTGTGTGCGGGGACCGTCAGTGATGACTCTTCCAGTTATCTGTGCGCTGTTTGTTTACTGATGTACATTTTGTTATAACAAAAATAATAATAATAATAGCAATAATGATAATAATATTTTGTTATAATAATAATAATAATAATAATAATAATAATAATAATAATAATAATAATAATAATAATAATAATAATAATAATAATAATAATAAGAATAATAATAATAATAATAATAATAATAGTAGTAATAATAATAATAATAATAATAATAATAATAATAATAATAATAATAATAATAATAAACAACGACGGCCTGGCCTTTATTACGGCGCTTGGAGAGAGCCTGAGCACCATCTCCGGTGAAGCACGAGAAACCTCATACCTCTTCCAACGCCTGACGCTGACAATCCAACGCTTCAATGCAGTAGCTTTCCGCAGCACTTTCCCTCTCTCGAATCCTGAGGAATAGAGGCCGTTCCAGATTATTTGCTTATTTTAATTAATATTTAAGTCCCCAAGGGATCATATGTACCTTGGGGCAAAAAAAAAAATAATAATATTAATATTAATAATAATAATAATAATAATAATAATAATAATAATAATAATAATAATAATAATAATAATAATAGGCCCTAATAATAATAATATTGACGAAATACAGTTTCACACCAATCGCAATAGAAACGATGGGACCCATGGACCACGAAGGCTCGGCGTTTATGAAAGAACTAGGACGACGGTTAACAAGAATAACGGAAGATCCACGAGAAACCTTCTTCCTGTTACAAAAAATATCCATCACAATCCAGAGGTTCAATGCTGTCGCGTGCCTAGGCACGATGGGGAACCAGAATCCTGATTTTAATATTACCGGATAATGATAATGCGATGGTGGTCTCGATAATATAATAATAATAATAATGATAATAATAATAATAATAATAATAATAATAATAATAATAATAATAATAATAATAATAATAATAATAATAATAATAATAATAATAATAATAATAATAGCTCAGAGCGCTTCATCGCGTTGCAGGTTTCCAAAGAAGAAGTCACTAGGGCAATCTCCTCTTTCCCATCTGGTTCTGCAGGCGGCCCCGACGGCATCACCCCACAGCACCTTAAGGATCTCGTGGCATTTGGAGTGGATGACAACATCTGCCAACATCTATCCGACCTTGTCAATATGCTTTTAAAAGGAGGTTTACCTGAAGAGGCGAATGAGGTCATTTATGGAGCAAACCTTTTAGCCCTAAGCAAGAAGGACGGAGGCATCAGACCAATCGCGGTGGGCTACACCTGGCGCCGCCTGGCGGCAAAGTGCGCCAATTCATACGCGGTGACAAGACTGTCTCAGCTGCTCGCCCCCATTCAGCTTGGGGTAGGCATTCCAGGAGGTGCTGAGGCAGCTGTTCATGCAACACGTCGCTGGGTTACCACGATGCCTGAAGACAGCGTCCTAGTGAAGCTTGACTTCACTAACGCTTTTAACACTCTGCGCAGAGATTCGCTTCTAGAGGCAGTGGCTAGAGACATCCCAGAGCTCTATCGTTTTGCTCACGCCGCCTACTCCAACCGTCCACTGTTGCGTTATGGCTCGAATATCATACGATCTGAAGAAGGGACCCAGCAAGGCGATCCACTGGGCCCTCTGGAGTTCTGCCTTGTCTTACAACCGGTTCTGATAAAGCTGAGTTCGGATCTGCGCATTGGATACTTGGATGACCTGACATTGGGGGGTAGCAAGGAGTCAGTGGCCGCCGATGTTCACCTTATTGCGCAAGAATCAAAGAAGCTGGGTTTGCTATTAAACCGCAGCAAATGTGAGATCGCCTGCCAGAACATCCAAACGCCGATCGATGACCCGGCGTTTCAAGACTTTACAAAAATGGCCTTCGAACAGATGACCTTGTTGGGTGCACCCCTGATACAAGGTCCAGCTGTGGATAAGGTTTTAGAAACAAAAGCTAACGATCTTGAGAGAGCAATCGCAAGACTATCCTTACTTCATACACATGATGCTCTGGTTCTGCTGAGAAACAGTTTAAGTATACCGAAGCTGTTATACAGTATGCGCACAGCCGTCTGTGCTGATTGCCCGGGCTTGGCTAGGTTCGACAAATTGTTGAGAGAAGGTCTGTCCACCATCCTGAATGTAAACCTTGACGATGACCATTGGCTCCAGGCTTCTTTGCCAGTGAGAGACGGTGGTCTGGGAGTTCGTTGTGCATCTACGCTGGCACTTTCCGCCTTTCTGGCTTCTGCTGCTAGCACAACCGAACTGCAGACATGCATCTTACCAACAGAGTCGGCTGAGATACCATACGAACTGGTCAATTCAGCACTCACCGCGTGGAAGACCCTGACAGATGCAGAACCACCAACAGGAACAGCAACTCATCGCCAAAAGGAGTGGGATATCCGATACACAGACAAGGCGCGGACAGGCCTGCTCGAGTCCACCAGCTGTCCTCGCGATCGTGCTCGCCTGCTAGCTTCACAAGCACCTCATTCTGGTGACTGGATGCTAGCTCCTCCGATGACTGCTTTGGGCCTTCGCCTCTCAGACGAGGAGATACGGATCGCAGTCGGGGTGAGGCTAGGCACGACACTCTGTGAGCCGCACTTGTGCCACCACTGCCGAGAAAATGTCGACGCAAGAGGGCTTCATGGTCTGGTGTGTAGAGGAGGAGGAGGGAAACAACAGCGGCACGCTATGCTCAACGATGTGATCTGGAGAGCGCTGAGCAGAGCGAAAATCCCTGCTCAGAAAGAGCCTCTCGGCCTCTCAAGAGGAAATGGAAAACGACCTGACGGTGTCACGCTGATTCCTTGGTCACGCGGACGATGCCTGACATGGGACGTGACAGTGCCCGATACCTACGCCACCTCCCACCTTGCCCACACATCCATCGGAGCTGGCGAAGCCGCGGAACATGCAGTTCTGATCAAGAGGGCGAAATACGCAACCATCACTAACACCCATACCTTTGTGGCGATCGTTTTGGAGACGGGCGGATCTTGGAGCGGTGAAGGTTTACAGTTCGTCGTGGAGCTGGGAAGCTGGATATCGGACTCAACGCACGATCCATTGGAGACATCATATTTGTTCCAACGGATTTCAGTGGCCCTGCAACGTGGAAATGCCATTTGCCTTTCCAGGACACTGCCATCTCTGTCTGAGTGACGCTAAGATGGCGCTTCAGATAATTAAGTCATTATTGTTAAATACAATAATAATGATAATGATGATGATGATAATAATAATAATAATAATAATAATAATAATAATAATAATAATAATAATAATAATAATAATAATAATAATGCATTGAATAGGGCCATTCCGGACACTTTTTTTTACATTTGTTAATATTGAAGTCCCTGAGGGATCCTGTATACCTCGGGGCAAAAAAAAATAATATTAATATTAATAATAATAATAATAAAACGCTGGCAGACATCAACGGCACAACGTGCTCAACGACATCACATGGAGATCGTTTGGAAGAGCAAATACCCCTTCTCAGAAGGAACCTTTGGGCCTCACCAGAGAGAACGGCAAGCGATCTGACGGCGTGACGCTTATCCCGTGGTCATGCGGAAGGTGCCTCACATTCCGCCACACTTTTGCACTTCCGGGTCTCGAAGAAGATGGTCACTCCAGAGATTAATTCTCACTTATTTAGTATCTGACTCCTGAGGGATAATATGTACCTCGGGGGAAATAATAATAATGATAATGATAAAAACAACAACAACGACTTACATCTTGAATATAGGCTACGAGATTAAATTGTGGCACTCCGCTCCCAACTATTTTCAAACTACAACTCTAAAAGTTACTCACTGAACCGCGCATTTATGTAGCGCAGTAGGCTACATTGGTAATCGTATGTAGCCTAAGGCAATTAGTTAATTAGTGTGACTTCTATTGCGCCGTTGTCATAATGCACGTGGCTTCAATCGATGTTCACCTCAAGTGAAACCGGAGTCAAAGTGATGTAGTCGACTGGAGAATCCAGGTCGAAATCCAGACGATCAGTCAGAGTAACCGCAAGTCAAACTGACGGAGAGTAAGCAAGTTGAAGCAGATGACTTTATAGTACAGCGTGCATCGACCTTTGACCTCGATGTGCTCGACCTCTGATCTCGATGTGCCTCGACCTTTGACCTCAATATGCCTCGACCTTTATCCTCGATGTGCATTGACCTTTGACCTCGATGTGCTCGACCTCTGATCTCGATGTGCCTTGACCTTTGATCTCAATATGCCTCGACCTTTAGCCTCGATGTGCCTCGACCTTTGACCTCGATGTGCTTAAATGGCGTTCAGTGATTGTCGGACGTCTAATGGCAGATCATGGGAAGGTTTTCTATGCACGCAGTTCTTCATATATATATATATATATATATATATATATATATATATATATATATATATATATATATATATATATATATATATATATATATATCTGCGCTTCGGTCGAAAAATCGAACAACGCATGGAACTATTCCTTAGAGCAGCCGTTTTCAAACGGTGGTACGCGTACCACTAGTGGTACGCCGTACGCCAGGTGTCGCTAAATGGAACGCGAGAAATTAAAATTTTCTATGATTTTATGCTCATCTGTCTTTGATTAGCTATTGAAGTAACTAGGCCCTAGGCTATTATGCGTCCAGTGGTCCACCACGCGCTTATTTTTCTATAAATTTTCTATGAGTTTATGCCCATCTTTCTTTGATATGAATATATTCTTAAAATTACATATTAATTTTTAAATTTGTCTACCTACGGTTCTACGCTAATTGCAAGGGGACTTCTCGCTCGCCTGTTGATTTTGATCTGACCTTTGCCTATGGTACGCCTGCATTCGATTTTTGCAATAAAAAAATAAAGTTTGAAAACCGCTGCCTTAATTAGAGCACGAGTACACACGCAATTAATAGTTTAGATGCGCATGAGCTGCCATCGCCTTAATCTACCTGGCACAGGTGTACGTCTGCCAATCAGTGCACGCGATCATCAAACACCTTTGCCTAGATTTGGAACGATGTTTTCTCCCCCTATCCAAATGATACAATGTAGGCCCACATCATCCAATTTCTGAATCATAGCACCACAGAAAAACGTCTACGGTTACAATTACATTCTGATTCCCACACACGCAAACACACACACACACACGCGCGCGCACACACGCACACACACACGCACATACGCACACACCGACGGTGCGATGCGCACGTGGCCGATACGCTACTCTACAGACGACTTAGAGCACTAATCAAATCATCATCTTAGATTAGCCGAGAGAGGGCGCTTAAGTCAACAACAAACGCACGACGCTGGTGCCCTGTCTAATTAGAAGCTCGTGGTAGCAATGACGGGCTTCCAGCTTCCTCTGATCAAAGTTGGACATATTATCGCTGACGACGCAGTACGTCGCTTGGCCAGCACCCCCCACTTAGAATATTAGCTACGCTTTCGTTTTGTGGCTACGTCCGGTCTTCTTAGGCAGCTAATCTGGGAGCCAAGTCTGGCCGTCGTTAGAGGCCGGAAGAAGAAGAACAAAAGGGATCCAGCGTCTTTTATGTCAACTCCTCGCTGAGGCTAACGCGTTAAATTAATAAGTCGGCGCAGAAATATTATTACTGGGTGAAGAAGGAAACGAGGCTGGGTGGCCTGACGTTCTTCAGTTCAGCGGATGCGCTGGAACGGGCGTGTGTGTTCGGCGAGGCGTGTAAAGTGATCGCAAATTACACGTCCCTGAGCTACGCTTGCTCATGAATCCGGGTCTTACGGAGCTTGGGCGAGAAACAATTGGCCAGCGTACACCTGCATACTTGCATGGTCGCCACTCGAGATCTTTTCTCTCTGTCTCTGCCTCTCTGCCTGTCTGTCTCTCTGAGACTCTCTCTCCGAAGAAACCCCGCTGATGTTCCCCGGTTTTACCGACTTATTAGACTTGTAAGTAAGTAATGAACTAGCAAAGTAAGTATAGGCCTACGTCTATAATTGGACGAAAAGTTTGCCTCTGAATCATTCAGTGGCGCTTTATAAATGTTCGATTACGATTACGATTATAGGCCTACTTTTGTTCGAGTCCTGATTTACTCGTTCCGCACTTGAAGCTCAAATGGAATAAAAGCCAAAGAGAGCCATGGTGACAAAACCAGTTATGCTACAGGCTATCGGCGTATTGAGCGACTAACTGATCCTATTGCTTAAATGTGAAGCTCAATTTTACGTGTATTTGATTAATAGAGAAATGCAAGAAATGAAAATGGACATTGATTTACTCATGATCAACCTGAAAAGGTAGACCTATAAAAGTGGTAGATGTTCAGTCCTCTTTTCTTCTTCTCGATATCCAAAGGGATCGCAAGACTGAACGAATGGGTGTCAAAATTTCTTAACGTGTTGTCACTGATAGCAAATATTAGCCTCCGGCGCATCGTCACGTCTGTGGTCGCACGCAGCAACTATGCATGCATCGCCTGAGGCTCGACCCTTGCTCGCCAGTTTCCGTTTCAAGTCCCTCGCCATGCTCCCGGAAGTCTGACCCTCCTGTCAATCACCCTCAGAGCCCCGCCTAATGACCTGACACATTTCGAGGCCAAGAGGCGTCAGCTTGTCACGTGGCCATCGAGTCGATGGCGAGCGATCGGTGATCGATCGACGTCGTGCAAGTGATGAGAGAGACTCTCCTAGTCAGATATTCGATCTCCAGATGCAGTCGGAAGATGTCGCTCCAGATGGTGACTTCGACCAATCGCCGGCTGGCACAGGAGAACGGCTGAAACGCTGGGAATCGGTTCGAAGGCAGGGTGTGAATGGAAGGGAGGCCAGCGGTGAAGGTGTCGAAACAGGAGGACTGCAATCGCAGGATAAATGAACGCATCGGATTCTGCAACGAAATACATTCATCACGTGTGAGACAGTGAAACCGAGTCTGAGTGATCTTCTTACATTGAAATTAATTGACACAGTGGTCAATCCAGAAACGTACAAAGGGACAAAATGGACGTCTCGGGCTGGACCAGGCCTCAGTGGGGTCCAGAGAAAAATCTCCGGTCAAAGTTCAGACCGCAGGGCCCTCCTCGAACCCCCTCGAAGTTTAAATCTAATCCAATGATTTCTATAGCGCCAATGACTTCTGTAGCGCCGTTATCATAATATCCAAGACATCAGTCGATGGTAACTTTGAGTTAAACAGCAATAAAAAAATCAGAATCTATTGGAGAAGTCAAATGGAATACTTGTAGATCAAGGAGGAGACCAGAAACCATCGCTACGGTGGATCTGAAAGTTGAAAGAGATGGGTCTTAAGTTTGAACTTGAAAGACATCAAGGAATCCACAGAGCGTACTGTGATGGGTTGCGAATTCTAAAGCAGCGGAACAGAGACCGAGAAAGCCCGACAGCCCAACACTGTTCGTGTTCGCGGCACATCGAGTCAGGGCCTCGATTGATCTAGTGTATTATCTATTTGTATGATGGATGGAACAGGATAGGGTGTCCAGTTAAGATTATAGCTGGCAGGCAGTAACCTGAAACCGCGTAAATTGTAAGAGTCCATGACGACGCGCCAGACCTCGATAACACGTCCGAACACCGTCTAAAACACTCGGCAAGAGATCCAGTCTTCCTCCAATTGGTATCCGACTGACGTACACACAGAAGGCATATGATACAACCTTTGCTCTCCGGTTGCTCCCAGCTGAGTTCACTAAAGTTGGTCAAACGCAGAAGAGAATATCTGCAGACTGGAGTTCAAAGCTGATCATCTTCAAAACCAGATGTTCAAAGCTCACAAACAGCATATTTGTCACGCAGCCAACATCTGGAACTCAAAAAACGTCTGCATGTTAAGCTTTATAAGCTTTTAGTGCCTATATCTTCCATCAATTGTCCAGTTTGTGTTTGAAAATGTTCAGGCTTGGTGCAGATAGGCCTACTACTTCTGTGGTAACCGGTTGCTCTCCGGGTGATTCACAATTCTTTGGGTAAAAAAGAATTTTCTAATGTCTAATCGCGCCCGTTTATGGTACAACTTCAAATTATGTCCTCCCAGATTTCCAGCTGCTGGCTTCTGAAAAGAAGGTTTTTTCATCCATATTTTCAAGTCCATTTATAATTTTGTACGTCTCAGTAACATCATCCCTTTTTCTTCTTCTTTCCATGGAAAAGAGACGCAGATTTTGAATCCTTTCTTCATACGGCTTCCTAGCTAGGCATCTGACGAATTTAGTAGCTCTCTTTTGTATTTTTCCAGGCATTCAATGTCTACACAATATTCTAGATGTGGTCGAATATATGTATTGTACAGTAGCTTGAAGCTATCGTATACTTGAAACTCATTTGCATAATCCCAAGAAGGAACTATCTTAACTAAACAACCATCTTAAGTAAAGAATTATCTTAATTGAAAAGCACATCTTAAGACTAAACAACTATCCGAACTAAATAAATAGCTTAACTAAAGCAATGTCTTAGATAAGAAACTATCTCAGCTAAAGAACTATCTTAACTAAAAAAAACTAAAGAACAATCTTAACGAAAAACTATCTTAACTAAAGAATTATTTTAACTGAAGAGCTACCTTAATTAAAAACTATCTTAGCTAAAGAACTATCTTAACTAAAAAATCATCTTAACTAAACAACTATCTTAAACAGAACTATCTTAACTAAACAACAATCTTAACTAAATAACTATCTTATCTGAGCAACTATCTTAGCTAAACAACTATCATAGCTAAAGAAATATCCTACCTAAAAACCGCATCTCAACTAAAGAAACCGCATTTTAACTAAAGAACCATCTCAACTAAACAACTATCTTAACTAAAAACTATCTTAACTAAGGAATAATCTTAACTAAAAAGCACATCTTAATTAAACAGCTATCTCAACTAAATATTTTAACTAAAGCACTGTCTTAACTAAGAAACCATAGAAACTATATTACCTAAAGAACTATCTTAATTAGAAAGCAGATTTTAATTAAACAACTATCTTGACAAAATAAATAGCTTAACTAAAGGAATGTCTTAACTAAGAAACTATCTTACCTAAAGAACTATCTTAGCTAAAAACAATCCTAGCTAAAGAATTATCTTGACTAAAAAAGTATCTTAATTTAAAAAAACTATCGTAACTAAAAAACTATCGTAACTAAAAAACACATCTTACTCAACAACTATCTTAACCAAAAAAACCAGAACTTAACTAAGGAACTATCTCAACTAAAGAACTATCTTAACTAAAAAACCATCTTAGCTAAAGAGCGATCTTAACTAAAAAAACTATCTTAACTAAATATCTTAACTAAAGAAACTATCTCAGCTAAAGAACTATCTTAACTAAAAAAAACTATCCTAACCAACGAAGTATCTTGACTAAAAAGTATCTTAACTAAAAAACTATCTTAACTAAAACACTATCCTACCCAAAAACACACCTTACTAAACAACAATCCTAACTAAAACAGATCTAAACTAAGGAACTGTCTCAATTAAAGAACTATCTTAACTAAAAACTATCTTAACTAAAGAACTATCTCAACTAAAAAACATCCTAACTAAAGAACTATCTTAATTAAAGAACTATCTTAACTAAACTATCCGAACAAAAGAACTATCTTAACTAAAGAGCTATCTTCACTAAAAACAATCTTATCTAAAGAACTATCTTAACTAAACAAATATCTTAACCAAAGAACACATCTAAAGTAAAGAACTACCTTCACTAAAAAAACTATCTTAACTAAACAACTATCTTAACTAATATCTTAACTAACGCACTGTCCTAACTAAGAAACTGTCTTAGCTAAACAACTATCTTTACTAAAAAAAACTATACTAACTAAAGAACTATCTTTACTACAGAACTACCTAAACTAAAGAATTATCTTAACTAAAGAGCTACCTTAACTAAAAACTATCTTAACTAAAGAACTATCTCAACTAAAAAAACATCTTAACTAAAGAACTATCTTAATTAAAGAACTATCTTAACTAAACTATCCGAACAAAAGAACTATCTTAAATAAAGAACTATCTTAACTAAACAACAATCTTGACTAAGTAACTATCTTAACTAAACAACAATCTTGGCTAAATAACCATCTTGCTAAAGAACTATCCTAACTAAAAAAATGCATCTCAACTAATATATTATCTTCACTAAAAACTATTTTAACTAAAGAATAATCTTAACTAAAAAGCACATCTTAACTAAAAAACAATCTTAACTAAATATCTTAGCTAAAGGACTGTTTTAACTAAGAAATTATCTTAGCTAAAGCACTATCTTAAATAAAGAACTATCTTAAGTAAGGAAATATCTTAACTAAACAATTATCTTATCTAAACAACTATCTTAACTAAAAAGTAGATCTTAACTAAACAAGTATCTTAACTAAATAAATAGCTTAACTAAAGGAATGTCTTAACTAAGAAACTATCTTAGCTAAAGAACCATCTTAATAAAAGCTATCCTAACTAAAAAAAAGTATCTTAACTAAAAAAAGCATCATAACTAAAAAACTATCTAAACTAAAAAAAAACATTCTAACTAAAAAACACATCTTACTAAATAACCATCTTAACTAAACAACAATCTTAGCTAAATAACTATCTTAGCTAAAGAACTATCATAATTAAAAAACGCATCTTAACTAAATAACTATCTCAACTAAAATACTCTATTAACTAAAAACTATCTTAACTAAAGAATAATCTTAACTAAAAAAGCACATCTTAACTAAAAAACTATATGAACTAAATATCTTAACCAAAGGACTGTTTTAACAAAGAAACTATCTTAGCTAAAGAACTATCTTAAGTAAGGAAATATCTTAACTAAACAACTATCTTAACTAAACAACTATCTTAACTAAACAACTATCTTAACTAAAAAGCAGATCTTAACTAAACAACTATCTACTAAATAAATAGCTTAACTAAAGGAATGTCTTAACAAAGAAACTATCTAAACTAAAAAACTATACTAACTAAAAACACATCTTACTAAACAATTATTAACTAACAAACAGGTCTTAACAAAGGAACTATCTCAATTAAAGATCTATCTGAACTACAGAGCTATCTTAACTAAAGAGTTATCTTAACTAAAAACTATCTTAACTAAAGAACTATCTTAACTAAACAAATATCTTAACCAAAGAACACATCTTAAGTAAAGAACTACCTTAACTAAAAAAAACTATCTTAACTAAACAAATATCTTAACTGAAGAACTATCTCAACTAAAAAAACTATCTTAACTAAAGAACTATCTTAACTAAGAAACCCTCTTTACTAAAGAACTATCTTAACTAAGAAACACATTATCTAAAGAACTATCTTAACTAAAGAACTATCTTAACTAATGAACTAAGGAACTATCTTAACTAAAAAAAACTGTCTTAACAGAAGAACTATCTGAACTAAAGCACATCTTAACTAAGGAACTATTTCAGCTAAAGAACTATTTTAACTAAAGAAACTACTTAACTAAAGAGCTATCTTAACTAAAGAACTATCTTAAACTTAAAAACTGTCTTAACTGAAGAACTATCTTAATTAAAGAACTGTTTAAACTAAAAAAAAACTATATTGACTCCAGGAAAACGAAACACTGCATGGGTCTGTCATCTCACCCCTTCTGTTCCTGATTATGATCAACAACATCTCACGAGACGGAGCAGAGATGCCGCTCTTTGCCGACGACAGCGCTCTGTTCACCGCCGGAAGAAACCTGGAGCTACTGCAGACTCGAGCGCAGAGAGCGTTGAATCAAATCCAACGCTGGTGCGATGAGATTGGATTCAAAATCTCAACCGCTAAGAAAACTGCAGTGGCCTTCAGTCACAACAGGAAAGTAGCAGCCGACGTGAATCTGAAGGTTCTTGGAAAGAAGGTCGAGATCAGCACCGCTTTTCTGGGCGTTGTGTTTGATTGTAGATTGACGTGGAATGCACATGTCGAGTACGTGGTGATGAAATACATGAAGAGACTCGGACTCCTGCGATCTGTGTCGGGCAACAAGTGGGGAGCAAGCAAGAAGGCCCTTCTGATGCTCTATCGAGCCCTGATTCGATCGATCCTGGACTACACGGCAGTCGCGTTCTGTACGGCCAGTGACACTAACTGAAGAAGATGGAAACCATCCAAGCACAAGCGCTCAGGATATGCTGCGAATCTGCTCAAGGAACGGCTACAGCAGCAGTCCAGAACGAGTGCAGGGAGATGCCACTACATCTACGATGGCTCGGTGACAGTCTGAAGGAAGGTGTCAACATCGTTACCAGCAAAGACCACGCGGCAGAGGACGTGATGAACGATCATTGAACCTTGCATATGGATAAATTCCAAGAAGTATCAAGAGTACAAATGCCCGGTTACCGGAGCTCGCCTCCTTGGAGGAACGAACGCAGCCAGGTCGACTGTCCATGACGAAGTCCATCGACAAAAAGACCGTATCGCCTGAAATCCAGAAGACGTTCTCTCTAAGCTCATCGACAAGTATCGAAACCACACCTGCATATAGGCCTATACACGGACGGATCCAAGTACGAAGACACGGCCGTCGCAGCAGTCGTGATTCCTGAGATCGGCTACAGAAGAATCCTGAGGCTGGTAGACTCGTCCAGTGTGTATGCAACCGAATTGACGGCGATACGGGACGCTATCGACTGGATCTGCAAGAACCGAATGTTCACTAGGGACAGATTTGCTATCTTCACTGATTCTATCAGCGCTGCGTAGTCGGTGAAAGCACAGCGGTCTGACTCAAGACCAACACTGATGATGGAGGTGCTCGAAAACGTCAACAGACTTGGCCCGGGCAACGTCACGGTGGTCTGGGTCCCGAGTCACGTGGGTATCCGTAGAAATGAAGAAGCTAACTCAGCGACTAAAGAAGGACTCCACATACCGGAAGTCAACTCCACCACGTGCACCGAGAGAAAGGAGATGATTGAGTAAATCAAACAGTACGTAGTGGAAAAGTGGAAGGAAGAATACAACGACAACCTGAAGGGAGACTTACAAGAAGATCGAGCCGTTCGTGTCAACCAGAATCAAGTACACGGATACCCCGCGGAAGCAAGAGGTTCAGAAAACCAGACTGCACATGGGTAGAGTGCTGCTTAACCAGTGGCTTCACACGATGAAGATGCACCCTGACGGAAACTGCGAGGAGTGCGACGTCCCGGACACCATCGAGCACCTCCTCTTGGAATGCTCACGGAAGAATATCAGCCGAACCATCCGCAAAAAGTGTCAAGAACTCGACGTCGACTGCACCACAAAGAACATCCTCCACATCAGAGGTATGCAGAAGGAGATGGCAAGAGAGTCATAGGTGAGATTAACGATGGTAAGATTCTCTAGGAGAAGAGGACTTCCTCTTCCTCGACCAAAACAGTAGGATTATGATCTTCATATTCTATATTACTTTGGCAATACAGGATAGATGTATTTATGCACACAAGAAATATTTCCTAACACGATATTAAAGAAAACCTCTTGTGTAAAAACCACTTGTGTAAATACAGTGTAGGCCTATATAAGAATTTAGATGTATTTTTTAAATCCCCAAATTGTATAAAATATATAAAAACTACAAAACCCAAAAACTTCTATTTAAAAAAATTAATGTAAATAGATCTAGTAATTGTAATTGTAATTGTTATTGTAATCGAGAATTTATATAGCGCCACTCATAATCAGAGGCGCTCCCGACCCGGGTCAGTGTCTTCACTGACAAAGAGAAATGTGTTCAGGCGCTTGCGAAACTGGGCAGGAGAGAGAGAGAGGAGGACAAGCCTAAAGCCTTGAGGGAGGCTGTTCCAGCTGGAAGGGCCCACAACCGCAAAACTACGGGACTGGGCAGTAGCAGTGCGCATCCAAGGAACTAGCAAGTGGCCACGGGCAGATGACCGTAGACAGGACCGACCAGGCAAACTGGAAACTGGGGTGCAGTAAGTCCTGAGATACAGCGGAGCTGAGCCAACAAGACAGTTACGCATGAGGGAAAGGACCTTAAATTGGATGCGCTGGCGAATGGGAAGCCAGTAGTGTTGTAGATAACGGAAATCAAAGGCAACGGCGCGACCAAAGGACCCATCCACCCAGTGGTTAAAGTGGTTTGGGTGAGCAGTGGGAACGCCAAAGAGTTTCATTCGAACGCACGCGTGAGCAGTGGGAACGCAAGCAAAGAAATTCGAGAGCAGTGTGAACGCCGTTCCCACCGTTCCCACTCCACTTTAACCTCTGCATCCACCACAGAAGTAGCAACAAAGGGAAGACTTCAGGACCTTTGCTGTCATAAGACGTCTCTGAACTCTTTCCTTCTCATAACAGAAAACAGAAAAAACGAAAACAAAAGACAAAAACTAACGCTGAAGACTCGAACGTTGAAGACTCGTTCTTGAAGCTTCATCGTCATTCAGCCTCCCCGAAGCCTCGCTCTTCACACGCTTGGCTCGCTGGAGTTCCGTCGTCGTTCACTTGGTGGAGCTTCACCGTCGTTCATTTTTGCAACCGACGTTCAGCCTTCCGCAAAACTTGACAGTCGAAGGCAACATGCCAAGAAAAAACTTTGCTCATTCCGATGAAGAGTGAAAGTGTGTATATTCGTTTATTATGCAAAACTGGTTGGCAAACCGCAACCAGGAAAGTCGCTTTGTAAATCAAGCTATTTCTTGATTACGGTTTTTACAGCTTAGTAACAGCGTGCACAACGAACTAACTCTGGACAATTATTGGTAATCACAATCGTCTTGCGAGGCAAGTTATTAACGAAGACAGCTTAGCAAAATTTAACGCGGTAGGCCCTATATCGATGGACGCCTCTTCTATAATTGAGAAAAATCACAATGACGTCATTTCATATTAACAATTCGATGCTAACAATATTTTTACGTCAAAAATGACGTCATTTTAGGCGTATGAGGAATATGAAAAATTTATATCACTAGTACACATTCATCATTGATCAATATATAGGCCTATATATATATATATATATATATATATATATATATATATATATATATATATATATATATATATATATATATATATATATATATATATATATCAATCTTTTATTCGCCAAATATGGTGGCACAAAAAACAAACGATTGATTGATATATAAATATATATATATATATAATATATATATATATCAATCTTTTATTCGCCAAATATGGTGGCACAAAAAACAAAACGATACAGCATTCACTGGACAGCAGACCTGCCTATACTATAGGCCTACTAATAAAACTACATAGTCTACATTTCCTTAATGAAAATTATACTATGTACATAGGCCTAGGAGATCACACACAAAATTTACAACACTGTTCCATATACTTGAACCTCTTTGAAAGAGTCTTGTTCTTCTTAACACCCAGCAGTCCTTAATGTTAGGTTCCTGCATGAAGTGCAGTATGTTCTCAACACTAATAATAATAATAATAATCTTCTTTATTAATTCAAACTGACAAGTACGCAGTAGGATTACATTGAAACACGACAGTACAATCAAGTTCTTAATTAAACACACGGTTTGGCAGCCATGCAAGGCGCCCCCCAGATAGGGGGTTACGAGTATCGAACCGCGATCTAATGCTCTCCTGGCCATGAGTGTTACCATTACTCTATCTCCTCTCCCCAGGTGATCAGGTGACCTCGATGGATGATATGGCTGGGGAATTAGAACCGATTTTAAGTAATGTGCCCAATTTGAAACTAATTCTTCTCTGAACAGGAAGCCAGTGCAAAGATTTAAGCACAGAGGTTCAAATTTAGATCTATTAGTTATGAAAGAGTTCTGAACTCTCCGCAGCTTCACTGCCTCGGCATGTTTGACTTATTGATACCAGTTAGAAGTGAGTTACAGCCAGGGGCGTCTACACCATAGAAACCTTGGAGCAAATGCTCCATCCAAAAAATAAGGGGGAAAGATCTGTCCGTGTGTGTACCACCATTTTAGGGGGCGAAGGAAAGGGAAGGGGAAGAAGAGGGGGAAAGGGGAAGTTGCTCCAATGACTTAGGCGACTGGAAAGCAATGCATTTGTATGTTGTTTAACATGTAGCATAGGACTTACGTGCGCCGCCGCGTTTTCCATAATATGCTGCGTCATTGTGTGAGGAGAAATGCAAATTACATTCATCAGGAGTAATTTTCAACTAGGCAGCAGTCTTTTGATTGAGTTGGTGAAATTACCGATCACAAAATTTATATTACACAAAGACCTCGTGCTATCCAATTGGCACCATATAAGATTACACAGATGTATGTTATCTTTCTTAGTTTAGCCTATAGGCCTAATATTATTAGCAATTCCGGTTCTTCTGAGAAGTTCCAAAACGAGATGGTTTCTTGCACTGATTAACGTGCATCTATTGAAATTCTGTGGGCTTTGGGGTCGTCCATAAAGGACGTCCGCAAAATATGACCCACTTTGGACCCCTCCCTCCCCTTTGTCCGCATTTGACCTTACCCCTCTCTCCCCCTTTGCGGACGTTTGCATGCCTAAGCCAATTTTTAATGTCATCGTCATTATTTTTACAATTATTCCACAGTTCCTGTGCACGTTTAAGTGACAGTTCGGGTTTCATATCAGGATGTGCAGTAATAAAAGCCTCATTAAAGTCGCAGTAAAGGTTATACTATGCATGAGTTTTTAGGCAATCACTTCACTGATCTTTTCGTCTTTCAGGGAAGGTTGAAACAAGGTGGCGTTTAAAAAACTGTCAAATTTAAAAGTTTAGATGCGGACGTCCGCACTGGTCATAACCCCCTCCCCTTTGTCCGCATTTCGATGACCTATCCGTTCCTCCCTCATATCGGACGTCCTTTATGGATGGCCCCTTTGTAGATGCTCCAACGAACTACAACGTTGCAGTGGGCCTGCCTCTGAAATTTCAATCCTTAGGTTAATCGTACGTATGGAAATAATTGAAGAATATAATGATTCTTTGCATTTCCATATCGTATCAAAAGCTTCAGGAGTTCAGTCGATCATGATTTGTTAGAACGCCTTTTACGAAGCAATCGAACTCTACGTTTTAAACTGTTAGGCCTACACGTAGCCTATCACTTATTTTTTAGCAGTCAAAATTGTCATTGAAAACTGATTTACAGTAGTTGTATGAAGTGTATGACTGCTTCAGTTCACGGTGAATAAGTTGGTCTCTGACGCGCCTTGTGTGGCGCTTGGATTTTCTGGAGCTTTATATTATATTACATGCCTCGAGCCTGACGTCAATATCCAGAGGGCCATGGCCTGTTTCGAACCTCGGAGGTTCGGTATATCTAAGTTTTGCTGTAGGCCTATCTAACTACATGTATAACGACATCCGGAACGAGCTGCATTGGGTACCCATGTGAAGACGCATTGAGTTTAAGATACTCATGCAGAGCCGTAGCCCTGTGACCGGTTGTGTTTCATCTTGCAGCAGTGTATTCCTGTGTCACAATTGCCTGGTCGCAGATCTCTTTGTTCTGCGGCACAGGGTAAACTGGTTGTTCCCCCCGTTCAATGCGTAGGACTTCTGCCACAATGCAACAAGGAAGCTTCGCATTGATCGGTCCCTCATTCTGGAACTGACTTTGACGCAATCTGCGACATGAGCTTCTACTTTCTCTGCCTCCATTTCTCAAGCGGTTGATCAGTGGTTAATCTAGTCCCCCTTTCTGGGGGAGGAGGGAACACGCATTGTGGGGGACTAACGACCGTCGGAAATTTTTGAATTTCGACATGACTTTTAACACTTTTTTCATATTTCATCTTCCAAAAAACTTGACTTTTTTTAGATATTCGTGTCGCTTTCATGACTTTGTTAGGAATTCCTCTTACAATACTGCGAAACACACAAATCTCAGATCCCCAGCATAGTCTCAAAACTACAGTATTATTAATTATTAACTATTATTTTATTTTTTATTTCTCTGGTCACTGGGTAAACATAAATCCTGGGGGAATTCCCCCTCGAAAGGTGTCTAGATTAAACAACGGGCGGTTGATCATTTTGTCGTGCGTAGTCTGGTTGGTAGCACCTTTGATAAGGCGCTAAGTAAGATAAATAAGACACCTTGAAGAGGTGCTATATAAGTAAGCACTTACAATCACAACAATTTATCAATAATGCAGAAATCTTCTCCTGAAACACGATCCAAACATCCAAACAATGGTGTCCAGAAAGTTGCACTAGCAGACTTTCAAGTGTTTCTGATATCCTGCCCTATGCAGTAGGCCTAGAACCGCTGACAAGACATGGGCACCCTTGATGAGGCGGTATGTAGTATCATAACAAAGATGATTAATGTTGCCCTCAAGTTTGGGACTGGCACCAATCGAAAACGGCAGTGACCGAGTTACTTGATGATGTGACAAGCAGATTGTCACATCAAGCACTCAAGTCCAGGTGAACAGGTGTTTAAAGAACATGGCTACAACTGACCTTACAAGCATTGAAATCAGTTAAGATCTGTAGTCTGTAGTCACTAGCAGGTTTACCATGAAATCTGCACAAATCTACTGTTAATTTATTCCACGTAATTGTAAATGTAATTGAAATCTGCAATTTATAAAGCACCACTTCAAGAATAAACTCATCAGTGGTGCTCCCGACATGAACCAGTGAAATCACTGTCAAATAATAAAGACTTCAGGTGCTTGCGAAACTGTGGAAGGGACAAACTGAGGTGCTCGAGCGACAGTGCCCGAGAAAGGAGATTTTAGCTGGTGGGTCAAACACAGGTAAAGCTTCTGGATGGAGCTGTAGCAGTATGCATACGAGGGACAGTCAGGAGTCCATGGGCAGCCGATCGATAGTGCCACAACCTGGTACCAAGGAGACCGATATGCAGAAGTCCCTAAGTGCCGATGAGACAATTGCACATAAGGACCAGGATCTTAAACTGAATATGCTACTGGATTCTGGGCCAGTGCAAAGTATCCCACATAAAGGAAGCTATATGGCCAAACCTGAGGACACATCCAATAAGTGAGCTCAGACATTGACAGAAACCAGTCAACATCCATATTCTACAGCTACTCTAAGCTAAGATCAATCATTTCTACAAAGGCTCGACTCTCTAGTTCTGCAAAATACAACAGCGATGAAAAACCGAGTATTACTTTAGAAAACATGAAATGTACAGCTTTTGTAGTCTAAAATCACTTGGTAACATAAAGCTTCAAAAACTTCACAGAAATTAAAATTTATAATAAATACGCGCTTTTCTACATTAACTAGGATATCTGTCATATTTGGCTCATTTGCCACAGTTTGTGCGTAATTTGTAACAGTTCTCACGGATTGTCATCTCACTCAGACCTCTGGTAGTTAAAGCCACTAATTAAGACCTGATCCTACCTACTTTATTCTACTACGTCAATTGTAGTACGTCCATTTCAAATCCTTTGATTCAACAACTAATAATATATATACATATATACACATTGCTTATGTTAAACCTAATATTTTACCACACACTCAGTTTCAACGTGTGTACGTTTGTAGAATGGGACTTGTTCACATCCTGCAGTAAATTAAAATTTAAAACCATTTGCGTAGTATACTGCGAGTGCCAAACATTTCACTTATTGGTCAGTTGAGATACCTACGCAGTGCTGTACAAATATACACATACATGTATACAAAGCTGTTTACAATTACCGACTGCTAGCAAACGCGCATATTTAAACGCTATTCGGTTCGAATGCTTCAGTCCACTGTCTTCGTATAGGTCACGATTGAGTTGACGGACAACTCACGGGCAGAATATTCTCAGCTGCTATGATCATTGCTCGACTCGATGGCCGCTCGATCGACGACATCAGCACCGGTGTCGATACCACACTAGCAACCATCTGTTGACGGTAACTCGAGTCACTGCTCAGAATAGGAATGTTGGACGAACCTACAGGTATCGAATTCATGAACTGGATGACCGGAATCGATGCCTGTTGGACCCCCAATTGCACAATGTCGCTCACTGATCGTGTCTGCAGACTGCCGATCTGGTGTGATGACAAGAGTTGGAGGCCGGAGAAGATAGGACTGGTTCCAGGTGCAAGACTGGTTCCTTGGAGACTGGCTGTAGGCACAATGAGCTGAGGTATGGTAGCCACAACACGAACCTCTGGGTACAAAAGTGATTCGTTCATTGCTAGGGAAGTTGAAGACGATGAAGAAGACATATGGTAAACTGGAGATGCTGAAAAAGATGAAGGAGTTGAAAATGATGACGACAAAGCAACTGGATTGTGAGATTGTGTTGCTACAGCTGCAGACTGCAACAGCTTCACTGTCTTCATTGCTGATGACCCTGTTAAGAAATTAAACAGCCATTGTTATTACCAGAACTGTTACTATTGTAATCAGTAACTGTTTCTTAAAAATGGAAAAATTAGCTGTTCTACAAAACCGAAGTAGTAAACATTGCTCCAAACACTAATTTTGCTGATGACTGACAACGTCCTCTGTATAAAAATAGTGAAGACATCTTACCTTTCTCTGATGTCTGTGCTGTTGGTTGATTCTGGGTGAGCATCTGACTTTGTTTCTTCTGCTGTTCCATCGCTCTCTGCGCAAGGGTCTGCTGCAGCATCTGAACAGCCATCCGAGGATTCCCAGACTGTGACGTTGCAGGAATAACTTCTGAGGAAATCCAAGCAACCATTGGTCTCTGACTCAAGTTCTTCAGTTGGCCACTGGACTGCTGAGAAGTTTGTGTGCTGGGCGGTAGTTTTGAGACTGCTAGTAACAAAACGAGATGTTCCATTATATTTCTTGCACAATATATAGATATTACTAACACCAGCTTTATGCGTGATGTTTACAGAATGATAAAGATTTGAGCAGCCTTCAGTTAAAATATTAGAATTATTATTTTCAAGGAAATACCCGATTGAATATCTACATGTATTTGTGATATATTTAAAAGAACCAGTATATGTAAATGCTTTTCTAGATGCTTGTGCAACAAATTAAGACAAGGTCAACAACCACAAAGACAAAATAAGACAACGCAAACAACCACAAAGACAAAATAAGACAACATCAACAGCCACCAAGACAAACTAAGACAATGTCAACAACCACTTTACTGCATCCTGGAAACCTCAAACTGTGCTTTCTTCAGAATAAAATGGAGCTCTCAACTGACTGCAACTCTGAATACATTCCACTTAGCTGAAACAAAGACAAACTTCGGTACCCAATGAAATGGTTACAATCCTGGTGCAATGGAGGCACTCTATTCGCAGTGGCACTTGTACTAAACCATCTTGTAACTCCTTGATAGCCTGCTGATATGGCTACTCTCTTTGCTGTCTCGCTTTCTCTTGCCTGGTTGAGGCCTCCTGTCCACAGCCAAGTCTTGCTTTCACCAGAAGCAGGTCCAGCGTCCACAGCTCATCCAATCCACCAGATCAACGCCTCCAGTCTGTTGTTCCATTATGTTAACTAATCTCTCTCCTTGGTCCTTGGCCTCCTAGTCTTTAGGCACCACCCTTTAGCAGTTGATATCAGGCCTACTTGTTGACCAATCAGATGTTTTCTCCTGCATCTTCGCACCTTTCTTCAGCTGGGGTTTTCTTCACCAGCTGTCACATATATCACACGGTACAGCAGGTAAATGAGTTGACACAGTTGACAGCATATATCCACTTCAAGTTTACATGCCTGCTCAACCGGAAGTGGTGTTATGCCCAAAGCTGTTAACTAGACATGCCATATCGGTTAACAAGTCTTCACTAAACACACCACATTGGTGGCTGGTTGTACAAGAACTGCAGTTTAGTGACAAACATTGACTTTTTCAGAATTATACCCCTTTACGTGTGTCCTGTTACCATAAAGCATTTCTCCAGATGACTTTGCTTTAGCAAGTCCGCAGTGTAATACTTAGCCACAAAGATTACAATGCAATATTAAAAGTGGGGAACTGACAGAAAATTATAATTTCCTAAATGAAGCAAACACTTTACAACCCTCAATTCTTTTAAACCTCAACTCTGTAGAAGAACTAATAGGTCATCTCATCACTTTGCATACTGCAACAACTCCATGCTGAAGCTCTGCTTATGTTGGGCCCACCAGCTGGAATCGCCTTTCTCGAGAGCCGTGGCTCAAGCTTCCCAGTTTGTCTCTTCCACAGTATCGTACTTCTGTGTGATATTGCACACTTAAAAATTTTTTTTAATAATAGCAGTTAGATGCATTTTCACCAATAATGTCAACCCAATCCTTCCGTTGACAATCCTTCTGATTAAATCCTTGTTCTCTTCTTACTTAACGCCTATTTAACGTTCACCTTTTGAACACTAATTCTACGTATAAGTATAACCTGAATTAATCAGCAACACAGTTTAATATCTTTTCAGTTTAATAAGAAACAAACAGACAGAACTCAATTCGATTACAACTCAACTTAAATTCTTTTAATAAGTGCTGCTTGACTCTATCATAATTGTCTAGATCATCGTATGACAATCTATTCAGAACGGTTCGAGCTTTTGGCGTCATCAATGGTAGTAATAATTTCACCCAAAACGGCTTTTCCACAGCAAAACTACGAAACGCGTTCTCGACTGTTTCAAAATATAATGGTACCTCCATCATATCAGTTGGCATTTGAGGCAATACATGCTTCATTGCATCACCTATTTTCTTAATTTTTGACACCAAAGTTTCACTTTCTTGCTGCTTCCTTCTTTCTGCTTCCCGTTCTTCTCTCATTTGCGTTTCTTTCAATGTCAATTTTGATTTCTCCAGTTTCAGACGTTCTTGTCTTTCTGTCTCTGCCTTTTCCAAACTTTCTTTCTGAAATTTGAGTTCTTCTTGTCTGATCTGTTCTACACGTTCCAACTCTAACGTTCGCGCTTTTTCTTTTTCTTCTTCACGCATTCTCTTTGCTTCAATCTGTTGCTGACGAACCTCTTCATCACTTTTTCTAGCTCTTTCAAATTCAATCATCTGCTCCAGTCTTCTTCTTTCAGCATCTTCCCTATCTCTTTTCAACTGTTCTAATTGAATCTCAAACTGATGCTTTTGCAATTCAAGTTCTGCCTTACGCACTTGTTCTGCTTTATCTTCTCTCTCTCTCTGCAGGCGCAATTCTTCTTGCCTTACAAGTTCTGCTTTCTCTTCTTTCTCTCGCTGCAAGCGCAATTCTTCTTGCCTTGCAAGTTCCGCTTTCTCTTCTTTCTCTCTCTGCAGACGCTCTGCTTTCTCTTCTTTCTCTCTCTGCAAGCGCAATTCTTTCTCTTCTTTCTCTCTCTGACGACGCAATTCTTCCTGTCTTATCTCTTTCTCTTCTTGTCTCCGTTTCTCTTCCCTATCTTTCTCTTCTTGTCTCGTCATCATCATCCACTGCATCAACATCTCCATAGACATAGGCACAGGAGGTTTTTCAATAGCCTTTTCTACGGCACCGCCCACGGCACCTTCTTCTTCGACTTCTTCTTTCACCCACACTTCAGCGAGTTCCTGTATCATGTCACCACGTGACATACCTTCTAATTGTTCTTCTTTAAAACCGGCTTTCAACAAACGCTGTTTTAGCCTTTCCGTAGACATCTTCTTAATATCTGCTTGTCTTTCAGCACTTAGTTTCTCCATCTTACTTGTTTACTTTGGTGATTTCTCTTTTCAAAGAAGTCACGGTTTTTCTTGTTGTGTGAATCGATAAACAAACGGGATTTCTTTTATATTTGTTCGTGGAAAACAACGAAATTTTTATACCGTTTCTCGTGTTCCACCGTCGATGATATCGTAAATTCGTCACACAGTAACAACGCATAGATTCTTCTAACACCGTTGTAAATTCTTTTATCACCGTCGTAGATTCTTCTATCCGCCGAAGGAGGTGATAACGTGAATTTTAATCCACCGTGAGTTTATATCCACCGTGAGTAATTATTCCACCGTGAGTATTTATTCCACCGTGAGTATTTATCCACCGTGAGTATTTATCCACACCGACGCTGTTCCACCGTGAGTTTTTATCCACACCGACGCTGTTCCACCGTGAGTTTTTATCCACCGTGAGTATTTATCCCACCGCTGCCACCAATAATGTCAACCCAATCCTTCCGTTGACAATCCTTCTGATTAAATCCTTGTTCTCTTCGTACTTAATGCCTATTTAACGTTCACCTTTTGAACACTAATTCTATGTATAAGTATAACCTGAATTAATCAGCAACACAGTTTAATATCTTTTCAGTTTAATAAGAAACAAACAGACAGAACTCAATTCGATTACAACTCAACTAGTCAGCCACACTACTACAGCGAACACACTCGAATTCAAACTTCTCTAGTCAGCATAATTCTTCGCGCCTCTTGACACACCTGTGTTCTGTGCGCCTAGGCGAAATCTAATAATATACATATAGCGCGCCGCTGCCAAGATCGGCCGGCCGCGCGTGTCACTAAGACAGTACAATTAAACGTTATGCATTTATCATATATACATATACACGTGAAACTAAAGTAAGCGCACTAAATATATACGCTAATATCTCGCACTGCAAGACTGTACACAAAACTCAGTTCACAAATAATAATAATAATAATAATAATAGTGAATGCATAAAGTATTCATGGTCGAAATCCTACAGAATAATCATGGTAAACATCTGACCAAATATTAAATTATTTTCGATTTACCTGAAGACACCGGGTTGGTAGCAACGAGTGATGCAGGCAAGAGTCCACCAAGAGATGCAGAAGTTGCAGCAGCCAATGTACCAGCTGCCGATTCTGTCGGTTTGAAGGATTGCGTGAAACTGATTGGGGCTTGAATAAATACTGTGCCTTGGACATGGGGGATCTTCTGGTCTAAAACCGGACAAAGCAGGAAGGTGCTGGATGGGTGGGCTGTAGAGGTCACATCTGGGCACTGTGTAGGAACCGAGTTGGGAGTGAACAGCGCTGTAGCCTTGCAAGAATCGATAGCCCCGTGCAGCACATCACCTTCATCGCTTATGTCACTTGCTACAATAAGAAAATGTCTCACATTGGCACAGATAATTTTGTTAGCGATTAAACTACTGTAACATGTTAACCTTTGATCCATGTATTCTAGATTCAACTTGCTCGACATGCAAGTATGTATATAGGTCAGATACACTTTTATGAAAGACAGCATATGGTTAAATTTCTGTTGAAACCGTTTGTGCATCTAGCTACTCGAGCACCTGTATTAGGGTGGTGCGAAAAAACCAAAGTGCGAATTTACAAACGTAATAGTGTTTAAAAGTTGCATTTGGTAAAAGTAAATGACTGCGCAAAATTTGGTTGAATTATTTTGAAGTTCAGAGGTGCCCCAGCTGCGTCGTCGAAGTTCGAGACTATACCTCTGTTGCTAGTGCATTAGAGCCAATTCAGATTAAGGCGAACCTTCGTCCTTCAATGTCCTTCATTCCTTCAATCCTCCATATTAAGCGAACCGGTAGTGGACCTACCACCATAGACGTAATTTGTCGGGGGGGGGGGGGGTACGATGGGTACCCGTACTCCAATTTTTGGACTGGGGTACCACACCCCGCTTTTAAACAATGCCAATCAATATTTTATTATTGAGCCATCCAAGAAATCGCAGTCTTTGCCTTTCTTCGTGTATATAAGAAATTTGAACCCCCACTTTTTAGACCAAAGTTACGCCTCTGTCCACCACGTCATACGCCATATTTAAGGCACGATGTTAATTGTTTAATATATAATCAGTGTCAAGAACAAAAGTTTTTAGAAATCCGGTAGTCGCAAAATTTCTGTAAAAAGAGGTGTATGTCGTTATCCAAAATCAAAACAAGAACCGCTGAAAATGTCCTGATTTTGGATATTCGTGCGAGTTACCGAAAAATGTCTTGCCAACTTATAAAGACCTTACGAGTCACTATAATTATGTTAAACACAACCTCAACCGAGTCAACACAGACAGAACCAAAGAATCTATTGTCACTCAAACAGCAGAAATCGTAGCAAGACACATCGAAGCTATAGGCCTATGGAGAAAAGCTTCCATCGTGGCATGTCGCATACAAGAGTTCTGAAAATGATTAGAACATTCCACTATGAATTTCGATCGCCGACCTATAAAGGTCGAAAGAGTAGTAGTAGCCTATATATTGTAAAAATTGCAAAACTCTTAACATAAATGTAGAGAAAAAGTTGTTGACATCGAAGCTTGTAAATGTGCCATTGTAAGTTTCCCAACGCTAGGAAGGTGACAAACGATGAACATGAGTTCCTACATGATCAGCGGACGATTGGAGTAGGCTAATGATTATTGACGGTCAAGATAAGATCGCTTCAACTAAATTAAAGAAGCGGCATGAAAGAAAGCTTACCGAGCACCTAAGATGTCGCAAACATTTGGATTTCAGCAATGAACAAACATTAGCAGACGGTAATGATCAAAATTCCGCGACGGAAAGAGAAATAGATCCGGTAGGCCTAGGGCCTATACAGAATCAAATCTTAGCAGACGAAGAAGACATGGATGCGTCAGAAAAACCAAGTACCTCCAAAGAAGTAAATAAAACTAAGCAAATGATAAAAAAATTACCGCAGTTGTCAAAAATCTTTCACCGATATGGAATATCGGACAGGGCAGGTGCGGTAATTTCCAATGCTGTACTAGAAGATTTTGGTGTTGTTTCACAGACCGAATCAACCCATGTAATCGATTGCGACAAGCTTCGCCGAGAAAGAAAAATTACTAGAAAGCGTACATCAATGCAAGCAGGTGAAACAAGGGATTCAATAGAAACCTTGTACTTTGATGGTTACCTTGCACACCCAATTATCAGCAATGAAAACAGATGAACAAGAACACATAAACGAACTGGGGTTGCGTCGACTGTTGAAAGCTCGCCAACAGCAAGCGAGGGGTAGGCCTATCAGAAAGTTTGTCATACCGACTTTGAACTTCAACGCCGAAAGTTACGTCGAGTGAATAAACTGTATGGATTTGACCGTTACCGCCCCACCGCTGTTTTCAAAGATTCCAGTTGCTCCAGAAGAATATTTGGTGCCATCAAAGCTATACTGCCATTCGTCAGGGTATCATACACAAGCTGTAAGAGAGGAGTGAAACTAGTAACTAGCATATCAAGCGGTTTACCTGGAAATTGCTCGAATTGGATTAATCAGACACAGAACAAAGTCCTGGCAACAGGTGGCTTCTTTTGATCACAAAAGAGATTAATGTGCCTTCCATAATGTGTGACAATTGTAATCTATGAGTTCTGGATAATTTAATTAACATTTATGTCTCTGTTTCAAGCTTGCAACGTTTTTAGTTACGTTGACTGCTGGACAGCATTTGCGTGTCCAGTGTCCGCTGTCCAAACTGTCCATATTACTCCATAATAATGATCTTCAACTTCTTAAAATATGTGTTCAGACATATTCAGATACCAAATGTATAATTTTGTGAAGGATTGTTTAGCTATTAGTGACAGATATATTGGTAATAACTTGCATGACGTGTATTAATCGTTATGGTTAATATTCGCTTATTAGTATTTTGCAAGCATCTGTTACTGCTCAATTTCAAAGTCGTTGGGGCAGCTCAAGACATGGCACTAGCAACTAACAAATTTAGCCACAATTTCACCTCTTACAGACACAACTTTTTCACGCTATTACAATTAATAATTCTGGAAAAAAAATTTTCACCATTACGTTCGCACCACCCTAACCTGTATGTGCAGCAGTGTAGCATAGTGACAATTTCACTTCTAACAGAAGTAAAATTTATAATAATAATTTTTCTCAAAAAGACTACCAATCAGCTACCATGCCTGGTAGCCGATTGGTTAGAGCGTTCTCCATGTAACGCAGAGAGTATGGGTTCAAGCCTCCCGAGACGGTTACAGCGTAGGGACCTTGAGCAAGTCCTTCGCTCACAGTTGCTCAGTGCCATTGATTGATGCTCAGTTGTTAGATAGTCTGCTTAATTAATAAATACAGAAATAATGATAATGACCGAGATCAAAGAACGTTTTAAGAATCAAGTTTTGCCTTATCGTAGAATTCCATCCTGCATGGATGTCGAACCATCGACATTTCAAGCATATTTCATTCAGCGAAATCCACCTGATGTGGAATTCCATTGTCAATGACACTTGTACCAATACAACAGGAACAGAAGAATCCAAGAAAACAAGGGAAAACACAACAGAGCCAAACAAAGCAGGAAGCAAAAGCACCAGGCAGAATGAAAAACTTTATTTCATACCTTTATTAGAATAAAATACATATATGCCAAAACAAGTCTGAGTTTTTACTTTTCTGTGCTTCTGTACACCATTTTGTCTCTTCCTTCAGCTTGTCTGTCTGGTGCGCTTATGAAGGGAAGAATATGGCCTCCAAGGTCAAGTACATAAGTCAACAATGTGACCTTTGTTGATTCCACGTGACAAGCCCGAGATTCGAACCCGACACATTATTCTTTGTGCCACTGCAGGCATTTTGTTCAAGTTAGTAACTGCATCATTTAAGGTGAAGAGCCTGGCCAGCAAGATCATCTGCTGTTGAGTTGTCATACCCGTGTCAGTGGAGGGCGACGAAACATTAGCCTGACGAAGGTTTTCCAATGAATCCGACACGTTCAGGATGTGTTTGAGCTTATTCTGAAGAGAGCGCTGTTGAAACTTCTCCTTTTCCCGCTCCTTACAGAAAAGATCGTAGGTTCTTTCAAGTTCCTAAAACAAACAAGAAAATTCCTACACTATCTTTAATCCAGTGCAGTCCAAAAACACTGTCTTAACATTGGTGTTTGAATCAACATTCCCTGACATAAGTTTCTAGAGCACTTTGCCTTCATTATGTTAGTTTGGAACTAATATTTTTCCCTGACACTCGATAGCATGCCAGCATGTCAACCACAATTTTCTTTCTTGCTCAATGACAGATGCAAACTTTTGTAGCATTTTTTTAAACATCCTCAACTGGCGCTTCTCTTCTGGAGCATTACATTGAAATTTGTGCGCTTTTGGAAAACATTCTGACATCTAACATTGGGGCCATACATAAGTGACGTTACGTGATTTTGGCCAATTTCTTACCCCCTCACCCCTTATCACACATCGTCCCAAAAGTAACACCCCTCAAAAATGACATCACAAAGCTTTGCCCCCCCCCCCAAAAAAAACAAATTTCCATTTTGATAATAAAACATGTTTCAAATCACATTTATTGTCATTCTAATAAGTATTTAATATGGCGGTGCACTCTAATGATGGAGAAAGTCATGTATTAAAAAGGAGTGTTGGAAAGCTGAAATTTGCATAAAAGTAACTTTAAAATATTCACCCTCTAACCAATTACTGCAGATGATCAGAATATTACTATAATATTCTGAACATCTGTATTATTTGTTAGACAATGAATATTTCCAAGTGAAAAGTGACAACTATTAAAAAATACTTGAAACTTTGTAATAGAACAAAGCCAAAGGGAGAGAGTATAATTATAACAATCACATATTCATTCCACAGAATGAAAAGCTCTGGTAGAATCATTAGAATTAAAATGTTTAGTAACAATGATAACAAAAATTTACAAAATTTATGCTTCTCCATTCTCCCATAGCAAAGCAAAATGCCCCTTCATGGAATAAATAGGGAGAGCATGGATTCTATGGAATACATATTCCATTTAGATCAAGCTCTTCTTTGTCTATCCAATCTGCAATCTCTCCATTTTCTTCATTCGCGATTACAACCATCAAGCGTTTTTATAACTACTGTTTTAAAAATTATTTATTTCTAGGCCTACTTCCTCTTCCTGATGAAGTATATTATCAAAAGTAAACCTATTTTTCAAACCATAGATATAATGAATTACTAGATCACTTTTCAGTCCTAGGCTATTGACTAGGCTAGTGATTAAAGATAAATTTATTTATTTAAGACTGCTATGAATAAAATCTGATGGTGACCATATATTTAAATATTTAAATAATCAAAAATTAATAATGACGGTGACTGTATATTATTTATTTAAATAATAAAAAAACTAATAATGAAAATTACTCAAAATTAGCGTTGTTATTGTTACAATTAAATTGATGTTAAATTGTTAAATTAATTATGTAGAACTGATATGTGACGTCACATTAATCACACCCCCTCCCCTATGTCGCACATCGACACAAATTTCTGACCCCCTCCCTTCCCTAGGTGCATGACGTCATTTATGGACGGCCCCTTGCCACATCGACAGCAAGTGATCCAAAGGTCTGTTAACACCAGTGCCAATGTATTCTCCATACAACTAAAAATGGATAACACTGGCAAAGTCAATGTTTTGTGGTACACCATAAGGCATGTTAAGACATAACACCACTTCACATTAAGCAAAATGTCATGTACACCAGGAATCATGTTAAGCAGAATGTCACGTAAACCAGGGTCATGTTAATCAGAATGTCAAGTAAACCAGGGTCATGTTTAGCAGAATGTCAAGTAAACCAGGATCATGTTAAGCAGAATGTCAAGTAAACCAAGATCATGTTAAGCAGAATGTCAAGTAAACCAGGATCATGTTACGCAGAATGTCAAGTAAACCAGGATTATGTTAAGCAGAATGTCACATAAACCAGGATCAAGTTAAGCAGAATCGCCAGAATGTCATGTGAAACAGGATCATGTTATATCTAGAAAAAGAGAAAGAAGTTTATGGTATTTCTACACTTTGGTGATGTTTTCATACAACAAAGAAAATAAGAGTGAGGCAGAAGGAAACTAAAAGAAAAATATCAAAAGACATTTACCAGTACACTAGAAATCAAGTTAATTAAAAACCATCTTTACCTTGATGTATGAAATCGTCCCAAGAAGAATCGAGTGGTTGGATTGTCTTCGATTTTCTCGCGAAGGGAGCAGATTGTTAAGACTTCCAAAGCACTCCCTCAGATGAGCACGCCTAAAAGTAATGTGGGTCAATTAAACAAGGCACAATTTGAAAATAAATTCTTAGAAAATATTGCAACAGTAACAAAAATATTGTAACAGTGTACACAGATGTTACAAGATGTCTTCAGAACTCAGAAACATTATCATAATTATTCATAATGCTATCACTGTGTTTACATTTAGTCAGGTGTTTAAAAGAATTAAAGCATGATTTTCTGGAATGGCTGCATATCATTTGTCTTTGGTTCTGTGCATTAAACCCATGGTAGAACACAGACATTTGGTAGAACACAGACATTCTAAAGGTAGAACACAGACATTTGGTAGAACACAGACATTTGGTAGAACACAGACATTTGGTAGAACACAGACACTTGGTAGAAACCAGACATTTGGTAGAAAACAGACATTTGGTAGAACACAGACATTTGGTAGAACACAGACATTTGGTAGAACACAGACATTTGGTAGAAAATAGACATTTGGTAGAACACAGACATTTGATAGAACACAGACGTGGGAGAACACAGACATTTGGTAGAACACAGACATTTGATAGAACACAGACGTGGGAGAACACAGACATTTGGTAGAACACAAACATGGTGGAACACAGACAGAGTATAACACAAACGTGGGAGAACACAGACATGCATGGCAGGACATGGTAGAACACAGCCATCTGGTAGAACACAAACATGGTAGAACACAGACATGGTAGAACATGGTAGAACACAGTCAATTGGTAGAACACAGACATGGTAGAACAAAGACGTGGGAGAACACAGACATGGTAGAACAAAGACGTGAGAGAAAACAGACATGGTAGAACATGGTAGAACACAGCCAATTGGTAGAACACAAACATGGCAGAACACAGACATGGTAGAACACAGATGTGGGAGAACACAGACATTTGGTATAACACAGACATGGAAGAACACAGTCAACTGGTATAACACAGACATGGAAGAACACAGACATGGTATAACACAGAGGTGGGAGAACACAGAGGTGGGAGAACACAGACATTTGGTATAACACAGACATGGAAGAACACAGACATGGTAGAACATGGTAGAACACAGTCAATTGGTAGAACACAAACATGGTAGAACACAGACATGGTAGAACATGGTAGAACACAGTCAATTGGTAGAACACAAACATGGTAGAACACAGACATGGTAGAACATGGTAGAACACAGTCAACTGGTAGAACACAAACATGGTAGAACACAAACATGGTAGAACACAGGCGTGGGAGAACACAGACGTGGGAGAACACAGACATACTAGAACCCAGACTACTGTATCACTGCAAAGGACATAATGAAGCTCAATATTCTTGACTCAATATTCTTGACTCAAAATTCCCGACTCAGATCATAGCTATAGATACAGAAATAGATTTAGAAATCAGACATTCTGAAATGTTTATAATGTTGCATCGGTTTTTTGTTCTACTGATATTGTGCTATTCTGCTACTTTTCGCTACACTATGTATTGTAGTTATAAAGCATGAACATTTGTCTCATGATGAAAGATTACTACTTATTACTTATTATTTTCCAGACATACTTTAAAAATACCAAAATAAAATTAGCTCAGATTTATTTCCCATGCCTTCTTATGCCCTTGTCCACCGACCTTGCCTCTCGGGCATCGAACTATGGCATCTTGATTTTTGGATGTGCGTCAAGTTGAAGAGCACATTCATATTCACATTCAAGCATCAGATTCGTTTTGCGAGTGACCTCCCCAATAAAGCATGCGCTTCATGTACAAACTGAGACCCTAGTTAGCAAGCCGAAGGTACTTACTCACATCCTATGTATCCACATGCCCTTCACACACCATATTATATACCCTGACGACTATCCAAAAATGTAGTCACTAGACTGTTTCACTCATTCCCTTCCCAGTGGAAAGTCGTTCAAACTTCACCATAATTGCATACGAACTTCCATGTATGAAATACTGTAAGTTAGCCAGCTGAAAGGACCTACTCACATCCTACATATCCAAATGCCCTTCACACATCACATTATATACCCTGAGGACTATCCAAAACAGCAGTCACTAGACCGTTTCACTCATTCTCGTCTCAGTGGTAGTCGCTCAAACTTCACTATAATTGCATACGAACTTACATGTATGAAATACTGTAAGTTAGCCAGCTGAAGGTACCTACTCACATCCTACATATCCAAATGCCCTTCACAGACCATATTATATACACTGAGGACTATCCAAAACAGCAGTCACTAGACCGTATCACTCATTCTCATCTCAGTGGTAGTCGCTCAAACTCCACTATAATTGCAAAGGAACTTACATGTATGAAATACTGTAACTTAGCCAGGTGAAGGTACCTACTCACATCCTACATATCCAAATGCCCTTCACAGACCATATTATATACACTGAGGACTATCCAAAAATGTAGTCACTAGACTGTTTCACTCATTCCCTTCCCAGTAGTAGTCGTTCAAACTTCACCATAATTGCATACGAACTTCCATGTATGAAATACTGTAAGTTAGCCAGCTGAAAGGACCTACTCACATCCTACATATCCAAATGCCCTTCACACATCACATTATATACCCTGAGGACTATCCAAAACAGCAGTCACTAGACCGTTTCACTCATTCTCGTCTCAGTGGTAGTCGCTCAAACTTCACTATAATTGCAAAGGAACTTACATGTATGAAATACTGTAACTTAGCCAGGTGAAGGTACCTACTCACATCCTACATATCCAAATGCCCTTCACAGACCATATTATATACACTGAGGACTATCCAAAAATGTAGTCACTAGACTGTTTCACTCATTCCCTTCCCAGTGGTAGTCGTTCAAACTTCACCATAATTGCATACGAACTTCCATGTATGAAATACTGTAAGTTAGCCAGCTGAAAGGACCTACTCACATCCTACATATCCAAATGCCCTTCACACATCACATTATATACCCTGAGGACTATCCAAAACAGCAGTCACTAGACCGTTTCACTCATTCTCGTCTCAGTGGTAGTCGCTCAAACTTCACTATAATTGCATACGAACTTACATGTATGAAATACTGTACGTTAGCCAGTTGAAGGTACCTACTCACATCCTACATATCCAAATGCCCTTCACAGACCATATTATATACACTGAGTACTATGCAAAACAGCAGTCACTAGACCGTTTCACTCATTCTCATCTCAGTGGTAGTCGCTCAAACTCCACTATAATTGCAAAGGAACTTACATGTATGAAATACTGTAACTTAGCCAGGTGAAGGTACCTACTCACATCCTACATATATAAATGCCCTTCACAGACCATGTTATATACACTGAGGACTATCCAAAAATGTAGTCACTAGACTGTTTCACTCATTCCCTTCCCAGTGGTAGTCGTTCAAACTTCACTATAATTGCATTAGAACATATACGTATGAAAAACTGTAAGTTAGCCAGCAGAAAGTACCTACTCACATCCTACATATCCAAATGCCCTTAACATACCAGATAATATACCCTGAGTGCTATCCAAAACAGTAGTCACTAGACCGTTTCACTCATTCTCGTCTCAGTGGTAGTCGCTCAAACTTCGCTGTTATTGCATTAGAACTTCCATGTATCAAATACCATAACTTAGCCAGCAGAAAGTACCTACTCACATCCTAGATATCCAAATGCCCTTCACATACGAGATAATATACCCTGAGTACTATCCAAAACAGTAGTCACTAGGCCGTTTCACTCATTCCCTTCTCAGTGGTAGTCGCTCAAACTTCACTATAATTGCATTAGAACTTATATGTATCTAAAACTGTAAGTTAGCCAGCAGAAAGTACCTACTCACGTCCTACATATCCAAATGCCCTTCACATAATAGATTATATACTCTGAGGACTATCCAAAACAGCAGTCACTAGACCGTTTCACTCATTCCCTTCTCAGTGGTAGTCGCTCAAACTTCACTATAATTGCATACGAACTTCCATGTATGAAATACTGCAAGTTAGCCAGCTGAAGGTACCTACTCACATCCTGCATATCCAAATGCCCTTCACAGACCATATAATATACCCTGAGGACTATCCAAAACAGCAGTCACTAGACCGTTTCACTCATTCTCATCTCAGTGGTAGTCGCTCAAACTCCACTATAATTGCAAAGGAACTTACATGTATGAAATACTGTAACTTAGCCAGGTGAAGGTACCTACTCACATCCTACATATCCAAATGCCCTTCACAGACCATATTATATACACTGAGGACTATCCAAAAATGTAGTCACTAGACTGTTTCACTCATTCCCTTCTCAGTGGTAGTCGTTCAAACTTCACTATAATTGCATTAGAACTTATACGTATGAAAAACTGTAAGTTAGCCAGCAGAAAGTACCAACTCACATCCTACATATCCAAATGCCCTTGACATACCAGATAATATACCCTGAGTACTATCCAAAACAGTAGTCAGTAGACCGTTTCACTCATCCTCGTCTCAGTGGTAGTCGCTCAAACTTCGATATTATTGCATTAGAACTTCCATGTATGAAATACCATAACTTAGCCAGCAGAAAGTACCTACTCACATCCTAGATATCCAAATGCCCTTCACAGACCATATTATATACCCTGAGTACTATCCAAAACAGTAGTCACTAGGCCGTTTCACTCATTCTAGTCTCAGTGGTAGTCGCTCAAACTTCACTATAATTGCATACGAACTTCCATGTATAAAATACTGTAACTTAGCCAGCTGAAGGTACCTACTCACATCCTGCATATCCAAATGCCCTTCACAGACCATATTATATACACTGAGGACTATCCAAAACAGCAGTCACTAGACCGTTTCACTCATTCTCATCTCAGTGGTAGTCGCTCAAACTCCACTATAATTGCAAAGGAACTTACATGTATGAAATACTGTAACTTAGCCAGGTGAAGGTACCTACTCACATCCTACATATCCAAATGCCCTTCACAGACCATATTATATACACTGAGGACTATCCAAAAATGTAGTCACTAGACTGTTTCACTAATTCCCTTCTCAGTGGTAGTCGTTCAAACTTCACTATAATTGCATTAAAACTTATATGTATGAAAAACTGTAACTTAGCCAGGTGAAGGTACCTACTCACATCCTGCATATCCAAATGCCCTTCACAAATCACATTATATACCCTGAGGACTATCCAATAATGAAGTCACTAGACCGTTTCACTCATTCTCATCTCAGTGGTAGTCGCTCAAACTCCACTATAATTGCAAAGGAACTTACATGTATGAAATACTGTAACTTAGCCAGGTGAAGGTACCTACTCACATCCTACATATCCAAATGCCCTTCACAGACCATATTATATACCCTGAGTACTATCCAAAACAGTAGTCACTAGGCCGTTTCACTCATTCTAGTCTCAGTGGTAGTCGCTCAAACTTCACTATAATTGCATACGAACTTCCATGTATAAAATACTGTAAGTTAGCCAGCTGAAGGTACCTACTCACATCCTGCATATCCAAATGCCCTTCACAGACCATATTATATACACTGAGGACTATCCAAAACAGCAGTCACTAGACCGTTTCACTCATTCTCATCTCAGTGGTAGTCGCTCAAACTCCACTATAATTGCAAAGGAACTTACATGTATGAAATACTGTAACTTAGCCAGGTGAAGGTACCTACTCACATCCTACATATCCAAATGCCCTTCACAGACCATATTATATACACTGAGGACTATCCAAAAATGTAGTCACTAGACTGTTTCACTAATTCCCTTCTCAGTGGTAGTCGTTCAAACTTCACTATAATTGCATTAAAACTTATATGTATGAAAAACTGTAACTTAGCCAGCTGAAGGTACCTACTCACATCCTGCATATCCAAATGCCCTTCACAGACCATATTATATACACTGAGGACTATCCAAAACAGCAGTCACTAGACCGTTTCACTCATTCTCATCTCAGTGGTAGTCGCTCAAACTCCACTATAATTGCAAAGGAACTTACATGTATGAAATACTGTAACTTAGCCAGGTGAAGGTACCTACTCACATCCTACATATCCAAATGCCCTTCACAGACCATATTATATACACTGAGGACTATCCAAAAATGTAGTCACTAGACTGTTTCACTAATTCCCTTCTCAGTGGAAAGTCGTTCAAACTTCACCATAATTGCATACGAACTTCCATGTATGAAATACTGTAAGTTAGCCAGCAGAAAGTACCTACTCACATCCTACATATCCAAATTCCCTTCACACGTCACATTATATACCCTGAGGACTATCCAATAATGTAGTCAATAGACCGTTTCACTCATTCCCTTCTCAGTGGTAGTCGCTCAAACTTCACTATATTATTGCATTAGAACTTCCATGTATGAAATACCATAACTTAGCCAGGAGAAAGTACCTACTCACATCCTAGATATCCAAATGCCCTTCACATACCAGATAATATGCCCTGATTACTATCCAAAACAGTAGTCACTAGACCGTTTCACTCATTCTCGTCTCAGTGGTAGTCGCTCAAACTCCACTATAATTGCAAAGGAACTTACATGTATGAAATACTGTAACTTAGCCAGGTGAAGGTACCTACTCACATCCTACATATCCAAATGCCCTTCACAGACCATATTATATACACTGAGGACTATCCAGTAAACCTTGTCTGTCAAACCACGGTTGCTTCTGAGTCACGTGACCGACGGCCAAATTACAACGACCGCCTAAATTGACGTCTGTACCTGTTTCTGTCCAAGACCACGCGAGAACGACTCGTAGTATATGTCACATGCTCAAGTCTGAATCTCCCCTTCTCTTCGGAATTCATTGAAGTACGGTACTGTTGGTGATCATCCGCTACATAAATCCGTTACTGACAGCTGTCGCCAAGCCAGTAAGGTAGCGCCACGCTTCATCATAATAAAGACTGGGCGGCCGCATCAAGGCGCTAATTGCCAGGCGCAGCACTTAGGCATAGTAGGAGGAGAGCCTCGAGCTGCTCTTCAGGTAGTAATCTAACTAGATAGGGAAATTTCCGATTCAGTAGGATTGAAACATTACTGAAAGTAAAAATTCCTTCAACTTCGAGTTTGGAACCAGTAAATTCATATCTTCAAATTACCAAATTAATTAAAGAAATAATTGATCGCACGTAGGTCATCGGAGAGACTAATCGAGAAAGACTGCTTTAACCCTAGAATAAAGAGGACATCAGTAGTGGAGTTTATTAGTACAAGATTAAATAATAATCTAATTTCATTCATGTCTAGTTCGTCAATTAGTTCTCATCCCGACGTCATGAGTGACGGAGGGGAATCTGACGTAGAACTAGGGGCTAGCTTAGAGCCAGGACAAAGAGTGGGTACTTCCGAGAACAGAGGAATAGAACCCGACAATCTAGCTGACATAGCTGTTACCTTACGGGCGTTAAGGGGTAAGTTAGATTCTCTGGAAGGACAGCAGAGTAAGTTGGTAAGTTCAGTAGGTCAACTAAACCGCCAATTGGACACTACCGGGCTTACTAGAAAACCTGGAGAGCGAGAATTGAACCCGGGGAATAATTCCCCATACACCCGTCGTAATACACGACCGCCTAGCCACTTAGCACCTTCGTCGAATATAATTAGACCAGAAGAGGTTCTGGAGTCGGTCGCACCTCATGGGCCGAGTGAAGTGTTGCCGCGGAGAAGCAAAAGGTTGCAGGAAATGTCAAATCGCACTATAACTAGCGGCACCCGAGAGGTCGCGTTAGTAAGTAAGTACGATAACCTGCAAGCGCAGGTCCGCTCTCTGGGTCGGGATACTACTACGTCATAGCTTAAGTAAGTAACGTAAATAGTAAACTGCACGAATCAATAACTGACTCGCTGATAGAAATGTTCCAGGTAGCCAAAGTCACGCTCCCCTCAAAGTTGCAGACCGGTGCGACTACAGCCCCCAATCTCTGCTGTTGGAATGGTCGAATATGGAAGACTATATCGTCCTTCAAAGTCCGACCCACACCTCAGCGTGGTGAGGAGGTTAAAACAGTCAAGTAGGGGAATGCATGCTGAGGCTATGCCATCAGTGGTGATGGTTTTGGCTGAACTACCACCTAGGGCACTAAGCGAGGTGGACAGGCTCAGCAGGAACCTTGAAACAGCTAGCTAATGTGGGCGACATCGCCGCCTCTGATCTGATCAGAGCCATTCCCAAGCCTGGAACTCACTGTACGAGAGAATTGTAATGGTCGAACGGATGGTGCAGATACTCCCTTCATAAAGAAACAGAAGAAAGAAATCCAGTGCAATGACAATCATAAATAGACGATCCCGGCTCGAAGCTGAGGCGCATACCGAGCAAGCAGTACGAAAAGAAAAGAAACATCCAAGTACTTGACAATGTGGAGGTAAGTGCCCAGTATGAAGCTGAAATAGCACAGAGATTCACGGATGCAGAAATTGGACTGCTTCTTATGGAAACGTCTTGATGGACAAAGAAAAGATAAAAGAAAGAGGAACAGAGTACTGCAGCAAGGTAAATAGTGAGATGGAACGAACTAACGAAGAGCTCCTGGAATAACTGCTAGATATATCCCCTCGCTCTGAAGATGATGAGAATGGTGACATCCCATATGAAGAAGTGGAAAGGGTAGTAGGCTAAACCGCTTGAGGAATAACAAAAGCCCTGTAACAGATGGAATAACAAGAGAAATCATAAGAGTAGGAGGGAAGGATAACTTAGGATATGATAAAAGCAAGTCACGACAGGGTTATTTGGCAGAGAGACAACAGAAAAGGGAATCAGAGTGCAAAGAGGAAGTGATTGGAAATGTAAGGAAATTTGTGTACTTAAGCAGTCCGCTAACATGGAATAATGATTGCACAAATGACACAAAGGCAAAACTAGCAAAGGCAAATACCATAATTATGGAAGACCAAACAAATCAGTTACAATACCAAAAAAAGTATATCTTAAAATCATGTATGTTTAGCACAGCTCTGCGAATCATGGACAATTAAAAAGACAGACCCGGACAAAATATTGGCATTCGAAATGTAGTGTTATAGGAGAATAGTATACACCTGAATTGGACAAAGAAGGTGACGAATTTCGAAATTCGAAGAAGACTGAACATAAAAGAAGATCTAATGCAAACAGTAATGAGGTGAAAATTAAGTCTATTTGGGCATATATGCAGAATTGACGACAATAGAAAAATAAGAACTGTGTTGATGGGAACTATGGATGGAAATGGGCAGAGGGGCAGACCTAACAGAGAGTGGAGATGTGGCGAACGTGGCGCCCTCCAGCGACCACGCGCCCTGCTGTGGGGAAGTGATTGACAGAGAACGGGGCAAAGGAGAAACCGGGCAAAGATTATCATCTTCCAGTTCTTCCTCTCCTTTAATAATGAAAGAGGGCAACCTGGTGTCATTGATTGGTGTTCGACTGAGCGAACCGCTCGGTCGAGTTCCTACTCTCATATTATGCACTACCTCGGGTGTACCAGGAATGTCAGTCCATGACGCCGACTCGTGTAAGGCATCTCCGCGTGGCGCAGTTTCTTCTCCCGCCACAGCAGCATTTTTGGCGCGAAAGTTCCCGCCAATTTTCCCCCTTTCCCGCTCCTGGGCATGAACTCTATTTTCAAGCTCATCTTGGCGCTTTATAATTTCTTTCATTACACAACATAATTCAGATAATCCTGACTGCAGTTCTCTATATTGACTGCCTTCCATGACTCGTGTGGCAAAGATTTTAACTATTTATTAATTAAAATGAACAATGTGAGCCAGTGGTTTTCAACCGGGGTTCCGCGGAACCCAAGGGTTCCGCGGGCGTCGGCCAGGGGTTCCGCGGCAGTTCAAAATAAAATTTTAAACTATCAACTGAATAATTCACAAAAAATTTAGCAATGAGCAGAATTCTTCATAGCTTTCAGTCAATCTTGCTTGACACAATTATTCTTAACACAAAATAATCAACATTATTACGTCAATGTTGCATTTTATATGTCTTTAGGCCTGTAGTATACATGCATACCCATATATACACGAGTCTACTCATGACTTATAATTTGGAAGAGGCATATGCATGAAATTGAAATTCTCTAGTTTCCAAATGGCATTCAGACAAAGTAGGCTACCAGGACATTTTACCATTTATTTTGAACCACTGAGACGAGAATGAGTGAAACGGTCTAGTGACTGCTGTTTTGGATAGTCCTCAGTGTATATAATATGGTCTGTGAAGGGCATTTGGATATGCAGGATGTGAGTAGGTACCTTCACCTGGCTAACTTACAGTATTTCATACATGTAAGTTCGTATGCAATTATAGTGAAGTTTGAGCGACTACCACTGAGAAGGGCATGAGTGAAACGGTCTAGTGACTGCTGTTTTGGATAGTCCTCAGAGTATATAATCTGGTATGTGAAGGGCATTTGGATATGTAGGACGTGAGTAGGTACTTTCTGCTGGCTAACTTACAGTTTTTGATACATATAAGATCTGATGCAATTATAGTGAAGTTTGAGCGACTACCACTGAGAAGGGAATGAGTGAAACGGCCTAGTGACTACTGTTTTGGATAGTACTCAGGGTATATTATCTCGTATGTGAAGGGCATTTGGATATCTAGGATGTGAGTAGGTACTTTCTGCTGGCTAAGTTATTGTATTTGATACATGGAAGTTCTAATGCAATACCAGCGAAGTTTGAGCGACTACCACTGAGACGAGAATGAGTGAAACGGTCTAGTGACTACTGTTTTGGATAGTACTCAGGGTATATTATCTGGTATGTCAAGGGCATTTTGGATATGTAGGATGTGAGTAGGTACTTTCTGCTGGCTAACTTACAGTTTTTCATACGTATATGTTCTAATGCAATTACAGTGAAGTTTGAACGACTACCACTGAGAAGGGAATGAGTGAAACGGCCTAGTGACTACATTATTGGATAGACCTCAGGGCATATAATGTGATTTGTGAAGGGCATTTGGATATGCAGGATGTGAGTAGGTACCTTCACCTGGCTAAGTTAGTATTTCATACATGTAAGTTCGTATGCAATTATAGTGAAGTTTGAGCGACTACCACTGAGACGAGAATGAGTGAAACGGTCTAGTGACTGCTGTTTTGGATAGTCCTCAGTGTATATAATATGGTCTGTGAAGGGCATTTGGATATGCAGGATGTGAGTAGGTACCTTCAGCTGGCTAACTTACAGTATTTTATACATGGAAGTTCGTATGCAATTATAGTGAAGTTTGAGCGACTACCACTGAGAAGGGAATGAGTGAAACGGTCTAGTGACTGCTGTTTTGGATAGTCCTCAGAGTATATAATCTGGTATGTGAAGGGCATTTGGATATGTAGGACGTGAGTAGGTACTTTCTGCTGGCTAACTTACAGTTTTTGATACATATAAGTTCTAATGCAATTATAGTGAAGTTTGAACGACTACCACTGAGAAGGGAATGGGTGATACGGCCTAGTGACTACTGTTTTGGATAGTACTCAGGGTACTTTATCTCGTATGTGAAGGGCATTTGGATATCTAGGATGTGAGTAGGTACTTTCTGCTGGCTAAGTTATGGTATTTGATACATGGAAGTTCGTATGCAATTATAGTGAAGTTTGAACGACTACCACTCAGAAGGGAAGAGTGAAACGGTCTAGTGGCTACATTATTGGAAAGACCTCAGGGCATATAATGTGATTTGTGAAGGGCATTTGGATATGCAGGATGTGAGTAGGTACCTTCACCTGGCTAAGTTAGTATTTCATACATGTAAGTTCGTATGCAATTATAGTGAAGTTTGAGCGACTACCACTGAGACGAGAATGAGTGAAACGGTCTAGTGACTGCTGTTTTGGATAGTCCTCAGTGTATATAATATGGTCTGTGAAGGGCATTTGGGTATGCAGGATGTGAGTAGGTACCTTCAGCTGTCTAACTTACAGTATTTCATTCATGGAAGTACGTATGCAATTATAGTGAAGTTTGAACGACTACCACTGAGAAGGGAATGAGTGAAACGGTCTAGTGACTTCATTATTGGATAGTCCTCAGGGTATATAATGTGATTTGTGAAGGGCATTTGGATATGCAGGATGTGAGTAGGTACCTTCACCTGGCTAAGTTACAGTATTTCATACATGTAAGTTCGTATGCAATTATAGTGAAGTTTGAGCGACTACCACTGAGACGAGAATGAGTGAAACGGTCTAGTGACTACATTTTTCGATAGTCCTCAGTGTATATAATATGGTCTGTGAAGGGCATTTGGATATGTAGGATGTGAGTAGGTACCTTCACCTGGCTAAGTTACAGTATTTCATACATGTAAGTTCCTTTGCAATTATAGTGGAGTTTGAGCGACTACCACTGAGATGAGAATGAGTGATACGGTCTAGTGACTGCTGTTTTGGATAGTCCTCAGTGTATATAATATGGTCTGTGAAGGGCATTCGGATATGTAGGATGTGAGTATGTACCTTCAGCTGTCTAACTTACAGTATTTCATTCATGGAAGTTCGTATGCAATTATAGTGAAGTTTGAACGACTACCACTGAGACGAGAATGAGTGAAACGGTCTAGTGACTGCTGTTTTGGATAGTCCTCAGTGTATATAATATGGTCTGTGAAGGGCATTTGGATATGCGGGATGTGAGTAGGTACCTTCAGCTGGCTAACTTACAGTATTTCATTCATGGAAGTTCGTATGCAATTATAGTGAAGTTTGAACGACTGCCACTGAGAAGGGAATGAGTGAAACGGTCTAGTGACTGCTGTTTTGGATAGTCCTCAGTGTATATAATATGGTCTGTGAAGGGCATTTGGAATGCAGGATGTGAGTAGGTACCTTCAGCTGTCTAACTTACAGTATTTCATTCATGGAAGTTCGTATGCAATTATAGTGAAGTTTGAACGACTACCACTGAGACGAGAATGAGTGAAACGGTCTAGTGACTGCTGTTTTGGATAGTCCTCAGTGTATATAATATGGTCTGTGAAGGGCATTTGGATATGCAGGATGTGAGTAGGTACCTTCAGCTGGCTAACTTACAGTATTTCATTCATGGAAGTTCGTATGCAATTATAGTGAAGTTTGAACGACTGCCACTGAGAAGGGAATGAGTGAAACGGTCTAGTGACTTCATTATTGGATAGTCCTCAGGGTATATAATGTGATTTGTGAAGGGCATTTGGATATGTAGGATGTGAGTAGGTACCTTCACCTGGCTAAGTTACAGTATTTCATACATGTAAGTTCGTATGCAATTATAGTGAAGTTTGAGCGACTACCACTGAGACGAGAATGAGTGAAACGGTCTAGTGACTGCATTTTTCGATAGTCCTCAGGGTATGTAATGTGATGTGTGAAGGGCATTTGGATATGTAGGATGTGAGTAGGTCCTTTCAGCTGGCTAACTTACAGTATTTCATACATGTAAGTTCGTATGCAATTATAGTGAAGTTTGAGCGACTACAACTGAGACGAGAATGAGTGAAACGGTCTAGTGACTACATTTTTGGATAGTCCCCAGGGTATATAATATGGTGTGTGAAGGGCATTTGGATATGTAGGATGTGATTATGTACCTTCAGCTGGCTAACTTACAGTATTTCATTCATGGAAGTTCGTATGCAATTATAGTGAAGTTTGAACGACTACCACTGAGACGAGAATGAGTGAAACGGTCTAGTGACTGCTGTTTTGGATAGTCCTCAGTGTATATAATATGGTCTGTGAAGGGCATTTGGATATGCAGGATGTGAGTAGGTACCTTCAGCTGGCTAACTTACAGTATTTCATTCATGGAAGTTCGTATGCAATTATAGTGAAGTTTGAACGACTGCCACTGAGAAGGGAATGAGTGAAACGGTCTAGTGACTACATTATTGGATAGTCCTCAGTGTATATAATATGGTCTGTGAAGGGCATTTGGATATGCAGGATGTGAGTAGGTACCTTCAGCTGTCTAACTTACAGTATTTCATTCATGGAAGTTCGTATGCAATTATAGTGAAGTTTGAACGACTACCACTGAGAAGGGAATGAGTGAAACGGTCTAGTGACTTCATTATTGGATAGTCCTCAGGGTATATAATGTGATTTGTGAAGGGCATTTGGATATGCAGGATGTGAGTAGGTACCTTCACCTGGCTAAGTTACAGTATTTCATACATGCAAGTTCGTATGCAATTATAGTGAAGTTTGAGCGACTACCACTGAGACGAGAATGAGTGAAACGGTCTAGTTCCTACATTTTTGGATAGTCCTCAGGGTATGTAATGTGATTTGTGAAGGGCATTTGGATATGTAGGATGTGAGTAGGTCCTTTCAGCTGGCTAACTTACAGTATTTCATACATGTAAGTTCGTATGCAATTATAGTTAAGTTTGAACGACTACCACTGAGAAGGGAATGAGTGAAACGGTCTAGTGACTACATTTTTGGATAGTCCTCAGGGTATATAATAAGGTGTGTGAAGGGCATGTGGATACTTAGGATTTGAGTAGGTACCTTTGGCTGGCTAACTAGGGTCTCAGTTTGTACATGAAGCGCATGCTTTATTGGGGAGGTCACTCGCAAAACGAATCTGATGCTTGAATGTGAATATGAATGTGCTCTTCAACTTGACGCACATGATTTTTGGACATGAATAATATGGCATTGTTTAATTACATGAATTTGACTTTTTACACTTGACTTGTCTAGCCTACACATCTGTAGCAATACTCAGGTTTAAAGATGGTTTTACTCTGCTGCGAATTCTTCGAATCTGCTCGGGGTTATCGGGTAATTTACGCAAATGTAATATTTTTAAATCATCGAGGCAAAAGTGCAACCAACTCTCGCTTGTTTAACAGGTAGACCTATTTGTGTACCATCACGTGCAGCCGTACACAGCTTTCACAAGGCCACGTGGTGGCCTAATCAGCTTCATGAATATTGATTAGCAATATGAATATTAATTAGCACTAGTTTAGATTTATTTTGTGCTTACCTGTGCTTCTCTAGCTTGTTATGAACCTCTCTTGTACCCGCGCTAAAAAAAAGAAAAGACATACTTCGTTCAGATTCAGTGTAAACTGCAATGGAAAGTCTATTTTAGTATTTTTCCAGAGGAGAAATCTGAATCTACGTATAGCGCATGAATATTACTCACCCGCCAGATCGACGCGCCGCCTGAGCATCGTGGTTGCCGGAGTGAGACGTGAGGTTCACAGGCGAACTGGAAAGCTCGTTTGCAAGCTGCTGCAGCTGAGGAATGGGAATAAACGAAGCCTGGTCTTCGGCACTATCAATGGCAGCTATTAAAACATGGAATAAATAAATATTAATAAAATGAAACGACCAGCAACGCCTCCGCGGCCTGATTAATTATGCATATTGCCAAAAAGAAGTACGTACAAAGGCTTCGGTAGTAAAACTATCCACGTAATACACATCAAAAGAAACCACGAAATAGTTTCAAAATACTTAACAACTTTCATACAATTGACAAAATAATTAGCTCAACAACTCGAATAGCAGTATCCAAAAATATCGACCTACCACGTGGTAAAGCGACAGCGCAGCTACGCGACTCGAGATAATTAGCCGCGTCCAAGAGCGCTTGAATAGCATCCATACGTCTGAAAATCTCGCAGCGTCTCTATTGTTAGTCGTTAAAAACTCATAAAATTGCTCCAGAAACAGCAAATACGTTAGGTTTTCGCTTCTAATCGCTCGCTTCATTTCAAGATGGCGCGACCTAAAAACATCTTCCTGTACCTAACACGTGTTTCAGCAATTGATCGGACCAATCAGACTGCAGACATTTGCTGTCGTCATGAATACATGATTAAAATGTTGTCAAAACTTCGACACGTGCTCCGCCCATGCGAAGCAGTAAGTGACATCTTAATATGCATTCATAATTTTAATAACTTAAACAGTCGAGACAAATGACAATATTTTTGTAACAATGAATCTTGGCTGAAGCGGTATACAAATCCTATCAAAAGAATAGCTTTGTACCAAATTAAAAATGGGTGCTGCCTTTCCCCCAACCATGCACACACGTGGCCTCATTTGCAATGCTAATTACCAGAATTCATCTCGTGGGAAGCTGGATATTTTAAGCCCATGGCTGCACGCAGCAGGAAGGGTACGTGAAGGCGTTGAGGTGGACTTGCAGCCAGAAGTAAATCCTCAGCCGTGATTTAAAAATCGTTTACAAGGTCGAATAACAAAAATTTCAGGCGAAGTTCTATTCCGTGGGCCCTCCGGTCCTTTTCCACTGGAACACTAGCTACAAAGCTTCTGCCCTCTGTATAGTGCCTCACCGTGTCATACATTGTTCTCATTGATAAAGCTAGGCTATACTTCAAAGCTCCAGTTGTCAAGTTGAGCACGATTCTTGCAAAATATGATGCTATTAAAATTCGATTTAGGGCCTAAACCCAAAATAGTTGTAGACTTAGGCCCTACAGCATAATCAAAATAGGGCCTATAATAACAAATAGGGCCTAGGCCTATAACTATCCGTCTGAGAGGCCGTACGTAGCAACCTCCTTAATTATCTTGTGGGGCTAACTGTGCGACGAGGTAGGTTACTTTAATACTGCTGAATCAAGCATGCAAACGGATTATGTAACGCAGTATAGGGCCAACGTGACTTAAACTGGAGCTTTAACACTTTGACGACTAAATTTACTAAAGAAGAAGCTTAGCTAGAGCATTCCCATAAGCTATAGCCCTGAGGCAGCCATATTATGGGTATGAAGTGTAAGCGACTTCATTTTCCTAGCCTCAGCATATGAGGGCGGTTGGCCAGTCCTCTCCCTCGTCGTTTCATCTTCCCACCGACAGTGTAGGTCAGTGTACTCATTATAGCTGATTTGGCCAGGGGGTGCAGGTGGAGCAGAAATCTCTAACCAAACTTCTGCCCTGGTGGGGATTTGAACCTCTGACCTCTTGATTGACAGCCCAGCACACTAACCGCCACTGCACTATATCGAGTACTAAAAGCAACTGGGAAAGCCAATGCAGCTCATCGTTAAAGTGTTGAGGCACACGTGCTGTGTGGAAACAACTATAGCCAAATTATGCGTTGGGCATAACTCCTGCCATCGGCTGCATTTCTTTTACCGCTCTTCCTGCCTCGATCCCTACCTTCGTTCCTTCCAACGGACGACCCGTAATGAGTTTTTAATGACCTTAAAGTTTGTTTTTCCTCGAAGCGAGCCAGGTTGAGAAGTGGCTGTAGCCTAATTTTGGAGAGTCACTTTACAAGGGCTATATGTTGGGAAAAGCGCATCGATCCTGCACCTCCAAAGGTGATGTGCAAATACAGACGCCGTGCCACTCTGCGGGGTCATCTGCTTTAACCCTGCTGTCCTACATATACCGTTACGTCGATCATGCAGTAGTCATGCAATGAATAGCGTTTCCAAGCAAGGAGAAATTGAAACTAATTCTAGACATCCATAAAGGACGTCCGCAAAATAAGACCTACTTTGGACCCTCCATCCTCCTTGTCCGCAGTTGACCTTTACCATCCTCCTCCCCTTTACGGACGTCCGCACGCCAAAGCCAATAAACGGTCACTATATAAAACGTGTACATTTACATACCTCTTCCAGTTCCTCACTTCACTGTCGACCTTTTCGTCTCTCCGGAAGGTTGAAACAAGTTTCAAAAACTTTCAAATTTAGAAATTTAGATGCGTACGTCTGCGCTGGTCATCATAACTCCCTTCTCCCCTTGTCTTCATTTCAATAACCATCCCTCCCATCATTGCAGACGCCCTTCATGGATGACCCATTATCTGGAAGTTAACATCGATTCCTCAGAATTTGATGGCATCGGATGTTTTTACACGCATCACCTAATTCCACCCAACCATGTCGAGAATTGAAACTGATATAGCATATATACATGAAAAGCAACTACTGAGGGGTCATCCATAAAGGACGTCCGCAAAATATCACCTACTTTGGACCCTCCCTCCCCCTTGTCCGCAGTTGACCTTACCCTCCCTCCCCCCATTGCGGACGTCCGCAGGTCGAGGCCAATGAAAAACCAACATTGTTACTAATGTCATTAATAAGCTACCAGTTCTATCTTATTAAAAATCACCTTACTGAAAATGTCAACCAGTACATGCTATTTAAAATTGAAAAGTAAGCCCACAGTGTTTTAAAGTTCTACCACTTGGCACGAGGTTTTAGGCAATCACATGACTGACCTTTTCGTCTCTCGGAAAGGTTAAAACAAAGGAGCGTTTAAAAATCTATCAACTTTAGCAATTTAGATGCGGACGTCCGCACTGGTCATAACCCTCCCTCCCCTCGTCCGCATTTGAATGACCCCTCCCTCCCTCATTGCGGACGTTCTTTATGGATGACCCCTGACTGCACCTGAAAATAGCACTGTAAGGGGTCGTCCATAAAGGACGTCCGCAAAATGTGACCCACTTTGGACCCCTCCCTCCCCTTGTCCGCATCTGACCTTACTCTCCCTCCCTCCCCTTTGCGGACGTCCGCACGCCTAAGCCAATTTTTAATGTCGTCGTCATTATTATTACAATTATTCCACAGTTGCTGTGCACGTTTAAGTGACAGTTCAGGTTTCATATCGCAGGATGTGCAGTAATAAAAGCCTCTTTTAAAGTCGCAGTAAAGGTTATACCATGCATGAAGTTTTAGGCAATCATATCACTGACCTTTTCGTCTTTCGGCTAAGGGGTCATTCACAAAGGACGTCCGCAATGAGGGGGTGACAAAGCGGACAAGTGCATGGGAGGGAGGGTTATGACCAGTGCGGACGTCCGCATCTAAACTTTTAAATTTGATCGTTTTTTAAACACCAAATTGTTTCAACCTTCCCCGAAAGACGAAAAGGTTAGTGAAGTGATTGCCTGAAATCACTTGCATGGCCCAACCTTTACTGAGACTTTAAGGAGGCTTTTATTACTGCACATCCTGCGATATGAAACCCGAACTGTCACTTAAACGTGCACAGGAACTGTGAAATAATTGTAAAAATAATGATTATGATATTGAATATTGGCTTAGACGTGCGGACGTCCGCAAGAAGGAGGGAGGGAGAGGTCAAATGCGGACAAATGCGGACAAGGGGGAGGGTCCAAAGTAGGTCATATTTTGCGGACTTCCTTTATGGACAACCCTTAAGGCTGAAACAAGGTGGTGTTTAAAAAACTATCAAATTTAAAAGTTTAGATGCGGACGTCCGCACTGGTCTTAACCCTCCCTCTCCTTGTCCGCATTTCGATGACCCCTCCCTCCCCCTCATTGCGGACGTCCTTTATGGATGACCCCTAACTGTTTCACTAGTAGTGAAATTCCCCATTACACCTACAAAGCACTGAATGACCTTATGACAGATTATATCTCGGACTTCTGCGTTCGGGTAGCAGACAACCGGAACAGATGCCGCCTACGATCCTCATAAAAAAATTCAGCTACAAGTCCCGAGGTCGCCTACGAGGTTTGGCGATTGTTCCTTTTCTGCCACTGGACCCACTGCATGGAACAGTCTTTCTGACCATGTGAGGAATGCGCCATCTCTGTAGTAATTTAAATCACAGTTCAAGAACGATCTTTTTAAAGTATCATATATAACTAACATCAACTCTTTGAACTAATGTACAGCATCCTTTTTTTCGGCTTCAGCTGTGCTACAGCATGATCGCGTTACGGTGCTGTAGAAATTGTCCATGTTATTATGATTGCAATTTAGTGAAAACACTGTACATGTAGTCATTTCTTTTGTACATGGTAGGCCCATAATTTGGAAATTGCACATTTATACAACTATGGGCGGCAATCCCGGAGGGATGAAGGGAACAAGACACCACCTTTAAGAGGGGGGGGGGACACACCATACATTGCCCCCCCCCCATTCTGAAGAAACACCAAACAAAGGTCAACAGCTTTTTTACCTCTTTTTGACCAGGTCAGTTGAAAATTCTTTTTTGCCCAGATCAGTTCTAAAGTGTCCCCCCACCTGTCAAACAAGATCACCGCCAGTGTATATAGCAAAACGAAAACTAATCGGAGGCTCTTTTTGCTAACCTGTACATATGATGTCAAGTGTCGTTATTCATTCACTCGTTCTGAAAATTTATATAGTGCCTCTTCAAGAGGCCAACTCAGAGGGCTGTATGAACCAAAATTACATCAGGACTACAACAGTGCTAGAGCCAGTGATACACAGCTTAACCAACCAATCAGAAAGATCGGTGGTGCATGACTCCATACAACACTTAACCTTGTATAATTATTATACATGCCTTTATGTATGTTACAACAGCATTTGGGGACTATGTATAGATACATACATGTACTATCATTATTATTAAACTGCTGATTTACAATGTGCCACAAAACATAATGGAGCGGAGGTGATTACGAGCCTCGTTGTCTCCATCCACATAAATATACATGTCTCCAGTGCCTGATTACTCAAATTCATTAACCTCTTCTGGCGCATACTAGGAACTTGTAGACACAGATAACTCAAAGCTGCATAATCAAAACCCAGAAGCAATATTGTAGCTAGGAGCAAACAGCTAAAATTTTAAAAATGCAAAATTCCAGGACTGTTAGCAATTTTACACATTCATTAAGCTCCACTACCTAATGACCAAGCATCAATCGATGGCGCTGAGCAGCTGCGAGTGATCTTGCTCAAGATCCATACACAGTAACCGTCTAATTTTAAGCCCATGCTCTCCATGTTAAAAGGCGATCCCTCTAAACAATAGGCTACTATGTCCATTCATGTACGAGATGACTCTGAATTGCAGTACAAGTTACCAGTTCACGACAAATTTCTTGGACACAACAGAAGCAAAGTTGACTTCAACTGATCAAACATTTACAACATGTTATCACATGATATACAGATTATTCTTACAATCTGGGTAAAATGAGCACAATGTGGGATGTATTAATACAGATGTTCTACGTGGAACAGTTTAAAACAAAGACAAATTCCTAAGCATAAATAAACACAATTTCTTACGCGATACTCTGGGAAAGCAACACACAACTGTTAATTCTGTTGATTGGGGTCTTCGTGTGAGTGGGGGACTCGCCAGTAGCGACTCTTCCAAGTTACATATCCAAGCACAGCATGATTACTGATGAATGCTTTGTTCTTCAGTATTGACTTGTACATCACCTCAGCTAGTAGCTTAGGCAGCGCTTTTGTGCAGCACTTAAAGACGCTATTCATTCATTCATTGCAAGGATGGATTTATATAGAGCCCCTTCAAGGTATCTACTCAGGAGCCAGACCCAGACTGAAAAGGACAGTTTTAAGATTGCAATAAAACATATAAGAGAAAATCCTAAACAACAAGCTCAAAGCCAGACGGAGCTGTTCCAGACTGAAGGGCCAACAACAGAAAAAGCACAATGCTGCCTGATAGAGGTTCGTGTGTAGGGGACAAGAAGCTCACCCTGCACAGTAGAGCAGAGGCCCCGCACATCCAAGGTTGAGCAACGGAGCTTCCTTAGATATGCAGGGGCCGGGCCCAAAAGGCAGCGTCACACGAGGGCAGAAACCCTTTAGCTATATCTAGTTCAGTAACTAATGAACTCGTCAAGGGATATTTTGTTTTACTGAAATATTGCCATTTGGCTACAAAATCGAAGCCATCCTAGACACACATAACCACCAAATATACACAGTGACCCCAATGAGCAATTCTTACAAAACATCAGCCATTTACTTTGCTCTACTGTATTTTATTTTACACGTTTACTCTTCAAAATCAAACATCAGCTAAATCAACTCTCTAGCAGATCTGCTACTGCCTTTTAGAACAAAAGATTAAAACCAAACACTGATTCCTAGACAGCTAAACTCAACTACAGGTACTTCATAGCAAACACTAGTACTTCATAACAAACACTAGCACTTCATAACAAACACTAGTACTTCATAATAAACACTAGTAATCACATTATCTCTGTGTCTCCTTTCAGAATTCTTCTGTACTACGTATTAATGAATCAAACCTTGCATTACCCGCATTGATTGTTATTGTGCAATAAACATACAAGTAATCTTGGTGGCATAGGGTTTTTGTAAAGGCCACACGAACTTTACCCTTTGGCGTAGAGTGCAGCCGTTTGTATGGTTTAGCCTCCTGATGTTGGCATGAAGCAAAGCCAATGAATCTACTAATGTTGCAGAACAAATGCATAAACGAGAACAAATCAAGAACATTTCACTAGCGAGATACCAGAACAGACATGATACATCCATCCAATGCTACTAGTCGCTTAACTAATTAATTGTTTTTAATAACAATGTGTCAAGTAGCAGTTGAAAGGTCACCTGTTGCTAGCATGCCATGGGATACTCTGTAAGTACTGGTCAAATGGTATAATATAGCAAACAAAGTACATTTCCAAGACATGTATGTAGCGATACAGAAAAAGCACAAAAAGGCTTAAACACGCGTGTAGGCCTATATCACTGATGAATGCGACATAATCTCCTGCTCAGCCAAATAAGACTCACAAGTTGCAGTATTCTCTTTATTTCCTAGTCATTCAAAACACACGACTCACAACCAAAAATAAAACAAACTTGTGCATTAATTGTTCATTTGCCCACTTCTTAAATGACACCTCATGTAAATGCCACCTCATGTAAATGACACCTCATGTAAATGACACCTCGCCTAAATGACACCTCATGTAAATGACACCTCATCTAAATGACACCTCGTCTAAATATCATCTCGTCTAAATGACACCTCGCCTAAATGACACATAATGTAAATGACACCTCGTTTAAATGACCTCATCTAAATGACACCTATTAGAGTAGAGGAAACAGTATACAAAATGTACAACTCTGCAGCAAGGAAACAGTATTGGGAGGAGGTAAATGAAAACGAGAACCTGGAAAGTTCACGAAATAAGAATTAAATGACATACCAAACATATGAAAGATAGAAATTATAACTCAGAAGTGAGAGACATTCAAAGGAAAAAAGCCTTAGCCATAAAACTGACAATGGAAACCAAAGCTCCAGGAACAAATGCAGCCAGTAAAATCGCTGAAGCAGTTTACGCACCATTCTGCTAAATGCAAAGCAGTGTTATGTCCCTCAAAGTTGACAACTTAAGATGCTAAATCGGTTAATGCATCATACGCAAACTGCAGTGTACCTGCAAACTGAGGTGCTCAAGCACCCGAGCAAGGTCTCCAGATTAATGGATAAAACTCACTACATAAATTTTAACTACTCCAGCTGGTAGATCCAACATAGGAAAGCTTCTGGACTGAGATGTAGCAGTATGTATACAAGGGACAGCCAGGAGTCCATGGAAAGCAGACCAAAGGGTGCCACGACCCGGAAACTAAAATGCAGAAGTCCCTAAATACCTTAGGGATGGAGCAGAGCTAATAAGACAATTAATTGCGCATAAGGGTCGGGATCTTAAACCGTATATGCTGCTGGATGGGGAGCCAGAGCAAAGTATCCTGCATAAAGGAAGCTATATGGCTATAACGGAAGTTGTATCCTACGACATGTCCTCTAACAGCTTCACATCAACGAGTCCACACAGTATATAGGCAAAATTCTGCGTCATCTGACATATAGAAATACTCAGCACAATATCACATGGTAGATTACAGGTTTAACAGCAATAATTTTAATTTATTCCTTCTGTATTACGATCGACATGTATTCACAGGAACTGATTTTGATTCAGTGCACGCATCACAATAACACAGAGAACGTGAAACAAGAATAAAGCGCCATTTGATCAGAACAGAACGCTGAATGAAACTAGGTTGCTCAATATCTTCACGCAATAAATCAAACTGAACAAAAATAAAAAAATCACGGCTTTGATCTATCTTCATGCAGATTTCTCATCCCCCTCTTGTGATAAATTTCCCTCGTTGTCTTTCTAAAAACAGCCTACACTCGCAGCACGTAACATTAAATTGCTATATCATGATGCGATAAAACTTTATAACATAAATTTTAATTACTCCTAGATATCACCAATCTGCCTGCGAATAAGCAGATTCCCAAGGCTTGGCTTTTGTGGATGCTGGATAAATCTGGAGAATACAATTACATTATCTGAAGGCCAATAAAAACATGATATTAGAATGAAAATTTCAGTAATCTGACAATGTGGGTATTGGCAATCACATTTACTGTATAGTCCGACATAAGAGCTTTTGTAAAGCATTGTAAGGCATCATGCATAAACTTGATGTGCATACTATAATTCGGAGCAAACCTTGTAAAATAGAAAGACTAAGAAACAGCTTACATGAGAAATGCATTTAGAAATAGGAGACTTTTCGTTCACAATCTCAAGACCAAAACATAACATATAAACATATTTTGCAAATGTTCTTATATGATGGTAGGTAGAGTCATTTATTGCAAGCCAAAGATCTAAACTTTACTGTTTCCTTCTTAGATTTAGGCATCTGGAATAGTTCCATAAAACTTAGTTTTCTCTTCAAATTGTTGTAATATTGGCAATTATTGCAATAGTTGCATAAAACGTACAGTTTTCACAAAGTGAAGAATTAGGAATCATTAAATTGCTACAATATTGATAACAGGAAGGCCATTCAAAATTGATATTCTAAATAGGAATTCTGTTTATTCAGCTACAACAGATGTTTCAAGATGTCACAGGGACTCCTAAGTAAAAACTATGTTAATTCTTTTGCTACCATTGTCCGTACTTCTTTGTGGTTGTATACTACCATTGTCTTCCCATTTGATTGCACCACCTTTCAGGTGAACCCATAATTATACAAAAACAACAAACAAATTACTGCTAGACATCATTAATCTGTCTGCGAATAAGCAGATTCCCAAGATTTGGCTTTTGTGGGTGCTGGATAAATCTGAAGAATATGATTAGGTTATCCAAAGGCTATTAAAATACGATATTAGAATGAAAATTACAGTAATTCAACAATAATGTGGGTTTTGGCAATTATACTAAAGAACACAATACTAACACAATTGCTCAAAGTTGAAATGTCGAATGATATACCAGTAAACATCATTACAGATTCCCAATATGCAAGTTCAGGAATAAACAGTTACAAAAAGAAACTTAAAACCTAATAAAACCATTAAGTAACGAAAGCAACACAAAAGATAAAAACAGTGGAATTCCTGAAACAACTGATTTTCGTTGTTTACCACAACTGCAAACCTGATACATGTTGATCACAGTTCTACCGAATATGGCCTAATTTATCTACTATTTATTTTCCAATGTACAAGACCGTTTCAAGACCATATCAGTTACACATAGAGGACTAGCTCAAGATTCTTGCCACACTTGAACCTCTCAAGCCACATTACTCGACCCCAATAAGCGATCTTCTCTTAACGACAGCCTAAAGATCTCTTTCTGATCAAGACAGACTTTTAAAACCATCTCTCCCCAAGGACCAACTTCGCAGGTACAAACATAACACAACTGTATTTGATATTGCCCTATTTCCAAAGTTCAGAAGTGCAATACACGACCATACGACAGAGCTCAGCACCATGCATTGATGACTACTTCATCAATCAAACTTCCCTAACTCAGTTATATCACATAATCTATGAAGAAGAGGAGCAGTCCCTTAGGCTAGCCATGGGTATGAAGTGTTAACATCATTTTCTTAGCCTCAGTATGTGAGTGCAGGTGGCAAGTCCTCTCCCTCGCCATCTCATCTTCCAACCATGCACTGTATTGTCAGTGTACTCACCATAGCCAAGTCGGCTAGGGGGCACAGATGCAACAGAACTCTTGAACCACATTTCTGCCCTGGTGGGGATTTGAAACACTGACCTCTTGATCAACAGTCCAGCCTGCTACCCACTACACCATCAAGCACCCCCTTTACTCAATTAAATCATATAACCTATGATTAAAACCTATGATTAAAATGGTTAAAACAAAGTCTGAAAGTTCAAAAACACCAGACTACATTTGGCAGGTACAGAATTACCATAACGCAGATATAAATTCACTGTAAGTGGTACAGTCGTCTTAAATAAACTAAATAAAACTTAACCAAAGTACTCATCACTTAAGCATAGAAATTAAAAATTAGTTGCAATTGGGAACTCAAGAGAAGACACGGCTCACAATCAATCTAAAACAAAGATTTATGTTTCCAGAACGTCAATCATTACTGGGTTAAAATACAACGGTACAGAGAAGAATTCAACTAAGACTGATCCTTTAACGTGTTTATCACGACTAAATCATAAAACTCTACTAAAAATCCCTATTCTTCTTCCGTCGTTCCACGTACTTCGCCAGTTTTTCTTTGCTGTAAAAAATGAAAACATAAAACAGCTCTGACAGATGAAAAACTAACGTCACAATTAAAAAATTAATTAAGCAATCCACCTGTATGATACATAAAAGGTTTCCTTTCACATCTCAACCAGCATCACTACTTGTTTACCAAGAGATGGACCCAGATGGACCTAGCTGACCCAGATAGCCTGGTATTCTGTGAATTACCAAGTACCATATTCACAATACTATTCCAGATGCCTAAATCTAAGAAGAAAACAGTACATTTTAGATCGTGGGGCGTGGTGGCTCAGTGGTAAGTTCGGCGCCTTGTGACCGGAGGATTGCAGGTTCGAATCCCACTCTAGCCGCTGCGTACGGACCTTGGGCAAGTCCTTCGCTCGCAATTGCTCGTGGCGCTTCGGCATGAAAATTCCGGCACAATATCAAATGCTGTAGTTGGGAGCGCCTCTGAGTAGTAGTTGACTTCGAGAGGCGCTATAGAAATATCCGGAATAATACTAAGCTGCACTTAGATTGCTTGTTCTCCATAGGCTGCCTCTCTCTGTGTCTTACGGACTAATCTTCTGGATATTGATTACGGTTTGGTTTTGATGCCCTATCGGTTGATGTCTTGTGCATTAGACACCGTTGTGATAGAAGTTATAATTACTGCAATCTCATTGGCAACATGGTATTTGTTTTAGCAATTGTTCTTTATGTTCTTGTCTTTTCTTTGATCTGATTGTTTCAATTGTTTGCCATTTAGTCTTACCTCGTCCAATTCGTGCTTAGTCTTTTCTTCAAGGACTCTGATGTCGGCCATTGTCAAACCATGCCACTGATCGGTCCAACAGAAGACCTGACGATGAAAGTTCGTGAAAATTCTGCGTTCACCCTGTGCAACAAGCATATCCAAGGAAATACTAATCTATCCACAGAATACAATACAATACCAGGAAACACTATCCAAGGAAAAAATACTATACTATCCAAGGAAATACTATACAATGCAAGGAAATACTATCTAAAGCAGTGGTTCCCAACATTTTTTCAAATAAAGGCAACAAGTCATTCAGTCAATGACACCTGGCCCTAATTTAATTAATTTTCTTCCAGTTAGTTCTTTATTTTAATGACGAGCAGTAATGATGATGATGATAACGACAATTTATATGGCGCCATAACTGAAATTCATTGTATGTGACCTCTGACAAGCAAAGGGACAACTGATACCTCCAGGAAATCAGACCAAATATTTCATCTCTTTTGGTTACAAAAAATTTCCACATTTTTGCCACAAATGTAAATATCAAACTCAGAGAAAACGTCGTTGAAATTCCCCACCACGTCCTAAGAACAGAATTTAGCCTTAACCATAGCATGTTGAGTTAGCAGAATTCAGACCAAGATATAGATGCATCCATTGAGTGCAAAGCTAAAAGTCTACATATTCATGATCTCAATGAAAACAGATTTTCCAATACGAGACATATTGCTCTCTTTTCTCTGCCAGGAGTCACACGTGGAATGCAAATTTCAACTTAAATAGAACAACATTACAAAATGCATTGATTAATTATGAATGTTCATTGATTATCTACCATTAAGTTATTTATATACCTTTAATTGTAATTGCAAATTTATATAGCGCCACTTCAAGAGAGACTCATCAGAGGCGCTCCCGACCTAACACAATGAAACCACGATCGAACAGAATGGTCTTCAAGCGCTTGCGGAAAATAGACAGAGAGGCTGAGGAGTCCATGTCGTAGGTTGTTAGGCAATTTGTTCCAGGAGGATAAGTTACGGAGGATAACCACAGCAAAACTTTACCATAACTGACAATAAGAGACCAGACTCAGAGACCAGTAAGTACCTTATTCTAGAAAGAGGGTCACATAAATCAATTTCCTTTTTAAACAAGAGAATTCTAAAGCAACATACCTTGTGGATGAACTTCTCCACTTTGGTCTGCAGGCCCCACCACTTGAACTCAACAGTCACCAGTTTATAGCAGCACATGACCGGATTGCACTGTCTCTCCCAGTTCGGCCCAACCAGAGGACCACGACCCGTCTTCTGAGACTTGAACTTTGTTGGATCCTCATCTGCTTTGTAGTCCTGGAAAAATGTTACCAAAGATGATTAAATACAACAACACAAGATCCAAACAACACATAAACAAATTATTATTTGCTGGATAAAACTTGAATCCAAGGATTTGGTAAGGCTAATCAAAACACTAACACTTTCAGTCATCAAGTACAGTTTGATCCTCCTCTTCCTCTGACACAGTTACTGTTTAGGGACCTTGAGCAAGTCCTTCACTCACAATTGCTCAGCGCAAGCACTTGATCATAAAATAATGGCAATTAATAAATGCATAATAATAATAATAATAACAATAATAATAATACATAACAATGATACCACAGTTTTTCCAGCTACTATCAGTAAACAGGTTGACAAGTCTCAAGCAGTAAGGGTAAAATCTAAGCACAGAATCAAGACAACCACAAGGCAGTGCAGCCATGACTAAATTTGTTCTACCTGGGCCAAACTGTTGCATTCTCTAAAGATTCCTACTCACAATTCCTTTGTCAGTACTTAGTAAATAGAAACAGCAGTTATTTGGCATGTTTTATTCTTAGTTCCCGTCTTTGAGAAAATATAAGTCTTCACTTGCTAAGACTATTTTGAGACTGCCTTCTGAATTCTATCACCACGTAAAACAATCACAAGAGTGGTTATTTTTTGCGCATCATGTATACATCTGGTTGAAATCAATCTGGAAACCATCTACCTCGATGTGAGTATGATTTACTAAGGCACTAGCTGTAACCCGTGAAAAATCACGGTATAACAATTAAGCTTACTTCCCCGTTATATTATGACGTCATATTATAGGCCTATGGCCGTCGTTGGTTAAAATGCTCTAAACGCCGTCGTCATGCCCGTCGTCGTCAAGACAACCGTCGCCAGGGCGGCAGTATAGTGATGTCACAATAGTGTTTGTTTACGGGACAGACAGACAGACAGACAGACAGACAGACGTACAACGGTTATTATGTAAGTTGATGATTGGCAGTCCTAAAGTATACTTGCCTGTTAAGTGGCCAGCAGAGGACAAAGATGCCATGTGCAACTTACGCTTGGAGTAAAATTACTCAAAACACAAACAAAGAGGCAGGAATGAGGCATAGACAAACCCTGGCATCAACTGGATCATTGGCTATGTCGATCTTGACCACTTCCCGTTTATCAAGCGTCTCTTGGTCCAAACCATGTGCCTACAACATCAGTTACCATTATCATCATAACACAGTTACCATTATCATAACACAGTAACCATTATCATCATAACACAATTACCATTATCATCATAACACAGTTACCATTATCATCTTAACACAGTTACCATAATCATCATGACACTTCGCAATCATTACTATTGTTACTTGCGCATGTCTAACATAGTAGCGTCCAATTTCTAAAAGTTCACATTTCTATACTGTGACAATAACAATTTCCTAAAAACAGCTTGCCTCCTGCACAGATATAGTGGAAAGCTATTCTAACTCTATAGATGTGTGCATTTTATGAATTGGTTCCTGGTCACAGTTATTTCAAAGGCAAGTAGCTCAGTGTTAATCATTCACATGGTCCATACCAGGAACCATTCATACAATTGCAGAATCATTCCACTAACTCTCTAGATTACAGTTCCTCTTTGGACTTTTCAGCATACTCAAGAGGTTTATTTAAGTTCAATATGTTTTTGTATGTACAGCGAAATTTCCATGAACAGCCACCCTTAATTCTACCATTATATCTCTAATGTCACAATCTATTTTTCCCACAGTTTAAAAGGGTTTGTAATGTACATACATTTTCCGTTTCTCCACTGTCTGGTAGATGGATGGATTCGATTTTGATGACAAACTTATCCTGCATATAATCTGGATTCTACAAAAGAACCAATCAGAATTTAAAATCATGAGTCATGCACAAACCATGTTATAATGACAATATGACAGGCCAAAATGACAGCAACATAACAAAACTCATCCTTATGCAGTTAGATGTGTTGTAGATACATTATCTCTTTCCTGTAATGCAAATGTTCGAAATTTCTCAGCGCCACACAAAGGCCCCATCAGGGAGACCAGCTTATTCACAGGCGCTATATCAAATCAAGTCTGCTAGAGCCAGGTCGTTTGGTCTGAAGCAGTGCCAGGTCAGAATCTGGGGGGTGGAGGTCAAGCTGAGGAGACAGCATGGTGTTTTTACTGTCTATCTCTCCATTCTGCTCATATTGCCCTCTGGTTGCCTGTCCATTCTGAACTTCTCAAGTTTTAATGGAAACATTGCTTAAGCCAACAAGAAACTTGTTAACCACCTGCTTGCCAAGTACGATACAAAAAGAAGTCTTTGCCGTCTTATCCCTCTAAGATGCTGAGAAATGATTTGCCTGTGTGTGCATCGGGTTGTCATGCAAGGTTTTCATGCAATGTAGCTAAACAGAGGTTAACTGTACATACAAATAGCATTACTACAACTTCAATGAATCTCACACCTCTTCCAGCAACACAAAACTTCGGCACAAAAGAACTGTTATATGAAACGACCCCAACAGCAATATTTACTGAATGTTGAAGATGTGGTGGAAACATGACAATGTATCTATGTTTGTAAATAGATACTTCTATGATTGTATCTAGATACCTGATATACTATGATTGTATCTAGATACTTGATATACTATGATTGTATCTAGATACTTGATATACTATGATTGTATCTAGATACTTGATATACTATGATTGTATCTACATACTTGATATACTATGATTGTATCTAGATACTTGATATAGTGCCTTTTAAGTACCTCACAAATGTGCTGCCTGTGCCAGCCTACACGAAGTTAAAAGCCATTAAAAATAAAACTTTGATCAATAAGTGAACAGTGGTCAGATAATTAGAAGAGTCAGGTGAGCTCCCACAGACATGTAGAACGCAACCAATGAATTCCCATCCACATCTGATAAAAGACACCTCGTTCGCATTTCCTAGACACCATAGCGTCGAAGAGGATCAACGACACGCAACGAGGCTTGCAACACATGAACCCCAACAGCAGGTTGTATATGGTCAAAAAGCTCAATCTTGCCATCCCTCTGCCACTAGGTCTGTAGAGGACGACAAATTGTTCTTCGCAGCCGACAATTGTTCATAGTGTCACCGCAGTAGAACGATCAGTCCCATAAGTCTCTTAGCTGGTTAGTCATCTGAAACCCCTTAGGATGGATGGCTCCATGTACGCGAGACCACAACAACAAACGTCCAAAACACTCAGAGACACCGGCAAAAGAAAGAAAAATGAAACTCAAAGAACGCATACTAGGCCACTTTAGAAATCCAAAAGAACAAAACTCTTGAACAAACTCTGCACATGACCAACACTTGATCACAGAATGACATGCTAGACAAACAAGCGACCGTCTTGGCCACGCCAAGTATGCAGACAATATTCCACGTTTGGCTCCATATGTTCGACATATTGGTCGACATGTGAACATGGCCATACGGAGCCAATATGTGGAATATTGTTATATCTTCTCACCACATCTTCAATAAGTGAAGTTGCTGTTGGGGAGATTCAAGATAAATTGCTACTAAGGCAATATTAGCCACATTGGAGAACATAACCTGACAATAGGGGTCAGCCGGGTAGACATTTTCTGCCGAGTACCAAATCCGAGTATTTGGATGTACTATTTGCCGGATCTGGGTACGAACCGAGTACCATTTGTTCCGTATGTGGACTTCCGGTGTTGGTGTTTTTTGTACTGTTTTTCTTCAAAATGAATAGGCTAGATGAAGCTCAATGCTGATATTATGAGCCTACAAATTCCGGCATATGAGGCAGACAAACAACTATTTGCGTGTACAGTATTTGCCGAGGCGAATACTTCCGAATAGTGCCAAAAAACGGGATATTCGGCCGAGGCAAATGTCCGAGGCGATTTCCGGCTGACCCCTACCTGACAAATGGGAATATGTGAAACAAATAGAAACAGAAGCACAATCAGGAGAAAAGCAACAAAAGCCAGATTTGCACCACAAAGAAGTCAAAGCAAAGAACACGGCATACCAGTATGTAAAGGTTGACCATCCTACAGGGCTTCTTTTCAACGTTACTTATCTCATTCTTCCATAAGTGACAAATTATGGAACTTCACTGGCCTCATCATCTTGTTAATTTTACATTACTAATTTTTATGTTACGCGATTTTGCTACTACTAGTTTTTTACCAATTATTACCAGTTGGTACTTTTACATTTATACCAATGTTTTCATATTACTATCTTACCCCATATGGGAGTTGTGTTACTGGAGCCTGTCAGAATTTTTAAGCTTTTGCTTTCACACCAAGTAATATCTCTGCTTTACATAAAGATAAAAATAGTTGGTATTCAATAAAGTGTTTCCTGTTTTCAGATCGATGTTCTAAAGGGATTACGGTATGCTTTAATTTAATTGGTTCTGGCTTCTTGCATAGGTTTTGGTCACAAGAATTAGTTCTTGATTCCATTTTATTTTATAGACCTGAAAATGGGTCGTATCATCGTCACCTGCGTCTGCTGTGTCCGTTTCATCAGCGAGAAAGTGCCGGTGAAGCGAGATGAACGGGCTTTGCTTTCAAATTTAAGGCTTTTATTTTACATTTCTGTTCCCATGAGCACAAAATAATTACACAAACACTCGAACCTATTGAATTTCCAACATTGGTTTTGTCTGAATTAAGCTATTAATGGTCTAAAAAAAACCTAGACCTGCCTTACTTGATGCCAATAATGCCTGAACTCAGATTTCAATCATTAATCATCGCGACTCCTAAAGGCAAAGAGCAAATCACTGACATCATGCCAAAGAACAAGTGACGCCCCCAAAAACTACAACAAAACCATCTGCGTAATATTCCACATTTGCACTGTACAAATAAATTTGAAGCAACTTAACAAGTCACTGTGATTTTTCACCAGACTTTAATCCCTGCGGTCATTAGAAAGATGACCAAGTGTGCTGAACTTTTGATTTCAGTCGGAGGTTTTCCAGTAATAGGAAGGCATCAGGTGATAGAGGGGTGCAGACCTAGCTCACAGGAGCATGCAAACACACAGCTTATGCACATGCCACATCGTGTTTTCAGCAGTTCTCAGCATTACTGAGAGATCGTTAAACACAAGCAGACATGTATTATAAGTGGTTGTAATATTTTAGGGGTCGTCCATAAAGGACATCCACAAAATATGACCTACTTTGGACCCCACTCCCTCTCCCTTGTCCGCATTTGAAGTTACCCCACTTCAGAGCTACTCTGCCGATGCTGGACCGAAAGCATACTCAGCAGCTATCATGCAAAATGTGCCACACAAATGCCCTTTAATCAACTAATGAAATACACACGTGCAGACACATGCAAAGAGCGCCATGCATGAAGGACTTGTGCATCAACTCTAAATAAATGCATCAGCACAAAGGTAATAACATACACCTGCTCTGCACAACTATTCAAGTGCCAATTTTCAAAACAGCTGGTGCCTTAGTTGAAAGAAACAACATACATGCAAGCGTGGGTGCTAGAACAGGCACCTTACCGTCACCACTGTTCTACAGTACGGATAAGAATTCCACGCTTCTTCGTGTACTTCCAGTGAACCTTTTGGAGCCAGCCAGCGTATATAAGCCGGAACTTTGCTGGAGCCAAAAGAAATACCAGAAACTGAGAGAGTGGCAAAGACACATCCCAACACGGAAATGCGCAACAGTCTTAAAATTTTGAAAGAAAATCTGGCCATCCGATCCACCGCCTTAACTCTTTAACGACGAGCGTGTACTAAAATGCATGGAAAACTAATCCCTCTCTTCATTAAACAATTAAGAAGCAAGCACCAACCTCAAGCTGTATTACAGAAAAGCCACTCTATATTAAAATTTATTTAGCACCCCAACATATTTGTGAACTTGTACATTTCTTGTCCAACTTCTCTGAGTTTTCCCACAATTAAAAAGCTGTTATAATAAATGCCGTCTGTGCTGTCAAGTTGTTCTTTTCAAATTTCCATGAACACCTTGCATCTTATAATAATTTAAATATAATACAACCATAAATTGAACATATTGCAGCAGTTGGAAGCTTTAAAACTGTTAGTGTTTCTTAGTTTGACAGGACAGTATTAATGGACATATAACTCAATACATAAATCATGGCTCAGACCACGATGTCTTAGTGATGGTTAAGCACACAAAAAAGAAAAATCTAAACATGGATTAAAAGCAAAACAGTCAAAAATGCCATCAACACATACGCGACCCACTGTGACAAACCAAGTCTCAAGTCACACCATGCATTTTAATATGGTTTGAAAGATATTTTAGGTTGAAATCAAGCATACTGACTTTTTAACGTATTTTAATCAAACAGATCCTAATCTACATGTAAGCTTTCCATTCCAACAAACAGTTCTTACAATTAAAATGCTTAAATGCATTAATCATGACGAGTGGAAATGAAAAATCATATTTTTTGATTTCACTGCTCTGTTCTGAATAACATATGTATATATCATTTGAAAGGTCAGTGCCTATTTTGAATATTGAACTGACACAATTATTCTTCCAGCAAATATGAAAGCTTAATTTAAGGGTTATGAATACAGGTCATGATATCCATAATGTTGTCTTGTCTAGTAATGTATCGTGTGATGTAGACGCAATTGTTTAATTTAACAGATATACGTTGGTCAACCCACAGAATCAAATGCATGAAATAAAAGGCAAATATTTATTATCTTTGCATGTGTTGTTAGCAATTCAATAAAAATTCATAGCATATTTCAAACTCAAGCAACTTTTCAAATGCTGGTATATGTTGTTCATATTTGTCTGGAATATTCAGAATATCAGCCAAATATCATATGAATATATATATATTATAAGTTTACAGGTAAAGATAGCTAAAGGGTTAACATGTCCCCCTTGTAATCACCTTTTACTCAGTAATAAAGTTGACAATTATGATGGTCAACTGACAAGACCTGAACTACTTAGAACAGTTATACAAATAACATGCCATTTTAAAAATGAAAGTGAGTACACTATTTCACTTAAAATATCCGATAATGTGAACATTTTACTTAAGACACATTTTGTCAGATCTGGTCACTCATAATGATTGCAAAATACTGATATGTAGTACAAGAAGGCAGTATACTGAAACACTGACAAAAGCCTACAGAGACTCCACCAACAGTTCAATGTTAAGGTCAAATCACTCTTAGATTCCAGATTATGGTAATGTTAATTTCAGACTAAAATTCACTAATGTACACTACATGCCAGTCGATAAAAAACAGTTTTACCTAAGAATTAATACTACTGAAGTCTGGTTAGTTACAGAGGAAACATAACGGAGCTTCCTTTGAAAATTATATTAAGTCAGATAAACTACTGCAAAATGATGATATAAAAAATTGAGTAATGACAAGGTCACATTCCAAGGCTGAATCAAATCTGCTGTTGTATCAGGATTCCTGGTTTAGTGGTGTTAATGAGGTTCCATTGTAGCACTGAAATAGGATTAGTCATTACTAAATCATGAACTAATTAATCAGTGTAACTGTAATTGGTGTAAAAAATGTTAGCCACACCAACTTACATCAAATCAGGACCTTGAAACCGGTTTGAAACAGAAAAAGCTATGGTACGTGAGAACTGTAAACGTTAAATAAAGCTTAGCAAGCAGCTGCTGGTCGCATCAGTTGCCAACCTTACCGAGACAATGGTTCTGCAATATGGGAAAGCGTTCCAAGCCTCTTCGTGAATGTGCAGCGACCCACGTGGGGCAATCAATTTTACTATTTTCGGCACTTTACTAAAACGTCATTGTAAAACATCAACGCCATTACATAAAAAAGAAAGCTGACAATATTGCCTGAACTACTTAGAATAGTTAACAAATAACACATCGTCTTAGAAATGGAATTATTAACAGAATATTGATCAGTGTCAATATATAAACAATCCATTAGACTACAATTATTATAATAATTTTTTTCTTTAATAAAATCCAGATAGTTATTAATCGTATCTGTAGTTTCTGTGGCAGTGCCATTTCAGCTTATTTATCATCAAAACTTAGATGTAAATCAAATATTTGTTTTCTAAGATGTGCATCAATTTCGTCATATCCCTCAATAAGTACAGCAAGTTTTTTCACAAAAAAAACTTAAACTGATAACTACTGTCTCATATTAAGCCTAACAATCGTTTTCAAATCCAAAATACATTAACAAAACAACAACTGATAACTTATTTCACAAACTGTTAATATAACAATTTTAAAATAAACATAAAATGCTCAAAAAAGGATTGTTTTCAAACAATAAAGCTAAGTAGCAGACGCACCTTGCAAGGTGATAAATTTTGTGTGTAAACTGTCCCGCTGTATATTTTCCATTAAGAAGCGGAGACTTCGGCTGGACTCCGGTCTGTTGAGTAAAAGGCTCATTTGTGAGTACCTCAATTCCCTCACCACCACCCGTTTCATTCTTGCTTGCCAATGCAACAGAGTAGAGTTGTGCAACCTGGTACTAAAAGAGAGAACAAAATGCAATCATCACACTACTCGTTTAACAATTGTTTCCAGTAATGTTTAGAGTTTAATTAATATTTCAATTCTACAGTATATTTCATAAATGTTTCAGCAAGAAATCATTGTTGAGTGTTAAATTATTTCAATATAATTATTCTGCCCTATGTTAATGACTTAAATTAATTCGCTAATTAAATTAAACTTAAGTTCGATACAGGCTTGTTTGTCACAAGTATTCTTCGGCTTTTAGATGAACTTGCAATATATAACAGCATGTGTTCAGTACGGGTATTTTGTAATATTAAATTTAATCTTTAATTGCGTTAAAAATGCCATCAATACTTGAAAACTGTAACCTGGAGGAATTAAAATGGTTTTCTTCCCGACATTACTGTCTTATCAGCCAAAATGCATGAAACCTCAATTTCTGCTACATAGCACGTACATCACTTTTTCTAGTCAAGCACAAACACGGGACTTGAATATTATATTTTGGTACTACATACATCCTTAATCTAGGATAGAGTTGGGATGTTATACTAACATTTTCAGTTGTGAATAAGTCACTTACTCTAATATAGGATAGAGCTTGGATATTTTCAGACTTTGTAAGTCATTTACTCTAATCTAGCATAAAGGATTAAAGGTGGGATGTTATACTAATATTTTCAGTTGTGAATAAGTCATTTATTTTAATCTAGCATAGAGGTGGGATGTTATATTAATATTTTCAGTTGTGAATAAGTAATTAATTTTAATCTAGCATAGAGGTGGGATGTTATATCAATATTTTCAGTTGTGAATAAGTCATTAATTTTAATCTAGCATAGAGGTGGGATGCTATACTAATATTTTCAGTTGTGAATAAGTCATTTATTTTAATCTAGCATAGAGGTGGGATGTTATACTAATATTTTCAGTTGTCAATAAGTCATTTATTTTAATCTAGCATAGAGGTGGGATGTTACTGTTATTAATCACAATAGTCACACAGATACCACTGCCATCAGTCTAGTTCAAACTGTCAACCACATGTTACAAAATGTTCTGTGAATGATACACAATACCATTGAGGTAAATTAATGGCATTTTGGATGTGAATTTTGCACATACTGAATTTCCAGTTTTTCTTTGGTTATTGGTATACAAGTAAGTAAGTATTTTGTTTATTGAGAAGCACTAGCAAACGCACAGCACTGTGCATGGTAAACATATCACAGTCAAATAATCAAACAATATAATCAACTAGATAAAAAGAGAATTAACTGAGACATAGGGAGGATAGGAGAGGAATATAGATAAACTACATAGATAGATATATGGTAGATAAATATATATATATATATATATATATAAATATATATATATATATCTACTAGAGTACTTACCCGTCATAATGACGGAGAGAGAGAGAGGGATGGAGGGAAGGAGTGAGAGAGGGAGAGGTAGGGCGAGAGGCAGGGACAGACTTCTAACTGTTGTTTGTCTGCGTGTGAATCGAGTTCTTGCATTGGACATGTATTGGATGCGACCAATTGATACTTCCCCCTCAACCTGCCATCAGTGAAAGGGAAGGAGAGGTAGAGGTAGGGCGGGAGTGAATTTCCAGCCTCTAAGTCTGGTTGCTACCGCTCCTTAGAAGCACACCCTCTCCGCTGTTATGCGAAGAGTACAGGTTCGAGCCTCGCCTGGCTCGGCCACTGAAGCAGCATATGCAACTCTAGTCGCTGCCACCCCTTAGTGGCTGCAGTAGATCACTCCTAGCATCATCATCATTATCGACTGCAGTCGGCCTACGGTCTCTGAAGCAGCATGAGTCACAGACAGATGTACACACGGAGCTGGAGAACTATATTATAGGATTTTTCAACACCCACTTCAATACAGGGCTTGGTTTCTCTGAGTCACAGCATCATTTCAGTTAAACTGACCTAGCACTTTTCGATACTGGGCCAGTTGACACAGGTCTAACTGATTCAAAACGTCCCAACATAAGAAAATTTATTTAATAACCAGGCAGTTCATATTTAATTTGCAAAGTTTAGCAAGAGTTTTACCTCTTCAACTGTCATAGGCAGCACAATTCGACTACAAAATAACAAGCCTCCAATTATGTAAATGGTAGCAGCTAATTTATTTTCCTATAGAATTCTATAAAAAAAATAACAACCATTCACTACTGGCATATGAACTTGTATACAAACACCTCGACCATAATTCTTAACCAAAATTAACTGACAAACTATAGCCCAACGAACATTACTACACACTTAAGGCTTTCGTTCATGACTACCATCAAAATTTACGCATATCCGAGGTAAATAACTTCTGCTTGGGAAGCATTCTGGGTAGGGCTCTTTGACAGAAATCTGTCATTCGGAAATGATTGGACTTAACATTATGGACTTAATATAATGGAAATTTAATCATTGTAATACACTCAGATCCAGTACCCACATTTAAATACAAAAATCATACATCTAAATGAGTTATCGACGCCCTGCCTTTCTTAGAATTTCACAGAAAGACGCCCCTTTCTAAGATAGGCCTACTACCCACAATCAAGTCAGCAGGCAAGGCAACAACACAAACATCTCCCGATAAATATTATCATAACACAAAAGAACCAAATTTACAACGGCGGAACACAGTAGCAAGTCAAATTACACTCAATACAACAAATTGGTGTCTTACAATTCCTTAATAATCATTTTAGAAACGAATATGCCTTAACACAAAACAATTCACTATACAGCTTCGGTAGAGATAGAGCACTATACGCATGCGCAATAGGTCGCATTAGCGGAAGCTCGCGATACGATATAATCTGTTTCCCTTCTCATCATATGTGTGCTCGTAAGTAAGTATGTGTGGATGTGCACATGCGTAAGCGTAATCGTAATAGTAAACTCCAATTTCTAAAGCGATACTCTAAAGCTAAGCGTAAACGTTGCGTCGTTTCAGAGAGGTTGTCCAGATAGTAGGGCAGCCTGGTGCAAAATATGAAGGAATTGCTCATTAAAAGACAGAAACATGAAATTTGGTACATAGTATGAACATGCCCTAAGGAAAAATTTTAGCTATAGGGCCATCGCAGATTTGCCTTCTGGCTCCAATGGCAGCCATTTTACAAAATGGCCGACCGAAAATAGAGATTTTTCAATATCTCAGCTTCTAGTTCTCTTAGAATCGTGATCTTGGTGTCTAAACATACATATTTAAGGGCAGGGATACTAATAGAACTAATTGTAGTTACTTAGCTACAAGAGAAAAGCTAATTATGGTAGCCATCTTGAAGTTAAGGTGACCTAAAAGGGCAGTCCAGTGCAAAATACGAATCAATTGCTTATTGACTGATAGAAGCATGAAATTTAGTACATAGTATGATCGTGTTCTAAGGAAATGTTTTAGTTATAGTGCCATCGAAGAATTGTCCCCTGGTCTCAATGGCAGCCATTTTCCAAAGTCTCTTTCGATCGTTTGCAGCCACCCCCAATCACCAGTCTTGTCCTCGAGACCAAGGTCTTGGTCTCGAGTGCACTCGAGTTCGTTTTTAAAAGTCTTGGTCTTGGTCTTGGTCTTGAGGTTCAAGGTCTTGGTCTTGGTCTTGGTCTTGAGATTCAAGGTCTTGGTCTTGGTCTTGGTCTTGAGGTTCAAAGTCTTGGTCTTGGTCTCGCAAGACCAAGACCAAGACCGGCTGTCAAAATGAACAGTCATTTAACAGAATTCAAGAATTCTGTATCAAGCCTGCTTGCATCATACGACCAATATCTATGGATGGATACAAGTCTTGTTGGTCAGGAAACCCATTGGCAGCAGCAACAGTTATTCTGTATCAGACGGTATGATAAACCATGGGAAGATTTCAAAAGACTGACTATCTGTACATTTACATCCAGTGCTTGAAGAGCTTCTGTGTGTGTGCGTGTGTGTCAGCGACTTCAGCACCTGTAGAACGTATTTTTTCACATGACAGAATTTGCCAACCAGGCACGTCTTGGTCAGAAAATTTTGAGCGAATTGGTTTTTATAAAATATAAAAGGCATTTGGAATAATAGTTTGCATGAAGGACTTTTGAATACAAATTCGGATTTCTCTGCAGTTTGCATTTAAAGTTAATTTGCTTGAATAAAATAAAAGACTCATGTTTTCATTAAAATAGCGAATATTCCGACTTGACAATTTTAGAAGTCTTGATCTGATTGCGATTTTTTGGGTCTTGGTCTTGGTCTTGGTCTTGAGGTTCAAGGTCTTGGTCTTGGTCTTGGTCTCGAGGTTCAAAGTCTTGGTCTTGGTCTTGGTCTTGAGGTTCAAGGTCTTGGTCTTGGTCTTGGTCTTGAGGTTCAAGGTCTTGGTCTTGAGGTTTAAGGTCTTGACAACAAGAATGCCAATCACCAGGACATGGTATCCTAGGAACAGCTACGAACATCTGTGCCCATACATGACCTGCCTGGTAGACAGCTCTCTTGGCGTGTTCCACAAGTGCAGCTTGAGTTGGTGGAAAGCCATCCATTGGTACATCGAGCTGATCATCAGCAGAGCTGGAAGTTGATGCTAAGGTGCAGAAGGCTGGGATGACGTCGTTGAATGTCTTCCAAATGTCCCAACAGTCCTTTCTCCACGGCCAGCAGAGGATGATACTGTATCACATCTGCTAAATGAGTGTAGGAAAGGCAAGGCTACGCACTTCTCTGGGCAAGGGCACATGCCATCTCATGAGTTGATAGGCATCTAGAGCTTTGCCTGAGGAAAGCCAACCCACAGTTCGTCAATGCTGAGCTATTGAACCGCTGCTATGGCTAACCTCAGAGTCAACTGCGCGGATCATCACTTTACGATAGCCATGTTTGGCAGCATCTGGGACACGCAGCAAAATCCTTGTATCAGATTCCTCCTGAGTAAAAGGAGCAAGTCCAATGATGCCCTTGGCTGAGTAGCCTACAGAGCACGTCCTTGCGGTGTGTGACGATGACCTGTCTTTCTGTTTCTGTTTCAAGTTTTGTTATTTGCAGGCTCAAAAAAGAAAACAACTCTGACTTGTTTTCACTGTTCCTTAGAAATTCCTGCCAGTTTCTAGGTAGAGCATTAGAAGATTCCACGCGCCTGCTGCTTCCCTTACCCCTCACACTGCATGTGTATGTCTTCAAGCTGCCATGTACAATGTGCACATATTCATCCCATACCACATCTACCCTCTGCTCATGCTCCAGCTGTCTTGTGATGTAGGGCAAGAAAACATGGGAAGCATAATCTAAGAAAGTGCACACAGTGCCAGGTTTCAGTATGTTGACTAAGACTACTTCGTCCAAGATAACAGCATCAACAGTAGTTACAACCAGTGAAAAGCCTGGTTGGATATCTGAGATGGCGTCATCTGCTGGAGTGGGAGCCACGTCTTCTAGGCAGCTCACAATGTCTTACTTGGTTCCTAGCCGCAATTTATCCATATTCGAAAGCGATGGTGGGTGTTAGTCGTACGAGCAACGAGGAGAAGGTGAATGAGGCACGGAAGCAGCTTTTTTCACAGAGCTGTCTACCAGGCAGGTCATGTATGGGCACAGATGTTCGTAGCTGTTCCTAGGATACCATGTCCTGGTGATTGGGGGTGGCTGCAAACGATCGAAAGAGACTGGGAAGTGAAGTGGACAACACTTGCCAAAGCTTCTGGACAGAACTGCTCAGATGATGCCGCGAGAAGGGCTGTAGGGGACAGCGCAAACGTGTGAAAGCTGCTCGACAGTGAACTGGTCTCTGTCTGTGTAGAAGCCTATGTGACCTGGAATGACGTTGACAATGTTAGGCCCCATATAACTCTGTGGGCAGTACTTTGTCTGGACACTAGTTCCAAAATGTGGACTAGCTCTGTAATATCGTTTAATGTACATTTACGAGGACAATAATAACAGGCTGAATTGTTGATATTCCATAATTTGTTTAATTTCTACATGAACATGAACACAACAACAAGTTTCAAATATGGTTAGTTCCCTTGCAATCGTTGCCCAAAATACTGTACGCTTAACAAGCAAAATTATGATCATAATTTTAATTTAACATGACGAGGAAGTAATCCAAAATGGGAAAATTAAATTTTAAGGTCACCTTAACTTCAAGATGGCTACCATAATTAGCTTTTCTCTTGCACTTAAATATTTGCAATTAGTTCTATTGGAATCTTTGCCCCTAAATATGCATGTTTAGACACCAAGATCACGATTCTAGGTGAACTAGAAGCTGCAATATTGAAAAATCTCTATTTTCGGTCGGCCATTTTGGAAAATGGCTGCCATTGAGACCAGGGGACAATTCTTCGATGGCACTATAGCTAAAACATTTCCTTAGAACACGATCATACTATGTACTAAATTTCATGCTTCTATCAGTCAATAAGCAATTGATTCGTATTTTGCACTGGACTGCCCTTTTAGGTCACCTTAACTTCAAGATTGCTACCATAATTAGCTTTTCTCTTGTAGGTAAGTAATTACAATTAGTTCTATTAGTATCCTTGCCCTAAATATGTATGTTTAGACACCAAGATCACGATTCTAAGAGAACTAGAAGCTGAGATATTGAAAAATCTCTATTTTCGGTCGGCCATTTTGTAAAATGGCTGCCATTGGAGCCAGGAGGCAAATCTGCGATGGCCCTATAGCTAAAAATTTTCTGCATCGTATGTTGTTACAATGTGACAAATTTCAGAATTCTGTCTTTTAGTGAGCAATTTTACACCAAGCCGCCTGACTAAGAGGAAGAACCTAGTTCAGACTGGTCGGTTTTAAAAGAGACCAGAGAGAGAGACAGAGAGAGAGAGAGAGAGAGAGAGAGAGAGAGAGAGAGAGAGAGAGAGAGAGAGAGAGAGAGAGAGAGAGAGAGAGAGAGGAGAGAGAGAGAGAGAGAGAGAGAGAGAGGAACAGACAGACAGACAGACAGACAGACAGACTGTCTGTCTGAGACAGAGACAGAGAGACAGACAGACAGAGAGAGACAGAGAGAGACAGAGAGAGACAGAGAGAGACAGAGAGACATAGAGACATAGAGAGACAGAGACAGAGACAGAGACAGAGACAGAGAGAGAGACAGAGACAGACAGACAGAGACAGAGACAGACAGAGACAGAGACAGAGACAGAGACAGAGACAGAGACAGAGACAGAGAGAGAGAGAGAGAGAGAGAGAGAGAGAGAGGAGAGAGAGAGAGAGAGAGAGAGAGAGAGAGGAGAGAGAGAGAGAGAGAGAGAGAGAGAGAGAGAGGAGAGAGAGAGAGAGAGAGAGAGGAGTGGGGGGGTTTCGTTAGGGGGCGAGCAATCAATCAAGCATTTATATAGCGCCCCTTCAAGGAAGCTATTCAGAGGCGCTCCTAGCCCAGCCCCGGCGAAAGAGAACAGTCTTTAGAGCAGAGAAGAAAGCGGTGGATGAGTTTTGAGGAAGAGACCGCAGCTCAGAAGGAAGCCCATCCCAAGTTGTGTGTCGAACTACGGAGAAAGCGCGCTGCTGTATAATAGCGGTGCGTGCGAAAGGAACAGATCGAGAAATCACCACGTACGGGTGGCAGAGCGAAGAGAGCGGTAACCAGGTGGAACAGAGGCACGAGAACAGAGCTCACGCAGATAGAACGGAGCACAGCCAAGCTGATATTTCCAGACAATGGAGGGTACCCGGTAGACAATGCGTTTCGAGAGTGGTAACCAGTGAAGGACATCACGCATGTATTCCGAGACATGGCCCAATTTAGGAATGAGCCCAATCAAGCGCGCAGCGGAACGCAGTACATGTACACGTTCGAGGCAGTTCAGTCGAGTGAGGGGAAGTCCAATATAGATCGGGACTTCGGGAGCTGTAGTATACATATATAGTCAAGCCCACACGTAATGAACGCATGAACGAGAGTAGCAGATTCCGGGGGGGGGGCACAGCGGGAAACAACGCGAAGCTGTCGTAGCTGAAAGTAGCAATTAAGCTCGGCTCTGCTGCAATTAAGATATGCGGAGAGAGGGTGAGTTCTGAATCCAGAGGTAAGACAAGCGTGACCAATCTTAGCAAGCTGCCTAGGGGTGCCCAGCCACATGTATTGAGTGTTAGAGGGATTTAAGCGAAGGCGATTGGAGGACATCCAGGCAGTCAAAGAGTCAGTGGAATGGCACTTTGGCGGACTGCAGCAGCGGCGTCAGAGGGAAAGCAATGGGTATGTCGTCAGCATATAAATGGTTGGACAAAGAGCAGGTGGCAAGAAGACGACTGAGATCAGAGCTGAAGATAACATAGAGGAGGGGGGCCCAAGACTGATCCCTGAGGAAGGCCAAAACGGACTGGGGTCCAGAGGGACCTGGTAGAACAGTAAACAACCAATGAGGAGCGGTCAGAAAGGTAGGAGGCTAGCCACTCAACTTGACTCAAGGGGCTTTTCAGATAGACCGAATGATACAGACAAGCGATTGAGAAGGATGGCATGGTCGACCGAGTCAAAGGCAGCGCTAACATTGAAGAGTGCAAGAAGGGAGACTTGAGAGCGACCAATGGCGCCATAGAAATCAGAGAGGAGGCTAAGGAGAAGGGTTTTCGTAGAGTGGAAGCCAGATTGATAGACAGGAAGTCAGTTACTATCATCAAGGTAAGTAAATATAGTTGCTGAGCGACTAATTTCTCAATGGTTTTAGAAATAAATGAGACGTTCGCAATGGGCCTGAAGTGTACTAGGGTCCGAAGAGTCGAGACCGGCTTGCTTGAGGAGTTGAGGATAGGACTAGGAGTGACGATCGAACTCTTCTGCGAAGCTGGAAGAGTACCGTCACGGAGCAAGGAGTTGCACAGGAGAGTCAGGAAAGGACATCGATGTAATCCTGGAGCAGGAAAGGAGGAAGGGGGTCAAGTTCGCAGGATTTCGCTGCAGAAGCGGGAAGATGATGCTGCGCAGCTCGAGACTGGAGACCTCATGAAGAACTAAGAGCCGATGGTCGGTAGGAGGAAAGTTAGGCGCAGGAGAACCAGCGGTGTCATTGCGAACCGATTGGACTTTAGCATCGAAGCAGCCCGAGAAGTCGGATGCAGTGAAGGATGGATCACAAGGCGATTGTGCTCGATGACACCGAGCAGGTCGTTGAAAGTCGACCAGAGACCAGGGCTGTAGTGGTAAAATTAGAGGTGAGTACACGCTACCGGTTAGTTTTCCGAAACAAATTAGAGGTGAGTATACGCTACAGTATTTTGTGGGCATACGTTACAGTATTTTAATATAAATAAAAATAAATTTTTTTGAGGTAAGTATACGGTCTCTAGAGGTAAGTACACGCTGTATACCCGCGTATACCCTCGACTACAGCCCTGCCAGAGACGCCGTGGGTCGCTGGCGTTGGATGATATCCCTCGCTCCCAGTGATCCTTTTCCTTCTCACGATGACGTCGGTGCATCCCTCGGACGAACTGGATCCATGCTGACCGGTCGGCTGGTGAGCGTGGTGAGAAAGTGTGGAAGGCGAAGAATTGGACGGATTAAGGTAGGATCCTTGAAGAGATGGGACTTTAACTTAGAGTAGAAGGGGCGATAAAGCCTGCGTTGCGATAAGTATAGAAGCGGGAACTGAGATTAAAGTGCACATGTGTAGGTGTGTGCTCTGCAGTGGGGCGATCTTGTCTGAGAGGTGGGGGGGGGGGACAAAGTTCGGCCATGGTCTGGTCGATGATCTTTTTTAGGAATTCATGTCCACAAAAAAAAATTTCACAAAACTTTACGACTTTTCTAAAAATTCATCTCCCAAAAAAGTAAAGTTGATGACTTTTTTTAGTCGTTCACCTCTTTGTTACAACTTTTTCGAGGCTCCCAAATTTTATGAACACCTTTTTTAGGAATTCATCTCCAAAAAATGTGATGACCTTTTTTTTAGAAATTCTTCTCCGACAAACATTTTATTACCTTCTTCTTATTTTCTCAGAATTTTCGGGGGGACATTTCTGCTGAAAAATTTAGTTTTTACCTCATCTAGTCAAAAAGGCTGTGAAAACCCTCACACGTAATTACATTTGTTGGCCTTTTTTGTCTTTCTTCCAAATTTGGGAGGGGGGACAAATGTATGGCGTGTCCCCACCACTCTTAAAGGTTGGGACAACATGTCCCCCTCGACCCCCCCCCCCCACCCCTCATGATCGCCGCCCATGGATGAAGGTGATCGACATTCTCCCGAAGAAGGAAGTTGATCGTGTTTCTTGCCGTGTGCGAAGGAGCTCCGTCCTGTTGACGATTACATCTCGCTCGAATGTCCGGAAGCGATCCTTGTCTTATTAAAGACGTGATCAAAATAATCAGTCTTGTTGTCAAGACCTTAAACCTCAAGACCAAGACCAAGACCAAGACCTTGAACCTCAAGACCAAGACCAAGACCAAGACCTTGAACCTCGAGACCAAGACCAAGACCAAGACTTTGAACCTCGAGACCAAGACCAAGACCAAGACCTTGAACCTCAAGACCAAGACCAAGACCAAGACCCAAAAAATCGCAATCAGGTCAAGACTTCTAAAAATTGTCAAGTCGGAATATTCGCTATTTTAACGAAAACATGAGTTTTATTTTATTCAAGTAAATTAACTTTAAATGCAAACTGCAGAGAAATCCGAATTTTTATTCAAAAGTCCTTCATGCAAACTATTAAGCTTATTCCAAATGTCTTTTGTATTTTATAAAAACCAATTCGCTCAGAATTTTCTTACCAAGACGTGACCTGTGGGCCTCATAAAAATTCCGCCATATGAAAAAATACGTTCTACAGGTGCTGAAGTCGCTGACACACACACAGTAGCTTTCCAAGCACTGGATGTAAATGTACAGATAGTGCGTCCTTTGAAATCTTCCCATGGTTTATCATACCGTCTGATACAGAATAACTGTTGCTGCTGCCAATGGGTTTTCCTGACCAACAAGAGATATTGGTCGTATGATGCAAGCAGGCTTGATACAGAATTCTTGAGTTTTGTTAAATGACTGTTAATATTGACAGCCGGTCTTGGTCTTGGTCTCGAAAAAACAAGACCAAGACTTTGAACCTCAAGGCCAAGACCAAGACCAAGACCTTGAACCTCAAGACCAAGACCAAGACCAAGACCTTTGGTCTCAAGACCAAGACCAAGACCAAGACTTTTAAAAACGAACTCGAGTGCACTCGAGACCAAGACCTTGGTCTCGAGGACAACAAGACTGAAAATAATACTCACTGTTCACTTTCACTCCAGATTCAACAAAGACCACAAGATTTCATGAGACGGTTCCACTTCTTCTGCGCCACCCTGTGTATAAATATGGTAGGCCTATGTATAATAAACACACCGCGGGGCTATAGGCCTATGTTCAATCGCGTAGTAGGCTAGCAGGCTTAGCGGTTTCTGTTTAACAACGCGTAAGACTTAAGTAGAAATTAATTTGATTTAACCCTAACCCTGTGCACACTTACTGAATTTAATTAATGTCGTGATTGAATTGGGTTGAATTGCGCTTCTGTGCAAGAATTGTCTTGTTGAGCGCGCTATAAATTTTTAGTTGTATTGTATTGTATTGTATTGTATTGTATTGTATTGTATTGTATTGTATTGTATTGTATTGAACGAGGGATACCGCGGCCATGCGGAAAAATGGACTCGAGATGCACGTGATCAACATTGGTTCCGTGATTGGATAATGATTAATGACGTCAACTTGTTAAATGACGTAATATTCTTTACTATGGTAACGTTAGTAGGCTAGACGTCTCTGCAGAGTTGCTGAAACGTTCAATCGGAAATGTCGATTTAGATTTCTTTTCGGCGTATTTTTTGGCAGAATGACAAGCTTAGTGTTTATAAATAAGAAGATTGACAAGTTGATCGATGTTACAATGTATTAAAATCGTTTGTTACCGAAATATTAAATCGAAGAACGAGCTGGCAGGACGCGTGAGGAAGTCTACGTGGTTAGCGTGCTGAACTGGTTTGAAGGGCGTTGTAGGTAAGAGATACAATTTTGTTACGGATGAGTTGTGGACTTTTAGCCAATGAAGTTATGTGGAGGTATTTGGGAGTTTTGGTGACTGCGCGGACGAGAGCATTCTGGACTGTGTGCATGCGTTTTATTTGAGAAGGGAATTGCAGTAGTCGAGTTTGGAATGGACAATTGAGGTGGCTAATGTGCAGGCATATATTATTGTTATGACTCACTATTTCATTCAGGCATTTGCGATGCCATTTTGGTCCCACCAAACATTTCTCTGTGCCTTCGATTAAGATTTATTGACTGTGGATAAAAGCAGTGATTTAAAGTAACAATAGGCCTATAAAAAGAAATTCTTATCAATTGTAGCAGTGTCTAAAATACTCAGAAATATCAACTACGCACCTTTCACTAAACTTTAAAATTGTACTTGGACTGGTAAGGAAAATTTCAGGTATTAAAATGAAATCGTGTGTAGTTAATTTGAGATAATTCTCTCAGAAATTCATAGGGGCCTACTACACACTTCACACTCAGTGGCGGCGATCTTGTTTGACAGGTGGGGGGGGGCATTTTGGAACTGATCTGGTCAGTGGTTAAATTGCTCATCCAGAGGTGGTGGGTCTCTAAATATTTGCAAATCAAAAAAAACCTACGGCTAATCCTAAATAACAACAGGGACGTCATTTCAGCTTTTTCCGGAGGGAGGCAAAAAAAGAGGTTAAAAAATTTTCCGCGCTCACGCGCGAATTTTTTCTCACCTTTTTGGGTCTTTCTTTTAAAATGCTTTTTGTTTAGTCTACATGTGTGAAACTGTAAGCCAATGTTGCGAATGAGTCTCTTTTATTCTTTTTAACCTATTTCTTCTTTTCCCTTTTCTTTTTTACATAATGTTTTTCTTTTTTTCCAAAAATGAGGGTGGCAAATCCCCCCCCCAGATGACGTCCTTGAATTACAACATGCATGAAACACGACACATCACCGATAATTGAAAGCAAAAACATTAACAATTAAGATTGAAACATAATATTACTTTACACAACATGTTACAGAAGACTAGGCTTTGATCGACATGTCAATGCAATAACTTACAAAGCACGTAATGAACAAATACCAAAAATTAATATGCAGACTACTTTCAAATTGAAGAGCTCAGTAAGTATAATGCAGTCTGACTATAGCCTTAGATCATAACAGATGTAAACCCAGTGAAAAGCTTAAAATTAAGCAGGAGTTTCAATACTGTAATTCTGTCAATGCCACAACATGCTGACCTATAAACATTTCCATACTGCCCTGCATGCTTCTGTGGCTGTGGACGTTTTCGGTGCTTTGCACTTCCATAAATCTGTTGCACGCTAACCACTCACTATCTATCCCGCTAGGGCAGAAATTTGGTTCGAGGTTTCTGCTCCACTTGTGCCCCCTAGCCAACTCAGCTATAATGAGTACACCGACAGTCCACTGTCGGTGGGAAAACGAGACGGCGAGGGAGAGGACTGGCCACCCGCCCTCATATGCCAAGGTTAGGAAAATGAAGCCGCTAACACTTCATACCCGTGGCTGTCTGATCAGGGCTAGATTAATAGCTTAATTTTAGGGACTGCAAGAAAATCTGTTGCAGCATGACGACCCTTAGCAATCCATCCACGTAGCTTTCTTTGCACGCTGGCCAACTTTCTTTTCGACATTATCTGCAGAATGCATGCACGATAATAATTATTATAACTAATCAGATGACGTGCTATTCCAGATTTTCAAACGATTCCGGCTAAGCCTTCCGAAAGTCCGCAAACGAGTTATTAATGAAGCAAACTACTCTGTTATCGCTCGGATGCAGAGGCGGCGCTACACCAGGGCGCGCCAGGGCAAATGCCCTAGTAAAAATGCCTTTGCCCTGGTCGATGCCCTGCCAGAATTTTTGCCCTATCCAGAATTTGTTCGAGCATAGTTGTTATATCCTGAAATATAAATCACTAAATTCACCAAATTTTAAAATTTGCTTTACAAATGTAAAAAAAGCTTCCGGGGCTTTGCCCACCTAACCTCCTGACTATAGACAACTATAATAGTATGCACAGGGGGGAGGCGATTTATGGCGAGCGCGGTAGCGTGATCTTATATGGTCACCATTTACGTTCGCGACACCGCGCTCTCCTTAGATCGCCCTCTCCACTGGTTACTTGTATGACTGCCCTGGCTATGCCCTAGTTACAAAAAATGTCTGGCGCCGCGCCGCCACTGCTCGGATGTAGGCTCAAATCTACTTCTGCTGCCTCAGTCTTGGGTTACTACCCTTCGGCAGCGATTATAAAACAGCAGGCGATTTAAGTAAACACATAGGCCCAAGTAGTTTTCTATGATGCTAGTGAATATTGAACCACACTGTGAGGCTGACGAATGCTAATCTGATCTTCGGTGGTGGATCTCCCTATTGAGGCGATGGGTCTCCCTGTTGAGGTGACGGGTCTCCCTTCTTAGGTGGCGGATCTCATAATTTGGGTGGTGGGTCTCACAATGCAGGTGGCGGATCTCAAATCAGAGGTGCCGGATCTCAGATCCGGCGGGATCCGGCTGAATTTAACCACTGGATCTGGTGAAAAAAGAGTTTTGAACTGATCTGGTGAAAAAAGAGGTTTAAAAATGATTTGATGACCTTTTTTGGGGATTTCCTCAAAATTTGGGGGTCCGATGTATGGCGTTCCCCCCACTCTTAAAGGTAGGGGATCTTGTCCCCCTCGACCCCCCGGGATCGCCGCCCATGTTCACACTCCAAACAAGTCAACTGCACATTCTACAATATCAACTGCACACTTTATGTCGCAAAACACTCTACGTTAGCCCTGAATTGTAGGTTAGCTCATGACAACAGACCTATTTACGATCAAACGGTTGTCTATCATTCTATGAAGCAATAACAGACACGTGGGAATTGGCCCACAAGGTGCGTAAGGCCCTGTGCGATCGTTTCTGCGTCTGCCCGGGTCTCGTCGTCAACCTCCTCCGCGACATCAAACTCAACCGCAGTCGCGAGATTAACGAGGCAACGTTCGGCGTCCAAGAAGCCATCGACGCCTATGATACCACTCCTACATCGAGGCAGAGAGGACCGCCATGATCCTCATCCTCCTCATCCTCAACCGTATCCTTAGCACCCTCATCTTCATTAACCTCACCCTCATCTTCACCCTCATCCTTGTCCTAATCTTCATCCTCATCCTAAGCATCCTCACCCTAAGCATCCTCAGCCTCACCATCCTCATCCTCATCCCTGGTATCCTCATCCTCGACATCATCAGCATCCTCATCCTCACCCTCAGCATTGTCATCATCAGCATCCTCATCTTCAGCGTCCTCTTCTTCATCCTCAGCATCATCACCCTCAGCTTCGTCATCATCAGCATCCTCAGCCTCACCCTCAGCATCGTCATCATCAGCATCCTCTTCCTCATCATCGTCATCATCGTCATCATCATCCTCATCCTCAGCATCGTCATTATCAGTATCCTCACCCTCACCCTCGGCATCCTCATCCTCATCTTCGGCATTTTCAGCATCCTCATCCTCAGCGTCGTCGTCATCATCGTCCTCCTCATTGTCATCATTATTACTAGAGTATTTGCCCGTCATATGACGGGTTGAAAAGAAAATTAATGGATTGATGGGAAGAGAAAAGAATTTGTTTATTGCAATACTTGATTATAAGTCGCATTGCGAGTTCTTGATGATTACTTTGATGTTGTCTCTGATTCGTGAACGCAGAATCAGTCTTCGCCTCGTTCTTGCTCCTCCTCCCCCATATTAAGGGAGTGATGCCGGGAGGGAGGAGGCAGTGAGGGATGGAGGCAATGAGAGAGGGGGAGGGAGGGAGGAGGGACAGATCAAGGGCGGGAGGGAGCGAGGGAGGCAGAGAGGGAGGCAGAGACAGGTTTATTAACCGCTGTTTGTTTGTCTGTCTATCAATCCGTCTGTGCCGAGTGTTCTTTGGCCGGGCCAATTTCGGGCGCCCGTGTCATATTGCCGGCTTTAGGCAGGTCGGCCAACGGCCTGTCAGGCACATTCCATACATTCCACTACAGCCACAAAGGGAGGGGCCCTACATTCTTGAAGCGTTTATCGTACGATGGACACACTGATCTGGGAAACTATATAATAGAATATTATTTTTTTTAAATTATTATTATTATTATTATTATTATTATTATTATTATTATTATTATTATTATTATTATTATTATTATTATTATTATTATTATTATTATTATTATTATTATTATTTTACGCATACCCATTGCAAATCTATATTAGTCGAATTTTTAAAAATATTATTATTGTTATATTATTATTATTATTTTAACACCCGAGCTAAAAATAATCCTTCCGGCTCTTATAGACTATCCAAAGAGCTTGGTCGTTCTAGAGTATACCCGCAGACCTCTAGTGTCTACATCTAATTTTTATGTCTTGAGACTTGACATGTTTGGTTACGTGTGAACCAAAATAACAATATGTTCTGCAGTGTGTGTAATATTGGTAAAAAGACATTTCTATTGGGCTTCCTTTGTAGCGAACTACTTGTGAAAATCGGCGACGACCCGCGAAATTCTGTCTGGCAGAACTGATGTCTTCAGTCGATGGAACACAAATCGATCCAGGAGAGACACCGGATATCCAGTTGACAACTCTCGCAGCAGGTAGGCCTAACTTTGAGTTTGTATGAAGATTTGCCCGAATCCTGTAGACCGGTTGACGATATAGGGCCTACTGAGTACGTAGCTGAGTCAGGGTCAGTATATAAATCAGAGTCAGGATCAGGATTTATTTACATAATCGTTATTCTGCCATTGTGTATTAAAACGCATGTTTATTTCAGCCGGAATTATGACGCTTAAGTAGTGCTCGAGTTTGTAAGTGTGTGATCAGTGGTGCATGTGGTGGTTAGGGTTGCAGACTGTCAATTGAGAGACCTGGGTTCAGATCCCCGCCAGAGCAGACATTTCGTGCAAGATTTCTCCTCCATCTGTGTCCCTAGCTCACTCAGATATTGAGTAGGACTGATCGTGCACTATCGTTGGGAAGATGAGACGGCGAGACAGAGGACTGGCCACCCTCCCTCATACGCGGAGGATAAGAAATGAAGTCGCTAACTTCATGCCCATGGTTGCCTCAGGGCTAGCTTAAGGGACTGCTCTTCTTATTCTTTTTTGCGTTGTTAACCATATCATGGGTTTCATTTAGTTTCATTGGGTAGGCCCAGTGTTTAATCTAGTCCCCCTCTTATGGGGGGGGGAAGGTTTCTGGGGGACCAACAAGGGCGACCACTTTTGGGAAATATTTTGGCAAATTTCACCGCCTTAAAACTTTTTCTGGAATATCATCTTTCAAAAACGTTTATGACTTTTTTTAGTCATTCCTCCCACAAAACGTTAAACTTTCATCACTTTTTGTAGGAATTCATCTCTAAAAAAACTTTCCTATATATTATTCTCTTATTTTTTTCTCTTATAATATTACTCCACTCTGGGGGGGATTTCCCCCACAAAAACGTGTCTACATTCATATATTGCTGGCCTCTATAGGGAGGGGAAACATCAATCCTGGGGGTGGGAAATTCCCCCAAAAAGACGTCTAAGATTAAACACTGGGTTGGCCCTTTAATTCGTTCCATGTCATTTGGTTTCAATAGGCATTTCTATGTTTCATTGGATGTCGCTGGATTTCAGTGTGTGTCAAAACAAAACCGTCACTGTTACTTAGGCCTCTTAGAGATTCGCACACTGAAGATTGAAACAAAATTAAATTTATCATATTTCTTATAACGTTGAATATGCACTATCCAATATAGCCGCTCTACAGGGGTTAGGAAGGAAATTCTGACCATTTTACAGTTCGTCGATCACTGAATCCTTTTGTAGGCCTATTAGCCTACGTACTTTGTCGCCTCTGTAGCGGACCCCGTCTTTTGCAGACTTAGTGCCAGAATATGGCAGGATTGGATTGTTGGATACACGATTTATATGCCTCTGAGATTTACTCTGTATTCTACAGTAGTTATAACTGAATATAGCGCGTAAACCTAGTATTTGATCTTACCTATGCAGCGCTCGTGAATATATGTTGGTGCCCTATAGCTGAGCTTGGCTTCGAGTGGCGCTTCATACATTTGGAGATTACGATTACAATCACCCGCTACTTCAGTTTAATTGCCCCTATCTTTAGCATTAGCAATCAAATGCATAACGTAGTTATGAATGTCAATCAGTTTCTTCAGTTTAATTATTTAATAGGGGCCTATATATAGGCTATATGAGAATAACGCATAATCATTACACAATCATGTGATCAATGTTCTATACATAAAATGCTACCTGACGGAATCGTCGATTATCACTACCAATCCAGCATCTTGCGATTAACTAGTTATTATTTACCTATGCTAACCTCCCCAACTTGATTCTTGCCGTTGATTCGTACTTGGATTGTCCCAGAAGAATGTCTCTGTAGAACTTGGGCGTTCCACATTCGAACTGGTTGAAAGTTCAGTTCAAAGTTCACTTCTTGTTGAAGTATAATATCCCAGATCGAAGATCGCTGCTTTTCATCGACGATTATTTCGCACGTTCTTGTCACTGTCACTTTTTACAACTCGCAAACCGTACATGCATGATGCAACTGTCCTTGAAGGTACTAAACCTCAGGCACCGTCTTCACTTCTTGTTGAAGTAATATCCCAAATCGAAGATCGCTGCCTTCGATTGACGATTATTTTGGGCTTTCAGAAAGCCAGATAAAGGTTGCATCACCTGGAAAAAATACCAGTCTGCGTTTTTAGACCTATACATTACAATCCTTGTGATGTTTAATCTACTTAAAACTACTAAAGTAAGGCGCTATATAAATGTATACAACATCACCTTGTCGATAAATTACACAGGTCAGACCACTCCGGCAGTTTTGGCACCGTCCAATCCGACCGCCATGGCAGCTGATTCATGGGCGAGTGTGACGTCAGTTTAGAGAATTGGCATAGCCAGTACTGAGACACTGTAAGAACTATAGGCTGGACATCGACAGCCATTGCACGACTGGTTCTTACAATGTGTCAGTACGGGATTCTGCCACTCCTGACCCCGGTCTCTATGACAGCTGACATGGCGCGCTGTTCGAGAGTTGTCCCCGGCATCTGTATCTGCACCGCCAACGACTGGAAGAAAGCCGCCAACGAACGGAAGAATACTGCCAACGACTGGCAGAATGTCAAGACTCTTCCAAGTCTCGTGGAAGTAGGTACGTTTGAATTTTCATTAGGCTTGCGACGAATTCAACAAATAGGTAAGTTGCTGATGAAATCATCTTGGAATCATGATGTTTTGATTACTACTTGGGAACCAAACTAACATGTTCTGCAATGTGTGTTCTATTGGTAAAATGAAATGTCTATTGGGCTTCGTTTGTAGCGAACTACTTGCAGTAGGCTAGGCGTGATCGTCGCACAGACAGAGAATGCAAGTCACTAGGTTTTGGGGTAAATAATTGTGGATTGAATAGAAAATGAAATGTAACATATTTTTGTTAATACTGGACACGCGCTTCTTAATTGTGCCGTCCAGTGTTATAATCTCGTATATAGTTTTCCCAGATCTGTGTGTCCTACGATAAACGCTGTGGAATGTATGGAATGTATGGAATGTAACTGATTCTGCTAAACATGTATGAGAGGCCGTTGGCCGACCTCCATGAGGCCTGCATGCCCGATGCAGGCACAGGGCGCTGCCCGATGCAGGCACACGGGCGCTGCTAACCATGCTTGAGAGGCCGTTGGCCGACCTCCCTAAGGCCAGCATCGGGCTGCGCCTGATGCAGGCGCACGGGCGCTGCTTACCAAGACCTGCATCGGATATCACTCCCTCAATATGGCACACGATCTGACGGGAGGTTGAGGGGGGGGAGGAGCAAGGACGAGGCGAAGACTGATTATCCTAAACATCGATTGGTCACGTGCAATACACGAAAACAACAATAAAGAGCAAATACTATATTGTTGGTAAATACTAAATAGTCCTTGAAAATTTCGTTGTCCCATGAATGAAGAAAGTCCCCAAGAGCGACGATTACGTTTAAATCGTGCGCAACGGCAAAGATGGATGGCCCGACAAAGCCAAGAAACTCTCGATCGTCTGAGGTCGCATAGACGTGAGACTGCATGATGAGCATAATATCCGTAAAGTAAAGCAAAGCGAAATTCAACAAAGGAAAGCTCAGAAAAGAATGGACCAGGTATTGTAAAATTCAGATTCTTCTCTGCTGTGTCTCTATGAACGGAAACTGTAAAGAATTGAGAGATGTTGCAGTACTTGTAGGCCTACGTTTAATTTGTTCTCACACATCGTAGGTGTGCGTGTGTGTCCGTGCGTGCGCGTGTGTGCATGTGTGTTTTTCTAACCGCTTATTTTTAGGCCTACTCTAGCGCCTTCCAAGTTTGTAACATGAGAATATATACTCTATAAGTTGCGACATTTATTCCATTAGAGAGAACATGCACCATTTAAAAAAGAACAAGCGATTTTATTTGTAAAATAAAATAAGTCAGCGTTCACTTTTTTCTATAGCGACCGTATGGCTTCGACCCTGCAAATTTCCCAATGAATTGTTGGTGAAGTCCTTTAACCGTGTGAATGGACGTCACGCCAATATACTTGCTTGGTCGGAACTTGGATCTATGCCAATCGCTGATCGTGACTTAATTAATACGTATAATTACGATAGGGCAATTATAGTGTCTCCTCTAATGACGTAAAGTAAACGACTGCCCAAGGCCGTAGCTAGGGGGGTGTTTTTGGTGTTTAAACACCCCCAGAAATTAAACAATGTAAAAATGAAATAATGCATTTACTAACTACAAACCCCTTGGTCACTTGACTCGGTTGCACGACGGCTTGCTCAAGGACGATAAAACATCCCCCTAAACAGAAAACACCCCCCGAAACAAAATCCTGGCTACGGCCCTGCGACTGCCCCGATGAGGTCTTCATGATATTTCGAAAGGGGTTTGCATTTCGGAATCTGAAGTGTAAGAGAACAGTCAGCACTTGACAAGTAGTCATTGAACTTGTTGGCTATGGTATTAGAGTCATTGATTGATGTCATTGCAATACATTAGCAGAGAGGAAGTCAGCCACTTGTCGGGTATACGCGTGGAGTAGACGGCTGATAAACGCACCTATTATGCCCTTAATCCTCTTCGATTAATAGCTTATCTCCCACAACTCGAATGTCCTTCCATAATCACCCGCTCGGCAGTAGGAGTCTAGCATATAATGACGGTCGAGTGACCCTGGCGGTTCGAAAATCCTCTGACCGTGGACAAAATAATTTTATCGAACACGGTCCAGTTGTGACATGTTGAGCGCCACAATCGGAGTGGAGATCTTTATACCGACGTCGACTATATGGACGAGGTTTCCTTTCTGGCGCAGGTGGCGGAAGTGCTACCCATGGTCCTGGTGCTCGAAGTTTGTGGCAGCGAGGTCAAGACTACAGATCAACTGGGATAGAAACAAAATCGAGACCTCAGACAGTAGTAATAGGCGCATAGATGTAGGCTACAGACGCACAGCCAGACAGGCAGACAGGGAGACAGACAGACAGACGGATTGGATTGATACACGGAGTCAGTTGTAGGAGGGAGGGAGCCACAGAGCTAGGGCATAAGGGAGGGAGGGAGGTAGATAGACGTACAGACACACAGCCAGACAGACAGACTGCCTCACTCCCTACCGCACTAATTCTACCTCTGCACAGGATCTGACGGGAATACTTATCAACCTGTCATATATAAATGACGGGTAAATATTCTAGTAAATAAATAATAATTACATACCAAAAATAAAAGACGGAAAAACGTGACAAAAAATAAAAAACGACAAAATGAGATTTTTGGGAAAAAACTAAAAACCGAAAAACCGCTTGTAACAACTATGGTGTTGATTAATAATAAATAACTCATAAGGTACCATTTCTGTCTGTACGGTGCAGGTTTGCCAATTAATTAGGCCTATCATTTATATGTTGAAATATTTGTGTTTTTCAAGACCTGTGTTATATTGTTCAAATGTGTGTGCTGATTAATCTTCGCTTTACAGTGTGTTTATTTATTTATTTATTTATTTATTTATTTATTTATTTATTTATTCATTCCGGATATTTCTATAGCGCCTCTCGAGGTCAACTACTACTCAGAGGCGCTCCCGACTACAGCATTTGATACTGTGCCGGAATTTTCACGACGAAGCGCCACGAGCAATTGCGAGTGAAGGACTTGCCCAAGGTCCGTACGCAGCGGCTAGAGTGAGATTCGAACCGGCAACCCTCCGGTCACAAGGCGCCGAACTTACCACTGAGCCACCACGCCCCAGACATTCATTTTGTTACAGAGTGAATGTTGAAATTACCTATAAAATCCCCGACGAATCATTTTATTGACCGTTTAAATTTTATTCTCGTGGTTGGGTTGGGACCCCAGTGCATAGCTTTCCAGGACCTATAATTCTGTTAAGACAGCACTGGTGAAGGGTGACATTCTTCGCAACCGGCAATTGGTCGTAGAGCATCATAGCAGCAGAACGGTCAGTATACGCACCAATCTACAGACTCGCCTTCGACTGAAGGGGTCAACGTTTACGTAAAAACCGTCTAAATCACTTAGAAACAACGGCGAAAAAGAGTAAAAACTCCGCGAACGCATACTAGGTCACATTTGAAGTCCAAACGAGCGAAAATTATCATCCGCATGTGACCAACTAATTGATCAGAAATGACACGCTAGAGAAACATTCGGTTTACAAACCATTTATGTTGTCATTCAAGTCGAATTGCCTCTGACCTTCATATCACATATTCCGCTCAGCCCTAAGCTACACAGCACCGAACGAGAGCGTCACGGTTTCTAAGAGCTCTGAAGTCTTTTACATAATCTGCCCAAATGAATAGCCTACGTCGGAGATTCATCTAGATCCTTAATTCCTTGGCCTAACTTAGGCCAAGGATTTAAGGATCTAGATGAATCTCCGACGTAGGCCGCCTAACTGAATCCAGGTTACAGATGTGAAACCGGTTGACTGTATAGGACAACTGGTCTGAAAACTAGGCCTACTAAATGACTAGTAGGCCTATTCTTCTTTTCACTGTTCTTCTCATTCTGCGCAAAGTATAGCAATCAAACTACTCTATACTCTAGTATATATAAATTGGACAAATGTAGCCGATTCGTTAGGCCCTACGCTCGCCTTAAAACGCGGAGAGTGCGAGTTAGAACCTCCTCTGAGAAGGTTACAGTGTAGTAGGGACCTTCAGCGAGTCCTTCACTCACACTTGCTCAGCGCCATCGATTGATGCATGCTTGGTCATTAGAAAGTGGCGCTTAATAAACGCGTAATAATGATAATTTATCGACCTGGATCTCTGCCACTTGGAACTCGATCAGCAGAACCCTTGACCCCAGAGTCATTAACTACCGTCTGCCACGATCTCCATTTATCTCCATTATCCTCTGAGAATTCCACATGACTCTCAACCCCGTTTTAGTCGATTAGATCGTTTTTCGTAACTAATTGCCACACCGCAACCCTTGAACGCACTTTAAGTACTTGAAGAAATACTTGTAATCTATGGGACTGAACGTCGATCAACTTCCTCTTCATCAGTTCATGACCCCATCAGCAATTTGGTGTGATCGCCATTACCCTCTCTCATTTGTCAAATCGAGTGTTGACCGAATCTCACAAAATGCACTACATGCAAGGTTACGAAGTTAATTAGTCCTAGTCTATAGTCTCTCTCTCTCTCTCTCTCTCTCTCTCTCTCTCTCTCTCTCTCTCTCTCTCTCTCTCTCTCTCTCTCTCTCTCTCTCTCTCTCTCTCTCTCTCTCTCTCTCTCTCTCTCTCTCTCTCTCTCTCTCTCTCTCTCTCTCTCTCTCTTAGTTCCTTTCGTTCCTTTCAGAACATCGGGCGACAAGATTCCTCCATTCTGTACGGTTGTCTGCAATGTCCTCCGCCTCCTTCCATCCGATTCCCTAGTCTAGTAATGTCCTCATTTATTTTGTCTATCCTGGTCAACTTGCATTCTCTCCACATCGGAGTCCTTGATGAATGATTTCGTCTGAGGTATCAAAATAACTCTATTTTGATACCTAAAATCTGTCTTAAGGTATAGTTTCAAATCGTTTGCGTTCTTAAATTACTGAAAACTTTCCAAGTCAATTCACTCATGCTGTGGGACTTTTCGGTGACCTTTTCTCAAGTTTATCACATTTGATGATTTTCCATGTATTTCAATATATCTCTTGCAGAAGATGCTTTCGAGTAGCGAATCGCTGATCAATTATGATTCTTCCTGCCTGAACCCGGGTCGTTCTTCTCCGAATGCTCTATCAATATATTGATTCATTCTACTTGATATGATTATGCCTAATGGTTAAAACGTTTCCTCGTTTGCACTACAGAGCAATGCCTTTGTCATTTCTGCACTCTGATGGATCTCCCTTTCTTTTCTACATCAGTGCCGGCCTTAGGTTATTTCGGGCCCCCATGACACAAGTCAAATTTTTTAAATTGCTAATCATTTTATTTTAGTCGATTGTTAACAAGTAAGCCTACAAGTCAAATTTAACTATAGCCTACACGAGAATTCTGGAATATGAAGGAAGCTGACTTTTATTTTACTGACAAAAGAGAGGATTTAATCGAAACCATAATATTATTATTAGGGTGTCCTGTTCGTGTTAATTTTCTGTGACATTTTCGGGCCCTCCCTAAGTTGCGGGCCCCGTGCGACCGCACGGTTCGCACGCCCCTAAGGCCGGCGGCACTGTCTACATTGAGACGAGTAATTGTAGATGTTACACAGTCTTCTGGTATTTCTTCCTCTTGCTGAACAGCAACCACAATCTTTGTTGCAAAAGTGATCCCATCTGTCAACTATGGATGGGAATCGATTAGTTGGGCTCTACATGTGTGCGTGGGGGCGCCACTGGGGACTCTTCTAATTTCCTGAACATTGCTTTGCTTGCAAATGATATAGATTGGCGAAGACAGTGTCTTTGTGAGGTACTTAAAAGGCGCTATGGCAATATATAGGCTACGTACTTTACATACCAGAGCATGCATAACTTTAAGAACTGTTTCTTCTTTTTTTTGAAGTAGTTCCGCAGAGACTGCGTCCCTATCTGGTGTTTTATGTTTCCTCATTTTGCTGATCGCATCTCTTACCTTTGACGTCTTTTTCTTCTGCGTTATTTACGGGCAACTGGTTTTGATCCATCCTACCTTCGAGAGCTATGTATTCTGATGTCATCATTACTTGGTCGTTGATCTTTTCGTTCTGCAACACAGGGTAATCTGGTTGTCTCCCCCCTCCCGTCGCGTTCTGCCACAGTGCAAGAAGGAAGCTTCAGAGTAGTGGGTCCCTTATTCAATGCAATCTGTGACATGATCTTCTTCCTCTTTCCATACCTCTTCTACTTTCCATGACCCACTGGATGACCAACTTCACACAATTGCTCAGCTCCTTGGATTCGACTTACGTCTCGTAACAATGTTCTCTTTCGCTCAATGAATTTCACTACGACGTCTTCGCTTGTGTTCATTTGTCACATTATAAGCCTACACTTCGCACCAGTTCACAGGCAAGTGTGAAGTGATCGAGAACATAAAAACAATTTGACAGTATGTGCCTGTCAGAATTATATTATGTATGTCAGTATGCATATATAATTATATATATATGTGTGTGCAAGTGTGTGCATAATTATGTATAAATAATATGTGTGTAGCCTATATGTATATATATATATTCATATATGTATGTATGTATGTGTATTTATGCAAGTATGCATGTATTAATATAATTATATGCATATATCTATGTATGCACGTATTTAAGTATGCTTGTATGTATGCATACATGTATGTATGAATACTGCGCGTTCTATGAATTTCATGAAGGCTGTCCTCGCCTTAGACACACGCACCCAATTCTACGGTGGTGAAAGATCTCAGGTACCCGATCAATTCATTGAAAAATGAGCAGGGTCGAGGCCATATATATATATATATATATATATATATATATATATATATATATATATATATATATATATATATATACGGTCGCTATGGAAAATCGCGTACATTTACATTTGCATTTACGAACAATCAGATTTTAGCTCATATGATTGAATGATGCTTTGAAGGTTCAGTTCTCCTGTCTGGTCCGAGCTAAGCTGGAATTACGACAGCTGAACGAATCCATCGCAACACACGGTTACTCCCATCGACTGGTACTCCCTTGGTTGACGATAGAGCACGTGTCGCATCTGAGCATCCCATTGTGCTACGAGATATGCCTTGGAGGCTGGAAGATCTGTAAGTTGCCAGACGGACGATCATCGCAGCCCGTTGGACACTATACCATCGACTCCTCCATTTTGAACATGCATGCAATAGGGTTCAATAATATTATCGAAGACAGAAGATGTATTAGCAACGAATCCGGAACGAACATATATAAGCATCTGAATTATCGAGTGAACCTCGATTAAGGTTCCTGGGGTTGAGTGACTTTCCCAACCTCAGTCCCAGAAGGCACCACATGGTTTGTAGGCTTGTAGCTGGAAGTCAGTGGCCGTCAATAGGCCTACTGTCTCTTTCAGTAGGCTAGTTTGTTATTTACCATTGTAATCGGCGGGAAGCTCATAGCCTCATAGAAATGCTCCCAACATCTCGCCATTTTCGCCTCTTGACGTAGAACGTGCTGCCAACCTGTTTAGCAAAGTCATTCCTAACCGCAGCATTCGTGAAGGCATCCTCTAAAGTGACACGTGGGCCTCACTGCCTCGCGATGTCTTCATACCTAAATTCCATACCATCTTCGTAACTCATAAGACCTCTCGCATCTGTCATTCCGTGGTCCGAACTGTTTGGGATTTGATCAGCTGAGTCTTCAATTTCTAATCCACTAAATACCGCGTTGGATGGCTGATCCATTCTTACAAGGCAAGAAGCCTGTGGTTCGTCTGGTCCTCTGCTGAATCCTGGACGACATGCATTAACGCCTTTCACGTGGCGATGGCTGGTAGTCGGACACCGAGGCATTTTCATGTCTGCTGTAAATGTATGACAGACTAAGTTACTTGTATAGTAAAGGCTTCTTAATTCTTAAATCTACTAATCATATATTCATAATCGCCATCACCATCATCCCACACCAGCATCACATCACCACCACTATCACCACAACTATCACCACCACTATCACCACCGCTATCACAGTGATAGTCGTGGTGATAGGATGGTGATAGAGGTTCTCACCACCACTAACACCACTATCACCGTTATCACCACTATCATCACCACAGCCACCTCCATTCTGTATCCTTGCCATAAACTTCTATCCACTCTCTAACCATCTCGATGTTTCGCTGAAATTGAGAACCTAACAGAAACCTAGTTAATCTCTATTGTATTACACTGGCATAGATTAAGATGCCTATGTGTTTAAAACACAGGAATATACTTGCTATAGGCGTATAAAAATGAAGTGAGCTGTCTGATGCAGCAACTGTCCAGTAGCTCACGGTAGCAGCTGCCGAAATCTGGATCTCAACGAACGAATCTATAATTCTGTGAGGTCGCATAACGACCTGCAACACGTCTGATCATTGTTTGCATTAGAATATTAAATCAGGCGTGCACCCAAGGTGGAGGGCCTACCCAAAGCGTGAGGTGAAACGCCGACACGGATGAATAAACAACATGTCATCTGCGACGAGGCAAGGCAACACTGTCTAGTAGACCTATCACTCAGAGGCTCATGACGCTGAATTTGTTCTGTGTAGTCTTGCGGAACCTGATCGGTGCATAGATTGGAATAAATCGAATTAGACGAAATTGCTAAATGACATCTAGCAGATGACCAGGATTAGACGTTTCCTATCCATCTTCTGGCTGGCTTTGTGCTCGATAGTGTAGTGGTTAGCGCGCTGGACTGTCAATTGAGAGGTCGGGGTTCAAATCCCGCAAGGGCAGAAATTTGGTTTGAGATTTCCGTTCCATCTGCACTCCCTAGCCAACTCAGCTATGATGAGTACACTGACCGTACACTATCGGTGGGAAGATGGAACGGTGAGGGAGAGGACTGGCCACCCGCCCTCATATGCCGAGGCCAAGAAAATGAAGTTACCACTTCATACCCATGGCTGCCTCAGGGCTATAGCTTAAGGGACTGCTCTTCTTCTTCTTCTTCTTCCCGACGATACAGGAAAGCACGTATACCCTCCCCTCACTTTCTCTGCTTTGATCAGTTTAGCTTTCACGCTGTAAATAATTTATGTCACATTTAGAAGAACTTTATGATTTCAGTTTTAGAAGTATATTATTATAGCACATTTAAAAAAAAGTATTATTGTCAGTGTTGTTAGTAGTAGTTTGACGGTAACCGGGTCTGGGCAACTATACCAGGATGACCACTACCAGTCGGGCACCTCGGGGTATACTTCTTTGAATTCTCGGGGTAAGTCTCCCGTGGTAGGCAGAAGACTGTATACGAACTGGTTAACACTTTATTTACAGAACACCAGTACTCGCTGGACGGGCGTTGCGCCGTAAAAGTAACTCCGTCCGCGCGTAGCAGTCCATGTGTCGCGAAAAGCAATACGCCGCATGAAAGTCATTTGCCCGGTCGTCTCTCTAGGTCGTTGTGTTTCCTGGTTAGTTGCAGTTTAACGACACTCTCATAACAAAGATTATTAGCGTCGCCCTCTTCCTTTCTCCAGGCTTGGGACTGGCGCTACTAGTGTACGAGTAGTGACGGAGTTGTTGTGTTTCCGGTGGCCTTTATATCCAGCATGTGTAGGCGAGGACCGGCTACCCTCGACGGAGACACGCTGACAGAGACAAGCTAACCTCGACAAGGCTCAGAGCACGGTGGTAATATCTCGGAAAAGAAGAGATGTTAGTGTCCCATCCCAGACACCGTCCAAGTGACCATCGGATGCGTGTCATACCCTCCCGGCGTTTCTATCTTCTCTTGAGAGGCCGAGATCGAGGTTCTTACTGTTCCGCTCAGCACTCTCCAGATAATGTTATACGTCATACCGTGTCGCTCTTGTTGCTCGCCTCCTCCCCTGAAACCAGGCCATAGCGTCTCCTTGCGTCGACTGTTATTCGCAGTTGTGACATAAAATGGGGTTCGCAAGGTGTTGTGCCAATCCACTGGTACTACGACCCGTTCCTACTCGCCTGAGAGGTACAGTCCCAAAGCGGTTACGGCGGGAGCTAGCATCCCAATGTCAA